>JANBPO010002141.1:0-305618 GCA_024336825.1 Amorphophallus titanum | reverse complement strand
ATACATGACCAAGTATCGGGCGCGTGTTTTAATTCATGCCCGCTTTCAGAGGCGCGACCTTGGGAAAACATTCTGACTTGGAAGCGTAAAGGTTTATGAAAACGCTCGAGGCCCAGATGCGACTTAGTAAGAGACGATAGTGTCTAGGGCACCTTTTCTAAAGTGACCAAAATAAAGGCTTGGAACGCGCCCTCACGCGTGATCGTTTACCATGAAATAGCAACCCAGCTCAGGGCGTGAATTAAAACGCGACCAGAAGACAGCCACGACTTTCAAGAAAATAATAAGAAAAGGGAAAAACCTATCTATCAAATCAGTGATGAAGTCCAATTGGTGCATCATATTGTAATACGAAATTTACTCCACATAGTATCAATTTTGGCATGTCTACAGTTGCCCCGCCTTGGCGTCTGCTTTGCAAGGGAGTGAGACGTAATAAAGCACAATGGAAAGGAAGTGAAATTGAGTGAAGTGGAGATGAGGCGGGCCGAAAAGTAGATGGCAAGGTGTGATATGACATACTTTTAGACACTAAGCGATGAAAATCTTTCCATTGCTCCCGTTGAAACAACTCAGATGACGAGAAAGTAGCGAATTCCTGGACGGAAACTAAAATATCAAACGGTGTACACGCGGTCAAGAAAAGGGAGACACCATTGGAGAGCGGTTACCAGTCGATATGGACGTGCTACAACTAAGGTGGATTTGCAGAAAAGTAAAATGAAGTGAGGTAGAAATCTAGGAAAAGATGCTTGCAAGAAGTCAGCCTAAGCGGCTTCGAAGAGGTCATAGTGCTTGATTTAAAGTGGAATATTTCATGTTAACTTAATTCAGAATGAGTGAACTTCATTACTGACTTAATAGAGAGATTCTATTATCATTAAAGCTCAAAGTCCTACATGATGCATGCTGGGCTAAAGGAAAAAAAGATTAAAACAAACTAAAAATGGAAAATAATCAAGGATAATATTGCTAAGTTGTCCAAGCTTAGTCAAGAATCAATATTTATAAGCTAACACTAAGTCGAAGCCCATTTATCCACGCATCAACTTAAAAATAAGAACCATCGTCCCAAGCCTTGGACGACTCAACGGCCTATTCGTGTGATCAAGATTCTCCTGAAATTATCATCATTTTTTTGATGGAGGGGAACTTAAATTTCAGGTTTATCAGAACCACAAGGTCTTTGATATGCTATAATAGCATAGATAACATATAGTAAAATGCATACAGGAAGGATACAAGATCAAATGTCACATCATATGAGTGTACTGGTAGCCTGCACAATCTATTCTATCACCTGTGCTCAAAGATCATTAGCATCATGATACACAATAAATAATCAATCAAAGCCTTTAGAATAACCAATGAGAAAACATTTTTCTGAAATAGCGACTACGACACGGGTGTAATCTTGATATAGCGACCTGGTGTAGGGAGCTCTTTCTTTGAACAAATCCATGCCAAACTCGAACTGTTCATCTAAATGACGCCTGTCCAAGGGGCGTCGCTTTATAAATAGCGGCTGGTAACTGGTCACGATTCAAAGAACAACGACCGGCTGACGGGCGCTATTTCACTAACAGTTCCGAAGCTCCAAGTTCTGCTCAAAAACTACTCTCTAGAGGGCATCTTAGTTGTATTAAAACTTGAATCTGAGTTCATGGAGTATTTGGGGGGCTTGTGGCTATAAAAGGGGGCCATGGGCTCTCAAATTGTCACAAAATAGTGGAGGTTCGATAGTGGAGTTAGCCTACCTGTGGAGATTGTGATTTGAGTATTTCAACAAAGAGCCTCTTCCTTCATCAAAGAACCATGGATAAGGTTATGCAAAGGCCATTGGAGAGGAGCAAAAGAAGCTTTCCAAGGATCAATGAAATTAATGGACATATAAGTGGGAGGATCATTGCAAACCAAGTAATAAAGACCGAGTAGGTCCTTCTTTGTCTGTCACAGATTTAGTAGCCGAGAAAATAAAATTCGATGAGGACTTTGTACAGTTTGTCGATAGATGGAGGTCAATGGCCGAGAAGCTAAAAGATACTTTGTCGGAACCTGAGCAAGTCAAAATGATAATTTATAATTCTACTCCCCAGTTCCGTCACATTCTGGCCATGAATAGATTGAGCACCATGGCAGAACTATATGAAAGGGCCAAGTATATTCAAACATAGATGAAAGATTCACCCATCATGGGCATGTTTGAGCAAAGACCAAGAATGGTGAGGAAGAGCACTAATGTTAGTACCAATGGTGGAACGACCGAAGGCACCGTCACCAATGAGCAAGTAGGAGCGGTTGGCCATCCCTCATCTTTTCGCAACTCACCAAACCCAAGACCCCCACAGCAACAACAACCACAACCTTATTTCCTCAACCAAGCTCCGCTCCAACAAAACAACTCTCTTCAGCCCTTTCGGTCTCCACTTCCTCCACCACAAAATCAAGCTCCATCACAAAACCGTATCCAACAATATCATCAGGTGCCACCTCCCTCCAATTGCGACCCTCAATAGCCGAGAAGACCCATAGGCCCCAAGAGAGCCCAGTACCCTCCATTACCCGAAAGTCTCCCTGATATATTTAATGCCCTCATGACGGCCAACATGCTCGTCTTGTCGAAAGAAAGGACGGTCTGGCCTCCTAATGTGGATACCTCGTGATACTGTGTCTTCCACCGGTAGCCTGGTCATCACATAGATCATTACTTTCACTTCAAGGATTACATATATGATTTAAATGATCAGGGTGGTATCGACTGGGATGAAATGAGGAAATTTGTGGCTACATTGAAAGCTGGAAGACCTCCCTGGCAGCAACAGCCTCAGCAGCCACCTCAGCAGCAAGTTCAACAACCTCTTCTAGTTCAACAAGCTCCCACGCCACAACCGAACATGGGGATTGTTAGCAATCCGTTACCAAAGCACTCATCAGCAAATTAGCAAGTAAACCATGTCACATCATTCCAGAAATTGGAGAGAGGACAAGGGTGGCATGAAGAAAGCGCCTCTGTCACAGCCATAAATCAAACTCCAGGACAACCTCCATGATTATTAAGAACAACCCCCCAGTCTACACCCTCCCCTCAACCTTCACGTCCCCTCCTACGCACCATTACTCAAATCCCTTCCATGACTAACCCCATGCTGCAAAGGTCCCTTCTCATTCGTACCCCTGCAAATTCCTCCTCACCACAAACCCCCCCACCTCTACAAATCCCTTATCGGTCAGGCCTCTCCTTATTCGCCCCTCGTCGGCACCCGTTCCTCCTTACACTACCACTACCCCTTTGCTTCAGCCGTCACCACCACCCACCATACCTCCTGCAAATACGTCATATCCCCCTAAGCCCGTCCTCATTCGGTCTATGACTACTCCAACCGCCCAGGCTCTGCCTACCCTTATTAGTTCCTCTCTCATTGGACCCACATTACCCACCACCTTAGCTTCCACTGATTCCCAGCCAGCAAGGCCCCCTATAAGAATTTCCCTTTCCGTCACCCCTTCCCCAACACCTGTTGACCCGAATATCCCTTCCACATCCACCGATCCTCCACCTACCCAATACCCGACAGAGGTGCGACCTTCGCAGACCATGGTGCTCCGTAGTGGGTGGATATTCCACTATGTATTTCCACAACGAGAGTAGAAGCCCGCACAGGGGTAGGAAGAGCAAGAACAGGAATCTGTGCCAGGCACCCAATATGACTTGCTAAAGCATCTGGACAAGACCTCGGCCAGAATTTCTATCTTGAAATTGATTAGAAGATCCACCACTCACCAACTGGCCCTAAACAGTATTTGCCCCAGCACGGGCGGGGTGTTCAAATAGTCCTTCAACAAAGCTTTTGTTATTTGTCTAGCGGGGGCACTCCTATTCCCTTCCATGGAGGATTTTCTTGAAGAAGCACAATTAAATGCTATAGTAAGCATATGGGAGGGAGAAAGAATAGGACCATCGGTGCTAGCCTACCTCTATGGTGGAATTATCTCGGCGGCCATGGGGAGACCCTTGTATGGATCGATGCTAGTGTTCTCAAATTGGATAGACCTTCATTTCAAGTTCGATCCTTGCGAGGATGCACATCAAGCGTCGAGGATCTTCTCCAAGAGCCCACTTCACTATATAATCGGATCTCTTGGGCTATGTGAAAGAGTGGTGAATAGAATTCCCAAGGTCAAGACAAGGGTGGAATGGAGAGAGCATTTAAAGACCATGCCCAAGAATCTCTTCACTAGCGTGCTGGGGTTTTTGAAGATACAAGCAATATGGGCTCGGCTATCAACCAGAGTGGAACTTCGACTAGTAGGCGCCACCGAGCTAGTACTTTATAATGCACACCGGTGCCATCCTCAACTTGGCCTCCCTCATCATCACTTCGAGGATGCTTCTCACCTTCCTCCAATCAAGAAAAGGGACATTGGATCAAATGAAGATGAAGAGGAATTCAAAACAATCCAAGCCCTCTGGAGGATCAGCAAACTCCATCAACCATTTGAGAGAGTGGAAGAAGATAATGACCAATGGAAATCCTATGTAATAGCTCTTAGGAGATTAAAACTCAAAGTAGCTCATTGATGTAATAATGATTTTTCTTTTGAATAAGATAAAGGATCTTTCCTTAATTGAGCCAAATGAAATGATTTTTATGATCAAATCCTCCAACTTCTGTGAATTTCTATTTTTTTTGTTCTGAGAACACACCTCCTTATAGGGCGTTAATCACTGAAACAGCGCCTGCTTCAAGGCCGTCAATAACCATAAATTACCTTCCAAAAATGAATTAAAACCTCAAGATTGACGCCTACACAAACTGGCGTTAATTAATTGACGTCCTGATAAAAGGCGTTAAATCCTTAGAATATTCAAACAACTGACGCCCTTTAAATGGTCGTGCCTTAATAGAATGGCGCCTTCAATAAAGCCGTTATTTTGTGAATTGTCGTTACCCATCGAATCAATCATTCAACCCATTTAATGCGCCTGACGACGGTTCAAGTCCCGAGACCTTGTTGAAATGACGCCTTTGCATGTGTCATCAAATATAGACATAACGCCTTTCAAAAGGGCATCCATCGAACAAATAATGACTTTTAGGAGGGCGCCATTTCATTTCGAAATGCTTGAACAAAACCCCAGCCTTTCCCTCTTCCCTCCATTCAATCTATTCGACCCTTCTTCCCCCTTCTGCAAACCCCCTTCGTGCAAACCCTAACCACCATCTCCGTCTACGATCCCAATCCTTCCAATGGCAGGGCCTCACAAACAGCAGCGGGTGATGGGCCCTGAGGTCGTGGACCTCGCCGACGACGAAGGAGTGAACGCGGAGGAGCTCCTCACCATTGCCGAGGAAGAAGTCCCCGCGGCGGCGCCCGACGGGGAAGAACCTGCCATAGGCGACGGCAGCGGTGGAGAAGAAAAAGGCAGAGAAGGAGAAGAAGAAGATGATGAAGAGGAAGAGAACGACGAAGAAGAATGAGAGGAAGATAAGGAAGAAGAAGGACAGGGCGAGGAAGAACCCCTCCCTCGGAAGCCAATGCGTAGGGGAGGGATAGCCCCCGAACGAAGCAAAGTAGGTACCCCAAAAACCTCTCTTCTGTATTTTTTTATTTTTATAAATTTTATGTTATTTTCCATAGCCGTCGGGTTAAGGTCCTGAGAAACAGATGAATGACTCCCCCAAGAGGGGCGTGATTTAAACAACTGATGACCCATTGGTGGGCGTCAATTCAAAAATACCCAGAAACTCAGAAACAACGCAGATACAAGTCCTCTTAGTTTAATTATCCCTCTTCCCCTTGCCAATGGCTTGTCTTATCGCTTAATGCTCATGCAGCCCTGCGTGAAGCTTATTTTCCGCTCAAGAATTTCCTTGAGCGTGCTATCCTTATTAGGCTTGTTTCTTTTCCAAAACACCCATTTATCAATCTGTCGGGCTTCCTTGCAAAACAGGCATTCCGGAGGGACAATTGTAGACGCCTAATTTTGGACATCCCGCAGACCTTCATGTGAGTGACACAAAGTCATTGAACTTAGTTTCTCGATGTTCCATGCTTTAAAGCTCAACCTGTAACATAATTGTTATTGGGCCACACTATTTTGAGGGGCCCAAGTTCCATGGGTTGGGCGGCCAAAGTAGTGGACGTCCTCATTCCTGGGTGACCAGGGCCATGGCCACCCTCCTCAACTGGGTGGCCACATACTTCACCGCCCACTCCTTGCAGTAGGCCAATAACCTGGCCATCCTCCTAGTTTTACCTGGTCAGAGAACGTGGGTCATTCCTCAGCACGTTCTCTCCCTCGTCCAGCATGATTTCTCCCACGTTCTCTGAAGCTCCGGGAGTTCCCTCTCAATGGATAAAACTTCCCTCTTTAGAGAGGTTGGGGGGGGATTTTGGAGATTGGTATAGAGGAGAGCAGAGGTGATATGGGGACAGAAAGCAGAGTTCGGGCAGAGTTAGAGAACGAGAGCAAGACGAGGACACAGAGGAGGTTCTTCCTCTCTTTCACTCTCCGCCGCCCCCCCTAGTTTGAACTTCTAAACCTTGATTCCATGTCTATCGCATCATGGCTCCAATTGTATGCACATTCATCTAGTATAGTCTTCTAGTTCCCATTCTAGAGATTTTTCCCCCCAAACAAATGGGAAGGTGGGTGGTCAAAAGTCTCGGCCATCCTCCCTTCCCCACCACCCCAGGTAATCACGCCACCATTTCTCATTGAGCTAATTTCCCTTAGAGTAGATACTATACTTCTCTATGCTAATGGTCTTTTGTTTTCTTCTATTTTCTTGAGCTTCATTGTTTGCAGGACTTCGGCATTGTGGGACTTCACAGGGCTCCTTACCCTTGGCTGGCCGAGGACGAGGAAGATGGGACCCCACATTCCTCCCTGTTTGGAACCATCTCCCCTCGATCTCTATACCCTGTGAGGTTCAGGTAAGCACCTATGGCGATCACATTTAATTCTAATCCCTGAAACTATGCACTGTAGGTACCCATGGCTTAGTTCAGAAGACCATCCTTCAAACATTCACCAACTGGAAACACTTCTGGCGCCTACAAGGGAAGTGGCAATCACGGTGGGACCATCGACTGCCTACTATGAGTTCCTAATACCTGAAGTCCAAGATCTTTGAAGCTTGTGCTTTTATTTTAGTCAATACATTAGTTTAATTCCCATTTAGTTCTATTTTTTGAAAAAATTACAGAAGAAGGCCAACCCGCTGGCCGCCTAGGCTTCTGGGCGTCCCACCCAGTGGCCACCTATGCTCTCTTCTGGGCAACCGGGAGTCTGGTCGCCTAACACACCAGACGGCCCTCAGTCTAGCCGCCTTTCCCCCTTCCCAGAAGGCCCACCAGTTGGGCGCCCTCATACCTAAGCGGCCGTCGACTTGGCCACCCAGGTCCTTGAATGGCCAGGGATCTAGTCGTCTTCTGTTTACTTCTTGTGTTCCCTGTAACTTGTCTTTCTCTCTACTCTGTTCTACTTGTATGTTGTATGTGTGACTCTCTCTATAGGTTTGCATGTGGTTGGGCTTAGGTAGAGCTAGCATCACACCTAATAGGAACACCCTCCCGTTGGATTTGAACCCTTCACCTGAAGATTCCCACTCGGGTGCAATTGGTTTGGTTCAATCGGGAACCTCCGTGAGTCCTCGCGAACCGTGGGTTCCCATACAACGGCGGCACGAAAAGTAGTAACTACGAAAGCAGGAAAGTAACTACGGTGGTCGATAAAATCTCGGCTCTACAGCTACTCCTACTGTACCAAAAAAAAATACGACCCGGTCTCCCATCGGGGGACAACTAAGTAACGTAGCCGACATCCCGATTCCACGATTGAGGGACCACCAGACACGAACCGCCCTAGCCACGCTACTAGAAAAACGTCACAACACCTCGGTCGCAGAGGCCTGCAAGCCGAAATCTCGCGGTCTAGAAACACAGTCACGACTTCACAGTCGTGAACTCAACGCCGTCTAGGGAAAAGCCCTCGGTGACGCTCACCGAAAATCCCAGACCTTGACTACGGGAACGCTCCCGAAACAATACACGAAGCCGAGTCTCGCAGACGAGGAATAGAAACTGCGACACGACAACTCACGTCACGTGACGGGAGTACCGTGCAAACCGAACCTCAATCCGTCAAAACTCAAGTCTGTACCTAGCGGTAGACACGAGCACCTCCCACTAGAAGAACGACCGGATGCGTCCTCTGACGTCTTACACCGCGTCACAAGTGTCTACCTACCACGCCCCAGGCGGAGACAAGACACACTCAGTAACTACAAGTACCACAAAATAAGGACTAGTTGAGGTCGCGCTCGTCAGCGTGGGTCCGACACCCTCAGCCTCGTGTGCACACTCAGACCATACGCCTTATGCCTGTCCTCTAGCTTGTAATTCCCCCTGAGCCCAGACTCGGCTGTGCGCGGAGACCCTACGGTAACAAGCCTACTCACCATCTCTCTCAGGTACGCCACACCAGTGCTCCCGGTGGGCCAACACACGCATACCGTGGAAGGTACGACTAGTGGACGGGTCACCGGAGGTAAGAACCGACTCACAGAAATCACAGATTGAAGCAAAACGGGACTGCAAACTATCCGGTGTAGCCCAGACCCTGGCGGTCCAACCTTGGGCCGCCACAGGCTCTAGCGGCCCAACTCTGGTCCGCTACAGGGACTCTAGCGGCCCAACCCAGGCGCGCTAGAACACGAGTCACACTGGCTCTGGCGTGCCTACCTCAGGCTGCCACAGCGCTCTAGCGGACCAACCTTGACCCGCTAGGAACCCTCTGGGGCCCGTACTTACGGTCGCTAGAGGCACGTGACCCCAACGGTCAAAAACACATGCCCAGAGGTGCAACGGTCAAAATCAGAAGTAGCGGCAGAAGCTATAGCCGCTACAGCAGTTGGCGATTTATCATGCCGCCGCCAGCCGATGAAAACCCCTATCGACAAAACAGTAACAAATGGTGCACCCACCTCAGGCCGCCAGGGCATCTGGCACACCTACCTTGGGCCGCCAATGAGTGTGGCGGTCTCTGGAAGGGCCGCCACACCCACCCGAGAACAGGATGGCAGGAAGAATCCCAAAAACCTATTCCACGCCCCGATCATCCACGGATGAAGGGGAAAACAAGGGGGAAGCTCCCCCAACACCCCTAGCATGCATCTATGCCCCTAGATCGGTCAAAAACTCGACGAATCGATGGATCGACGCACAAGCCCTAAAACATAGATTTTTCCCAAAACGCCCCGAATAACCTGCTCGGCTCACCACGGCCTACGAAACTGGCGAGAAATGAAATACACGAGCTAGGGAACCGTCCCCCTACCTCCACCAAAGATTTGATGCATCGTGGATGCCAATCCATGAAGAAAACACCGTTGAAACCCTCGTCGGTGCCCAAACTCGTGGCCGAGCTCGCCGCACCTCTGTCGCCTCGATCCTTGTCCCATCCTCGCGCTCCTCGCCCTCACGTCGTCCTTGCCTCACCCACCTTCGCCCCCATCGGCCGCCCAGAGGAGAGGGGGAGAGAAAGAGAAGAGAGAGAGTGAGAAAGGGGGAATGAGAGAAAAGAGGGGTGGGGGTGAAAACTAAAATAATAGTTTAAACCCTTAATTCTCCAAAATTATAAATATGCCTACAATAATTATATAAATACTTTAACAATTCTGATTAAACGCCTAAAAATATCCTAAAAATAGCTAAAATTTACCGGACAGAACCTAGATCTGCACCACTAAGGATCCGCTAACCTACGGGCGTTACATAGGGAGTCCAGGGAGTTGAGGGGATTCAGGAGGGTTACGTCCTCGTTATTGGCTCTTTATAGTACTGGGACTTTTGCTCTCCCTTATCCGTTGGAGTTCCCTGCTCCTTAAAGATGTGTAACGAACATTGGGGTACGCTTTTGACGGTCGGTCTGAGCCTGGGGCACTTGCCGGGAGTCTTCCCAAGCGATGGACGCATAGCTTGGACAGGCGGCATTGGGCCCTCGCAGGGGCTTTCCCGACCGACCTGTCGCTCAGACTTCCGGACCCGGGAGTCGCCTAGGAAGTGCTGATTCGAGTGGGTTTTGGGCTTGGAGAAAGTGGGCCCAAAATGGGGTTGTCACTGTAGGGAGCTGGGCCTGGTTCTGTCAAATTTGACCTAGTTGGGCCGTGCTCTTGGGCGGTAGATTTTTCCCCTCTCCACTTGTCCCCTCTACTCCCGAGCCAAAATTGGGCGCGGACGAGTAACATTTGTGGGGGTGGCGTTGGTGGCTCGAATTGGGTGGGGGTTTCTCTCCGGCAGGGGCCATTTAATGCGGCTATCCTGGGAATACGCTCATGATGATGACTCTCTTGAGTTGATGCGAGGAGTCCCTTCTTGGAGTGCGGAACGTCGCGCCGCCTCCCGCCGAACCGCTGGGAGTATAAACATCACGCGGGTTTATGTTCCATGTCTCCTTTGTTTAGGGTTCTATCTCTCCATCGCTTTTGTATTCTGAAAAGCTCATGCGCCGCGAGGGGGGTCCGGTGGAGCAAAGAATCGCAGAAGGCTTCGCGGAGGTAGTAGAGATCGCGGCGGCTTCGATTCGTCAACTTCTACCTCCTCCTGAGTCGCCTGAGTCGGCGTCCTCCTCCTCTTCCCCTCGTTCCTCTCGTTCGACCATGACAGAGCAATACCCGCTGCTGAGGAGCAGGAAGTCGGTCAGGGCACGGGGACGCACCCGACCATACTTTGCGCAGCGAGTTGAGTGAGGCCGAAGTGAAGGCAATGGAGGGGCGCTTCGGGCTGCCGTGGCAGTATTATTTCTCTCCGGCCCAACCTCACGAGTCCAGTCTGGATACTCATTTGGGCCTCTTCTGTACTTTCCTCTTGGCTTGAAAGTGCGGGTTCCGTCTGCCCCTCCATCATGTCATCATCCAGTTGCTTCAATCTTACCAACTGGCTCCTGTCCAGTTGGTTTCCAACTCGTACACCTTCATCTTCTCCTTCATCTTTCTCTATCGCTCGTGCAGGCTTTGCACTTCGCTGGACCTCTTCCATTCTTTTTTTGAGTTGAAGGAGCACACCCATGCTGGCAAAGGCTTCTTCTATCTTCAAGTGAAGAGGGGAAGGAGTTGTGTGATGCTTTTTGCCAAAGATTCTTCTCACAAGGGGTGGAAGACCCAATTCTTTTGGGTGGGCTCGTTGAAGGGTGGCATTGCTTGGGGCTTCCCGACGGCGCCCAACTTCCATCCGTCTATCCCTCCGAAGCAGGTGGCGATGCCCCCGGAGCTAGAAGAGGAGATCAGGACTCTCCAAGAGCATCGCCAATCGACCGCCAAGCTGATGATGGTGGCGAACATCAAGGAATATCCTTCCCGGATGTTGTCATTGCATGGTAAGATCCTTAGTGCCCCGCATTATGCTTTTGGGTTGGGCAGGTGGGCCTCATTCTGAGGATTTGGCTTCTATTGCTCAGATTCGAGGCGGACGGCTGATGAGGGAGAGCAGTCATTGGAGCAGGGGACCACTAACTTGGAGGAGACGCCTGCTCCGAGTGAGCCCCAAACTTTCGAGGGTCCTTCCCGTGCCCGAGATAAGGGCAAGCAGAAGGTTCGGGATGACGTCCCCGAGCGTCGTGGGTCCAAACGTAAGGAACCTTACGAGCCATTACTGTTGTCTTCCATGAAGGCCATGCTCGCAGAGAAGAAGCGGTCGAAGAAGGCAGGGGCTGCCCTTCTGATCGAGGAATAGGCGCGCCTGGTGGAGGGGGCCTCAGTCGAGGAGATCCACCACCCGGATCTCCCATCCATCGGGCCAGAGGCCGCCGTTGCTAGTAGGGAAGCTGCCACAGAGCCCGCTAAACAATAGGTAGAGGTGGTTGGTCACAGAATCTCAGCCGGGGAGGAGGGAGCGCAGGGCGAGGCATCGACCCTGCTTGAGCCGAGTGAAGCCATCCTAAGAATGGGGATGCTTGGAGGGGACGCTCCGATCGTGACTCACCCAAAGAGGACTCTCCCTCCTTCGGCTGGTGTCTCGGTTGTCTGAGCTTCCCTATACCAGAGGTGCCGATCCTTGGTGCCTTCACTGGTTCGGGATGAGTTCAGGCATAGTCCCCCCTCTCTACTCTTCGAGAAGGTGATGGAGGGTGGCTTGATCGTGGCCCAGCTGGGGGCCAAGATTGTCGATTTCTATGCACGATTGGATAGTAAGGAGAGGTCCCTCTCTCGGGCCCACACTGAGACTGATCATAGGATCAAGCAACTATCTTCCGAGCTCGAAGTCCTTTGGCGAGAGGCAGCCTCATTTCAGGCACAGGCTCAGTCGAGCTAGGAGGAGGCTCAGAAACTGACCGAGCAGCTGGCCCAAGGTCGTCATATGGATGACCTGAAGGGCGGGCTCCTGGAAGAGGAGTGTCAGGCTCAGATCGAGTGCCACGAGCAGTGGAAGGTTGAGTGGGAGGAGCTCGGCAGCCAAGCTCGAGAGGCCGAGCGAGTGCGAGGAGAGGCCGAGGGTGCAGGGGCCGAGGTTGAGGCGAAGTTGTCCGCGGCCGAGATGAAGTTGCTCGGAGTCGAGCGGAGGGTGGCCGAGCTCGAGGAGAAAGTGGAGCAAGCTGGGGCGGAGGCGGTCGATCGATATAGGAGCTCAGAGGGCTACCACGTAGCTCTCCAGAAGGTTGCCTTCTCATATTATGAGCCAGGCTACTAACGGGGGCTACGAAAGGGGTTCGCCCAAGGCTTCCATCGAGCGATCATCGTGGCCCAGCAGCAAGCGCTCGATGAGCTCCTTTTTCTTTCTGGGCAGCGCTACGACTCAGATGAAGACACCACAGATTCTCCCTCTCTGACGTCGAGTGAAGGGGGGAGCAGGGAGGCTACCGCTTCAGCAGAGGAGTCACCAACTCCAGTTACCTCGGGGAGGCACACGATCGAGGTAGTTCCCACACAAGTGGGGTCAGTGCCTGGATCGGCTGCCGTTAAGGATGCCGGGGGAAGATCTCCTGGCGTTGAAGATTCTTCGTTCATCGGGCCTCAAGACGCCGAGCCTCAAGAAAGGCCACGGGCCTCGCGAAGCCCCCCTATCTCCATAGACTAGGAGGAGCGTGAGCTGGATGTACTAGTTCTTTCTCTTTTTTGAATGTTGCCATGTAAATTTTTTTTTCTATATACAATGGCAGTGATTTTCAGGATTTAAATTATCAATTTCTTACCGCATTTAGTGTGATTTGACTATTGTATCCATAGTTGCAAGAAAAATAGAGATTTGATACGTTTCGTAGGCTTCTCACGTGCTGATTGGCTAGGCGGCTAATGTGGCACTGGTGCCTTTCCACGTTTTCACTTTCCATGCTTTAGCTGATTTATCCTTTCACGTATTTCCATGAGAGTAGTCACTGAGGGGAACGGAGTAACTGCACCTAGGGAAAGGTGTTTGCCCTTTGCATTTTTTTGAGGGGAGATTCAAATATGGCGGGGGTTACCCCCTTCGGCCTATAAAAGGTGCCGAAGGGCGTCTCCACCTCTCTTCACCGCTTAGGCTTCCCTTGTAGTCTCTCCTCTTTCTCCCTTCTCGTGAAGCCTCTATCTTTCATGCTGGGGGATTATCAGTGGAACATGGAGGGCGACTTGGAAGACGATGATCCTGGTGGCCATCGAGGCATTCCTGCTACTTCGGCATGGAAGACGGAATGGCGATGGGAAGACAGCGTAGAAGAAGAAATGGCGCGTGGTGATGCGCCTTTTCCCAACTTCTGGACTATCTTCAGAGGAAGGTAGAAGCAGAAGGGGGCCCGAGGGCTAGGGTGTTCGGCACGGCGGCCTCGTCCTGCTCTTTCCTCACCTTTACCCACTCCTCCCTTCTTCCTCTTTTCAGGGGGGGGATGATGCGACGTCGTTGCTCCTCCTTTCTTTCCATCCCCGCCACCTCTCTCATCTCTATTGTGTCTCCTCTAATTTAGTGTCATTCATGACTTGTTTTAATGATTGGCAACAATGGCTTGACCATTGGCAACAATGGATTGACCAATCGCTGACTTTGGCAACATCACCTTTTTAGGTCAGAATAAGTCCCAGTTACATTTATGGATCATTGCATATGCACCGAGAGAGGGGTGGAATCTCCACGAGCTTCTGGATGTTACATACTTGGCTACATATCTTGCGTACTGGCTGGTGACTTTCGTGGTTCCTCTGGATGTTACATACTGGCTGGGGGGTCTAGTCTGGTCCGTGTATACCCCCTCTAGGGGGGTTAACGTGGGCTAGAGAGGGGGTTTTTGAGAGGGCTATAAAATCGCCATTTTTTTGTTCCTTTTGGGCCCACTTTGACCCGGTGTGAATGCAAGAAGGATATGGACTGGTGGCTGGTTGTGTGCACGTCAAACGAGGAGGTTGATAGGCTCTTTTATGTGATCTCAAGACTTCTTCTTTGCGAACACTCCCAAGCTGGTATGTGGATCGATTCTGAGTGGGACTAGGACCGAGATGACCTTGCACTGGGACGAGGGAAGCTGGGTGGAGGCCCCCCAGGGGGAGTTCACCCCCACCTGGGTGCGATCGCGCCAGCGGTGAACTACCCCCAGGGCGATCTTCCATCAAGAGGGGTGCCCTCAGGGGTCTCCTTCTGTCGTTTGTCGATGTCCTTTGACAGGATTGGGTCCCTAGGATGCTGGTATTGACTCGTGGGGGCCAATTGCATAGTGTCATTGTTGCCATCTGCAAGGTGTTTTGGGAAATTCCTGATACACATCTGGTTGTTGATCAGGGTGGCTAGCTCATTCGTCGGGCTTAGATCTAACCCCGAGGTGGGGATAGTAGCTTGTAGGGACTGAGAGAAGGCATCATGAGCGTGAGGCCCCAGCCTTGGCGAGACATGCTGCATTACATGGCGGGTTGACGGGGCAGCACGAGGTTGGTCCCTTGGCTGAAAGTTAACGGCTCATTGCCATGTGTTTGAGGGTCAGGGACGGCCCCAACTTGCTGGATGGTTGTTATGTGATGTGGCTAGTGTGTCTAAACCATGGGTTTGCCTTGACTTATTATAGAATGGATGGAAAATACACGCCCACGAGGAGCTCGGGAAAATTCCCGACACGCGACCACAGGCTATACAAGTGTGATAAGGGCTCCCAAAGCCTATGATTGGCTAGGGGAGATGCTCCTTTGGCTATAGAAGGCTGGAGAGTGGCGTTTTAGGAGTAAATCCCAGCCTCGTTGCTGGTGTTGATAGTTTATGTCACCCTCTACCCCAAACTAACTATGCATCATATGGACATGTAGCATGAACAAGCATAGAAGATAATGAACAAAGGGTGATGAATAAGTAGGAAAATGTACCGTTATCGCTACCAAGGATTAACAACGCCAAAGGGATGAAGAAAGGAGTGCAACGACGTCATGTACCCTAGAAAGATGAAGACTTGATCGCATTTTAGGAATGAGGTGCGGGGAACATCATGGATTCAACCTCCTCTCCTTCCAACCGGCTAGAGGAAGAGGGCCTCACGTTCTATTCATGCTCTCCTACAAAATAAAGATAAAATCACAAGAGAAAAACCCATTAGAACTTGCACATGTAGCGTCAATCCTGCAGTGACAAAATAGCATGAATAAAAGGGGGAGAACGCACCAAGGGGAGGTTTTTAACCCCCATGGAAGGGTGCAAATAATAGGTATGTGTGTTGTGATGAGAATAAGACAAGTAGGAGGAGAAAACAAGCAGCACAATTGCGGGAATATGCTATGCAAAATAGAGAAAAGTGCAAGAGTGTAGGAAAGTGCAAAAAACTGTGATGATTTGTGAAATTGGGAGAGGAATAACTAGAGATAGAAAGAGAGTTAGACAGCCCTCAAGTATGGAAATCATAGATTATACTTCCCTCTTCAGGCCAGGGTCGAAGATGTGGGTAGACGGTGCAGCATGGCTTCGCCCTGAACTAAGAAAGAGCCCCCCTTCACAACTGCGAACTGGGCAGTTTATATAGAGGTGCAGGAAACCCAGAAAGTTCTCCCAAGAAAAAATCATTCTCAGGTAGATTTATATCTGTCCTGACCGTTCTGTGACTAGTTACAGAAAAAAACCAGCAATCCACAGTCATTTTCATTTCCAATCCGCTTGTTGGGTAGATCTGAAATAATTATATGTTGTAGACCTTCAAGCCAGCTTTCCAACTATACTAGTCTTGCCTCGATTCGCCTCCGGATCTGATCATGAAAATTCCTATCGTGGAGGCGCGCAGATCTGATCCAAGTCAAAGCCAACAGGAGCAGTCCGGGAATTAATTCCTCGAAAAATACGTCAGCTCATAGTCGGCGACCGCCACTCCCAGAGGTCGATCGGCAACCCCTCAACAGTGTCCCAGCCAATCGCCGCGGTCAGAAGACGATTGGAAGTCGCTGTCCCAGCAGTGGAGTTCACTTGCTGTCCTGCGGGCTGAGCTGAGTTGCTGAGCTGAGTGAATAGTGCCGAGTCGGAACAGTGCCGAGTCGGACCAGCAGCCCATTTTTGGCCCAATAGCCCTTCCGACTTGCAGCCTGTCAACCCAAGATCGGTCCTCCTGGGCCCACTTGTAGCCCTTTACCTCCCTGTGTGGAGTGGGCAATAATATCACCGCTGTAATTATTGTAATTAATTATTTACCGGGAGTTACCATACTTGGCCGGGGTCGTCGTCCCCACGCCCGGAGCGTGGAGGTAAACTCGCCACCCTCCTCATAAGCTTTGCTTTGCTCGTATATTTTTTATATGCCGCTGCATGTGATAGGAAATTAACTCCCCCAAATATTTATTCACCACTGCGAGAGAGAGCGAGACCGTCCCGTGACCCGATCCGGGCACAAAAGTGAGTTGACCACCCTAGCTCTTGCCGGTTTCTCAACTGTGCACGATCCAACGCTTCCCTCGTTAGGGACGAACAGTGAGTTTGTCTAGAGTCCAAGGTTTGCATTCAACTTGGAGTCGAGTCCGTCGTGGTCCGTCCCGCATCACGTTTCCTGGTCCAGACGACTGCTGATCGAAGTTGGAGAGGTACCGTTGGATTGGTCACGTCGCGAGGATCGTGTTGACGCCCACCTTTTCTCGATTCACGGAACGTGGAGTCGAGCCGGGCTGTGAGGCGCCGCATCGCCCTCTCACCAGTTCGCTGTCGTATTGCCATTTTCATCGAATTCTGGGTTGGGGGATGGATACCTTATCACGTTAGGACATCGCCGGTACCACTTGCACCGTGGTCCGACACCCATTGCCTTGTATTTCGTGCATGTTTCCATTTAGTGTATTTTTAATCTTTAATGTATTAAATTATCTTTTAATTGTTCCAATCAACTCTATGGGCATCGTATTTCATTTCTAGTGGCATGCTTAAGCTTGTATGATTGGTGTGGGTTGGTAGGTTCAACAGGTTTTGTATTCCGCCATGTCCCCCGTCGATTTCAATCGATCGGGAGGGGTTTTCGATTCCGACCTCTAGAGTCACGAAACCCAGGTGACATAACGCGCCTGCCCGGGTGCGTTATGGTCATTTAACGCGCCTGCCCTGGTGCGTTATATCATCCTTGTCTGAGTTTCTTGTGGATTTTCATGTTCGGGTAGCTTTAACGCGCCTGCCCTGGTGCGTTATGCTCCCCGTGTGTTAAGTTAAAGGTCCGTTGCCTTTAACGCCCCTGTCCCCATGCGTTATGTCCAATATGATGCCCCTGTTGAGGTGTGTTATATGCCGTGGTTTCCTATGGAGTTTAGTCATTCTAGAAGGCATAACGGCTCGTGGGAGGTGCGTTATGTTTGTTATAATGCCCCACCCCTGGTCCGTTATACTCCTCGTCTATTGTGTTTTGTGGCTGGTGACTTTAACGCGCCCGTTCCCGTGCGTTATAGTTCTATGGTGCACCTTTCCTGGTGCGTTATAGCCTGGTTTACCTGTGGATTTCCTGAGTTCTGTGTTAATGTGAACAAGAAATCTCACTCTAGGGCAAAGCATTAAGTTATTTAAGAAAGTTTACTTTATGGAGATTGCCAGCATGGAGACTTGCTGCTCTTGCAAGTTTTGTCAGCATAGCATAGAGTTCCTTCACACAATGAGTGAGCGATGGCATTAGGCATCTTAATGATTGACAGGATTCTCTAAGAGTGAAGTAATAAGATTTGTATAATGCTTGTCCATGAAGGGAAGAAATGTCTGTTCTTCTTTCTCTCTCCCTAGACATTGCATCAGCCATAGCAGCTACGTCTTTTGACAGTGAAGCCTCAAGTGGGAGAAGGATTGAATTTGCCTGCCATAGCATTGAAAGCAACAAATAGATCAAAACATACAGTCGACTAATAACATTTGATGGGAGATCATATTCTGTTTACAATAAATAAAGACAAAAAACAGTAAAACATAAGGCAATTGAGCTGAAAGAATACCTTTGAGAGGTCTGCCATAAGGGCACTGTGGAGTGCATCAGCTTCCTTTCCCAAGCTGTAAACGTCATGTAAACCATCTGTAATTGCCAGAACCTGCAGGAGATCACAAGAACAATGAACAGCAACAGACACAAGAAATTATTTGTTTCCAGAAAATATTTTTATTTTTGGTAAATGTTTCCAGGAAAAGATGGGATTGCATTTAAGAGATATAATACAGATAGGAACATAAAAAAATTCCTAGCTTAAGAAATGAATGATTAGGCTGTGAACACCCTCCCCAGATGGACTGTAGAAAAGTTAATAAAGAATCTGCAAAGGTCAAAAAGACCACATGTACGGTATTACAGATAGCCCACGCTAACTATGTCAATCAAGAAGAGGAGGCTCCTTCACATGTCATCCTGTCCTATCCAGGAACACTACAGGGGTAACTCTGTCAACATGAGTGGGAGGGATAAAACAGCTGATAGCCAATTTGTGTCTGCAGTCTCTTTGAGGGAATGGGTTGCTTGAAAGTCACTTCTTTTTGAAAACAGTGAAAATATATGCATTCTGCAAACAACAACAGTCAATGAGTATGCATGAAAGAGGATCTGCCACTTTTCATTCTCTATACTCAGTATGCACATGATCTCCGTGGATAAAACAAAACGGTTCTTGAAAATCTCTTCCTGGAAGATCCTGCAAATCAATGACAGTCCAACTGATGTGCTACCATGACAAGATCTGCTCAACCAAGACGCGCAAAATGCTGCATAAAAGAACAAAGCAAATCCCAAACGATGCGGTAATCAAAGCAGGGACTATGACAAGAAATTACAATCATATTCAGAATTGAATACGCAATCCCAACGCAACGTAGGTGCCATCTCATGCGTAAATGTCAAGATAGCTAATACAGGGCCAAGCAGTTGCACACGCTCATGATTGGAGGTGGACAGCAAGCACGATACTATGAAGGAGACAAACTGAGCTTCTGCCGATTATTTAACCAAACAAAAACAGCCACAAGCAAGGTTACCGGTGATACTCATGCGCGTAGCAACGTCGGTGTGGGTGGGCGGCGACAAACGAGTGAGCCCAAAACGCAGCTGGCTGCAGGGGCGAGCGCGGCTGTCTGGCCTGTTCGCAATCTGGCATCCCAGGGTCAAGCTGGCAGCCAGTGAGTGGGGGAAGCAGCGGCCCGCACGGGAAGTAGCAATCTGTAGAGTGGTTGGTGCCGGCAGTGGCCGGGCTCGGCTGGCAGGCAGGGTCGGGCCTGTTCAGGGTCAGGCGAGGCAGGTCCAATGAGGCGGGGAGGAGAAAAAGAGGGGAAAGGAGATGGGCGCGAGCTGTGGCTGCTGCTGTCGGTGGCCGGTGGGGAGGGGAAAGGGGCCGGTGGGTGTTGCGATGGTGGACGCGGTGAAGAAGAATAGGAGGCAAGAGGCGGCCAATTTGCGGCGAGGGGGAAGGTACTTTACGAACTTCTATTGGAACAAGTGGCACGTGTTATTAGTTGCATCTGTTAGGTACCTATATTTTGATGGAAGTTCTGATGCAAATATCCAGACATATGACAGGGAATAGATGATATGCAGACATCCATCTTGTATTACTGTATTTAGTAAATTTAACTAATAGTTCACTCTTAAATGTAAAATGACCGAGTCGTGCACATAAAACTAGAGGCATTAAGTCACATGGAAAATATAGTCTTCAATTTTTGAAGTGTGTATGGAGGTATTCACTGACTTGTTAGTTCACAGAGCCCTGGGTCTGGATGGCTTTCTGTTGCCATTCTATCTGAGCTTTTAGAATTAAGTTAAAAATCACGTTGGTGTTGTCATTAATGAGTTCTATGCATATTTGGTTTCTTAATGGGTTACACAAATTGCACCATGATCTTTCCTGCTCAGCTTTGCTAAGGCGATTGACTGGGTGATCGGTAGGCAGATCTAGGAGGATTGTCTCGTTGCACATGATTGCATTCATTCTATTGGACTTGCCTCTTCCAATCATTGATGTTAATGATTGAAAGAGGAAAAACTAAGTCCTAATCAAGGATACAAGTCAAAGAGGAAAACTGAAAGAATCAAGGAGAAAGAATACATCAAGGATACATCAAGGGAATGGCATGAGAACAAATCCTACATTTCTACCTATAAATTGGAGAAATTGCACCCTACGAGCTCCTCCATTTTCCAATGCCCGCTTTTATGTATAGCTGAAACAGAACTGCCTCTCCAATCCCATGCAAGGTGGGGGAGGTGTTGCAGTTCCCACTGTAGACAAGGGGGGAGAGGAATTGGAGTACGCGGGCTATAATCTTCTTCATGCTTATCACTACAACTCGTCAAAAGGTAAAAGTGTAGAGTTTCTCCTCTCAATTCCTTGACTAACTCTTGTCATATCTCCGATCTCTTATTTCTCATCTTATCATTTCCTTGACTCACCCTTGTCGTATGTCCTGTCTCTTGTTTTCCCTCTCTTTCACCTCCTTAACTCATGTCCTTCATTGGGACTTTCTTTCTTTCACAAAGACATTCAATGGCCTCAAATGCATGATGCACTTTAGATATCAATAAAAGGGCAAGAGACTGAAAAGAGAGTGAAAGAGGGTGAGAAAAGCAGAATGAGAGGAGAGTGACATGGGGTGAGTGGGACCAAATGTGGGCCATTTATAGCCTCAATGTCCATCCTAACCAGTGCTAGACATTTTACAATGGCTAGCATCATGTCCCTAAAGGGTAGAATACTAACTGTTGGGGCCCAGTGGCCAATCCTTCGTTGGATGGACTGATCTGGGCCGATCCTCCTCATTTGGGTACATAATAGGGGAGTGAGTGAACAAGATTCAATTGGGTGGGCCTAAATCAGATCATATTGGCCAGTCCAGCCCGATCTGATCCCTGAATCCTTGCCTGGTACTCAGATCAGCTGGGTAAGGAAGTCCACTTCAGCATTGTTGGCAAACATCGATGGCATGGGCATTGGTATCTGGTTCACACATTCTTCTGCTTTTTAAAGTAGCAGGGTATGAACGAGACTAAAACCCATCTTTCGTGCATGGAGATTGGACCAGATTGGCTGATTCTGAGTCTGATCAGCTCAGATTGGTTGAGTTTGTCCTGATGTTCTCCCAATCTTGGCTGATTTTGGGGCGATTATCTTTTTCTCCCCATTTTTTGCCATGTGATCATTGAAAGGGTACCCCCATTTTCTTTCCCTTTTTAAAATCCTTGATAGTGGGCAAGGTACTTAACCACTTTACGTGTTACTCATTGCCAATACCAGACAAATGACTGGAATGAGCCATGGTGAACTATCCATGTAAATCCATGATCATGATTCCATGACTAGGATATAAATTACTTAGCCAGAAGAAGTTTGGTTTAAGGTGGTTCGGTCTCTATCTAGAGACCTACGTCCACCCCTCACTCAACTGAGTGAGGCTTCACTAGTGCCAAGACACTATCTGCTGATTCACAGCTTTTCACAGAGAGAAAAACTCTCTCCAAATGCTATCTAATAGCTTGCGAGCTTACACAACTCAAAACCACAGAACTAAGCTTCTCTCAGTCTGTCTTCCTATGCGCAGGTAGGGACCAATGTGAATGTATGAGTTTAGGAAAGAAAACAAAAGAGAAACACATCTGACAGACAGGATATAATGATGAGAGTTGATAGAAGAAAAAAGTCGTGTCTGCAAACTGGAAGAAGCTTTGGAGCGGCTTGTAATCTCTTGGCCTCTTCACCATGGACTCAAGAGAAAATGTTGGAGGAACTTCCTAGCTATTGCACAGATGACTAGAGATGCAATGTTCTTTGCAGGTCGGGCTCCAGAATATGAAGGAGAAGAGTCCACCTCGATGCCTTCACATCAGTAGGAAGGGATGACGAGATATCCCTCACGAGCTCTTCCACGTCGTAGTCTCTTCTCTCCACTAGTTCTTCAGCGTCTGTAGAGGAGGGGAAGCTTCGAATGCTTCTTCTCAAAGCTTTCTTCCTTACGTATAGCACTGCCAGACGTCACTTTCTCCCGTTCTCTATTTGCTTCCTTCTTCCTTGTCTCTTCTGCCGTGCATGCCAAGAGCGTGAACAGATAAGGGAACAAAATTTGCACTCGGCCCCACCTGTGGAAGATACCTTTGTCTGCCAATCATTTCCTCTGAAAAAGTAACCTTTTAGAAGCATTTTCATGTATGAACAGATCCCAATGAGTGAGTGTGGACCTTGGAAATGGACTGCTATCGAACCCTACACGAAGACAATCAAAACTGCACGAAGTCTGTAAATGCTTGCGTGCACAAAATGTATGAACTAGTATACTCAGAACATGCATGAGCTGTGGAGTGTGCACGAGGTATGAAATGCTCGAAGCCAAAACCCTACACGAAGGAGGAACACTGTTCATGCACGAAGTATAGACACTTCCAACTAAATGTGCATGAACCAGAAGTGCGCCTAAGTGAAATATCTTCATGAGGTATTAAACAACACAGAGAAATGCACTCATGCACAATGTGCAAGGACTATGATGTGTAGTTGAATTATCTGTGCGAACTAAGACATATGCAGGGACTTAAATGTGCACTAGCCATGCTCGTAAGACACTGTACATGCACGAAGTCTATGAGCTATGTTTGGACCTATATGCCATGCGCGTGGATGTAGAAAATGCTTGAAGTATGAAATGCAAACACATGCACGCACTAAGGCCAATGTGCTGCGAATGTGCACGAGATATGAGAAACACCAGAGATGCACTCGTGCACACATGCATGCTCTCCACAGTTTGTTGCTCTTTGTTGCTCTATGTTCTCTTTGTTGCTATCATCAAAATAAAAATACACATGCTTGAGCCTAGGGAAGCAAAACATTCTCCCCCTTTTTGATGATGGCAACAAAGTGACAGTGAGTCACCAACATAAATAATGTTCTCCCCCTTTAATAGAATCAAAAAGAAGAGACAATCAATGAGCATGAGTGCAAAAATACAGTGAACATGCAGACTTCCCCTGTAACAAGGACTCCCCCTTCGACATGAATAGGAGAGGAAGATGAATATGCATACACCCAGAACTCCCCTTAAATGCAGAACTCCCCCTAAACTAATCAAGAAAAAGATCAAGTAATCAGGGAGGACAGTGGTTCAAGAAATGAGCAGCTGCAACAAAGCTCACCTTATAAGAGGCAAACAGTATGCACACGTGAATAAGATCAGGTTTAACAGTGATAGAGTGTGAAGTAGAAAACCTGGCAGAGAGTCGATTTATAGTAGTGAACCAAATGATCATATCTATAATAGTCTGAGGGCTGACCGCCCTCCATGGGAGTAGAGGATGGAGGAGGGGTGGACCCTTCTCCAGATTGAAGTGGCATGACCCTAGGCGGGTCCTCTATGAGCCCTTGAGGGAGAGATTCCTCATGAGAATGGGGGAAATCATAGGAAGACATGGAGGAGTCGAACAAGGGATTAAGATAGGAGGTGAATGAGAAATTGCCCCTAGGAGATGAACCTAAGGATTTGAAGTAACTCCACATGCAATGCGGCACCTAAAGATGAAAATAACAAAAACAACCACGAATAAGTCACCAAACAAAGCGACCCCAAAGGGGATATGCCATAAGAAAGGGATGAGAGGGAACCAAAAGTCAACCAAGTTATGATGATGCACAAAATTTTGATTTGTTTCTCCTTTAGAACCTTAGTGATTTCAATAAAATATTCTCTCCAACAATAGGTTCTTAGTGGGAACGGATAGTGGGGACTTGGTTAACTCTAGGTGTAAATTCTCTCTCACTTATGCAACCTAGACACGGGGTGGCAGAGGTACAACCGGCCTGACGTCCGTGTAGGAATCCACGGCTAGCGAGGACTTATGGAGGTCCCAGATATGGTCACCTAGTCGACCCCAAGAAATATGGAGGCGAGAGAATCACACGCCAAGGTAGGAATACAACTACGATATGGAAGATGAATGATCCTATGTGCACCAGAGTGCATGTAATTTCTAGCCTAAAAGCTAACAAACAATATGTAAATAATGATATAAATATGTGCCACGATAATGGAGGAGACTAGATGGCACCCAAGAACAATAGAAATCAGTAAAAATGTAGAAATAATAGCAATCTCGGGATGCATACCTATAACTAGAGAAACGGTCACTTGAGGACCGCTAAGGAGATAAGATAGTCTATGGCTAGACCACTTTTAAGCCGTAAACGGCTGGGAGGAGACTGCCAAGGAACCAGAGAGCAGAAAATAACAGGAAATAAAATGAAAATATCAAGGAAAACACTGAGGCAATTGGAAAAAATAAAGAAGAGTAGGTCAAACAATCACTCAACACGATTGGCACTAGATGTCCCACCGTGATCACCAAAAAATCAAGGGTGTAGATATGTGAAGTGGTGTGATGAGATGTGAGAGAGATGGAGGTGTGATGTGTGATATGTGCTAACTCAAGCAATCAATAACATCAAGCATGAAGCATGTGGGCATGTCATCTCAACAGTGTAAGATAGTAAAAGAGGAACTAAACACACGCCGTGGGCATAGATCAAAAGGAAGAAATAAAGTAAACACACACCGTGGGTGTGGAGCAACTAAAGGAAAGCAAATAAGAAGAGAGATAGAAGAATATGATGACAAATACCCAAAGAAGAAAGATGTGATCTCCACCAAAGTAAATAATGTAGCAAAACTATAGTACGTACCTTGGAAAGAAGTCGAGTGAAGTACACCCGCTGGCGAGAGAGAAAACCAGGTGCAGATGGGAAAAATTGCCCTAATGAGACCCTAAGGCGAAGAGAAGCGGTCGCCCGATAGACCGTAAGGTAATAGAAATGGTCTACCGACGGCCGCTAGGCGCACCCAGAAAAGTGTGATGTGGAACTTGAATCTCCACCCCTCCTAGCCGGCCAGAAGATTTGGGCCTCGCATAATGAGCTCTATAGATCGGCTACTCCATGGACTAGAAGACTCAAGGATGTAGACACAAGCTCTCCCTGGTTGGTACTCACTCCAGAATGCAGCAGCACCTCATTGTAAGCTCCAAAAATCTCCTCTTCAAGCCATGAAGTCAAGGGCTCTATTTATAGACCCTCAAAATCCTGGGTCGAGTTGGAGGGATAATAGCAAGAAAATAGGGTTAAACCTTGATAAATCTTGAGGATAATACTCCCAAGAGTCCATAGAAATAAACAGAAGCTTCTGAGGATCAATCTAAATCCTTCCACTTCCCATATAAAACCCCCTTAGAATCTCAAGAGGCAGGCATGCATGCAAGGATACTCACCCATAGGTCATCAAGGACTCAAGCCCCAAGGCTTCCTGCAAGGATGCGAGGAGCAAAGCATGTTGGGTGGCTTGTTGATCAGCTTGTATACGCCGAGAGTATGTCAAATGCACTCCTCTCACATGACGTCTAGCTATCTTACTCTAGTCTATTCCCTCACATATGAGGGGTTATGATAATGGCGATCACACTTGCACATCGGGTCCACCCAGGTATGGTGCATTATGAAAATAACACGCACGCCATAATGTCAGATTTGCTCCTGCCATGGGACCACGTGCCCTCTGTCGGCCCTGAGCTAGCCACTGACGGTCCCGACTGCTGAGCCAACTTAGCCAGACCTTGGCCTAGAAGTAATATTCCCAGGATCGGCCCTAACTCTCCGGCATGAAGACACTCGCCTTACCGAACCCGTACCTGTTGGCACCCAAAATATGTTCAAGGGCAGCCACGCCTAAACAACATGAAGAATACGGCCCGCTAAAGTGCAAGAGCCGAAGAAAATCAACACACAAGGGTCCTCTCGAACTGCTAAAGCCTTGGGTCACCTAACAAAAGCATCAGGGACTCTGCCTCAGGATGGTCGGAAGAAATCCGCAACAAACTGGTAGTGCCGTTCTACTTGCCCAATGAACTGGTATTGACTGGGTCGGGCCGAACAAACCCCCATCTGTCGTCCGATCAGGATGAGAACGTACCTGGCGGTCCGCCACCTGATAAGAAGCCCCCTGAGGTCAAGGATCATCTCTGACTCTTCAGAATAAGGTACCGAAGGCCATATCAGCGGAAGACCCGAGTAACCCAGCACGAGTACGTCTTCTTGACAGATAGGTCTATTAGCGACCGAATAGCTGCCCAGCCAAGGTGAAAGTAGCTCGAGCAGTGACGCGCTCCTCAGGAATGTTACAAATACAGGAGAAGTTGGCCCGATAGCACGAACCACAGTGTAGAAGGCCATGATGGAGGAAAACCTGAATGTCTGAACTAAAGGCACGGGCAACACTAGAATTGGCCATTTCGTGACCTGAAAATCCTCTCGATACTTCTCATGTCGATCCCATCGGGACACGATGAGATGAAAGTTCAAGTTGACTCTTGAAGTCAGTGCTAATTTCATGAGCCAAAGTCCAGCTCGAACAAGTAGAACAAGTGGATCAACCTGGCGTGCCCCTAAAACGGCGCGCTCCAATGGTCCTAATCTGGCGCGCATAAATCAACCCCCACTAAACCATCGCACCCACTTGTGCGCCGGGTAAGGCCACTACCGGTTAAGGCTATAAGAAGGGCGCTTTCGAAGGAGAGAAAAAAAATGAGAGAAAAATAGGACGCGCGTAGAGTGAGTCAAGAAAAAGAAGAGGGATCGAAGAGAAAAGAGTCTTGAGGAGAAAGAAAGAGGGAGAGTACTTCCTGAGCAGTCATCCACCGTCCGTCAACAGAGGAGAAAGGTCCGAAGTGAGGGAAGGAAGAGAGATTTTTTCGATACCCTGTTTTCGCTGCAAGTACTAGAGGTTGGTGCGTGGGATATTACTCTCGTTCCTCTTCTATTTCTCCCTCTATCAATATCTCCCCTGTGGCTTGAAATGAACTGGGCAATGATATAAGCCCGCATTCCCCCCTTGTTTCCTTTGTAATCGAGCCTTCGACTCTTTTCTTTTTATTATCTCCCGGTGTAGGGATGTAATGGAATGGTTCTGTGCAACAATGCCAGGTCGAATGCAATATATATTTCTTTATTTGATTATTTCCCAAGCTATATCTAAATCCCTCTTCTTGTTCTGCTATATCTACTTCCATATTGTTTATTAACATTCGGTTTCTCCCGTCCATGCTAAGCACGCCCTGGGATAGTCACCGTAGGGTTCCATAGATTATACAGGAGAAAAATCCACACGGATTATAAAACACAACTCGGGAGCTATAAAAGCGAACCGAAATTCTCCAAAAAGGATCCGAAAGACCTAATAATGATCCGACAATTCCCAATAAAGATCTGTCGAAGATCTAGGGCATTATAGGGCATACCCCTGAAAGAGTAACAATAATCAGATCAAAGATCTAAGGAAAAAAATTCCTTAATTCCTCCAACTAGGAAGACCAGCCGCATCAACAGAGGCACATCCACGGGCTTTGCTTGGTAATTCAGTCCAGCTCTTGAAGTCCTGATTATTTCGAGTTGAACAGGCTAAGGATGCAAGAGCATCTGCGACTGTGTTCCCTTCCCTGTATGTATGCTTCAGGTTCCATCTATTCCTATGAATTATTTCAATGATTTCATCCCACCACTTGCAGATCCTCCAAGGAGGAAGGTTATTAGATTGAAACAATGTGACGAGGGCATTAGAGTCAGAGTATATAGCATCCACAGGAAGTCCACTCCTTTCCAAAATTCTCAAACCATCAAGAAGTGCTCTAGCCTCTGCCACCATGTTACTTCCCACACCGTAGTAGTAGGAGAAGCCATGAATGATTTCCCCCCTGCTGCCCCTGATACACCCACCACCCCCTGCATGTCCTGGGTTGCCCTTGGCAGCCCCATCCACATTGAGAATATATCCTGTGCTTGGACGGGGCCATTTAATAAGCTTGGGAGCATTCTTCTTGCAACTGTAGGAAAATCTAAGTTGATCCAACACTTTCCTTTCATTCTCAGTAGGATCCCTTCTGAAAGAGACATTTTTTAGAGAAAACTCTACCTGCCTCCAGATCAGTTGTTGTAACACTCTTCCTGAGGGCCCCTTCTCTTCAAACTTGAATTTGCATCGAGTCTTCCAAACCTCCCATAGTATATGTAGCATGGTAAGAATGGCTGCATAGCCATAAGGAGATTTGGTGTCAGCAGTGCAGATGACATCCCAGCAGAAGCTTGTAATAGAAATAGAAACTCTGCATCTGGAATCAAAGAGAGGTCTGAAGGCCCTCCACAGTGGTTTTGCAAGGTGACTTTCAAGGAACAAATGATTCATACTTTCCTCCTGGTTGTTAATGTGGCAGCATACACACTTAGAAGGGAGATTGATGCCACTACTCTTGATGATGCAGTCTATCGGAACTGTAAGATGCAGCACCCGCCAGCAAAAAATGGAGGCCCTCGGGGATATAAATGCTCCCCAAATCTTCTGCATAGATGGTCTTCTGTTACCTTGTGGCCGGATAGCATTATAAGCTGATTTACTGGAGAAAATACCATCTATGTTGGCAGCCCAAACACATTTATCAGGTTTCTGTTGCAGCTGCATAGAACCAACGTTTTGGGCAATGTTGGATGGAATGTAGTTCCACATCGGATGATCTGGATTTTGAACAGATTCCCGCAGAGTGGTCTTTGGTATGTTGACGTTAGGGGCCAAAGCAATTCCACACCAGTTATCCTTCAGCACATCAATGGATCTTCCATCCATGGGGATCCATCGGGTATTAGACAGCACTAAATTCTTAGCCTTGCTAAATACATCCTTTCTGACTCCAGCAGGAACGACCTCTCAATGGAGCTTAGGTGGCACTTGATATATTTTGAAGATGCAAATTTGGACCAAAGTGAAGAGCCATTAAGTATTCTCCAGAGCTGTTTTGCCACCATGGAAACTTGAATGTGATGAAGACTTCGAATGCCAAGACCACCTTCTGCTATTGGTTTAGTGATGTTGGACCAAGATACCCAATGACGATTAGAAGCTTCTTTGCCACTCCAGAAGAAATTGGCACACAGCTTGTTAATAATTCCAATAATTGTTGCTGGTAAACAAGATGCACTAGCAGTGTAAATAGGAATGGATTGAAGCACAGAGTTAATGAGACATCTTCTACCCGCTTGAGAAAGGAATTTCGAACTCTCTAATCTGTTACATATTCTGTCCAGTAGGTGTTTGTAATGAGAGACTCTTTTTCTTCCCTCAAAGAGAGGGATCCCAAGGTATGAATGTAAACCACTCTTGTGCTGAAAGCCTGTGATGTCTGCTAATCTTTTTATGGTTGCAGGAGTTGCTTTGTGTGATACAATAAAATTGCTTTTGTTGCTGTTCACCATCTGACCTGAGGATTCCTCATACTCTCTTATGAAAGCTAGCAAGCGTTTGATGTTCTGTGATGTTCCACTTGAGAAAACCAAGGTATCATCTGCATACAGTAAATGAGAAATTTGCTGGCGTCCTCGAGGCACATGGAAGTGCTGTACCTTCCCACTGGTGAAAAGGCTTGCTATACCTCTACTTAATGCTTCTTCTGCTATGATAAACAGGGCTGGGGCCAGAGGATCACCCTGTCTAACCCCCCTAGTGGACTTGAAGTAGCCAGTTGGGGAGCCATTAAACAGCACAGAGAACCAGCAATTGCTTAACATCATAGATATCAATGAGCAAAATTTGTTTGAGAACCCAAACGCTCTCAGGACTACTAGCAAGAAATTCCACTCCAACCTGTCATAAGCTTTGGCCATGTCTAACTTAAGAATAACATTGTTTCCTCTGATTTTCCTACTCAATTCCTTCATCATTTCCGAGGCTAATGAAATGGTATCAACAATATTCCTCCCTTTGACAAAGGCCCCTTGATTTTCAGATATGATATTTGGAAGGATGTCAACCATTCTATTGCTTATAATTCTAGAGACAATTTTATAAGTGAAGTTGCAAAGACTTATCGGCCTCATTTTAGTGTATGTGCATGGGGAGGTCACTTTAGGAATCATGGCAATTAGTGAAGATGTGGTACCTTTCGAAAGAGGGAAGCCCCTGAAGAAGCCCTACACAGCCTTAATAACATCAGTAGAAATAATGTCCCAGCATGAAGTAAAAAATTTCCCCGTGTAACCATCAGGGCCAGGGGCACTGTCAGGGGATAGAGAATGAACAGCATCTTTGATTTCCTCCTCCTCAGGCATAATAGTAAGAGAATAGTTATCTTCAGCAGAAATTAGACATGGTATATGTTCCAGAATTCTAGGCTTGATGTTATAATCAGCAGAAGTGAATTGAGTTTTGAAAAACTCCACTACTTTATCTTTCAGCACAGCCTCCTCCTCACACCATTCTCCATTGTCAAGTTTGATTCTATGGATAGTCATTCTGGCTCTCCTTTGTTTCACATGGAGATGGTAGAACTTTGTGTTTCGATCCCCTAGTTGTAACCAGTTGGTTTTAGCTTTCTACCCCCAGAAAATTTCCTCCAGATGAAGGCATCTTTGAAGAGCAGCTTGTGCAGAATGGAGAGATATCCTATTCTCCTCATTCGGGTCCTCATCAAATGTAGTTTCAGCCAGCTTCACCTCCTCCTCTATGCTAACCTTCCTATCAAATATATTGCCAAACTGCTCCTTATTCCACTGCTTGATCACAGATTTGATGGCTTTCAATTTGTGTTGCAGGATATAGAAAGGGTTGGAATGGTCCAAAGAGACAGCATCCCAGGCATTCCACACAGTTATTTTGAAGTTTTCATCCTCCAGCCACATGTGCTGGAAAACAAACCTACTAGGACCTGAATTAGGTTGAGGGTAATGGATGAGCAACGGAGAGTGATCAGATGGTTCCCTCATCAGATGCTTTACAGTGAAGGCAGGGGCTTTTTCAGCCCAACAATCATTAATCAACACTCTATCCAGCCTGGCCCGGATGTTCCTCACCCCAATCTGATTGTTTGACCATGTGTATGAATTACCCACAAAACCCGCATCCATCAACCCAGCCACAACGACAAATCCCTGAAACTCTATCATAGAATTAATAAAACCCATAGTGCCCCCCTTCTTCTCCTCGGATGATAAAACAACATTAAAGTCACCACCCAACATCCATGGTTGATTTACTGAATTCCCAAACTGAATGAGTTCATCAAACAGCTCTCTTCTGCCAGCCATATTACAAGAGGCATAAACAAAAGTAGCCAAGCATTCCACCCCTGTTCCATTCTGTATCAGCACAGTTATGAATTGAGAGTTCCTTTGCACAACCGAGACTGAAGTATGGTGTTGCCAGAGAAGCCAAATTTTTGAGTTTTCCTCCTGATTAGCACATGCACAATCAAACTTTAGCCCAATCCAGATATCATCCAATTTGTTGGCATTAATTTTTGGCTCTATAATACAAACCATATGAGTATCATATTTTCTAATATGATTTTTTAAACTACGCAAGGACTTAGCATTACCTATGCCTCTAATATTCCAGATCAACATAGGACCAATCATTGAGATAAGGAAGGAAGTTGGTGACCACCAGCTAAATGCTTAGCCTTAGCCCTGGTTAAAGGTTGCTTCTTTTTTCCTGGCAGTTTCATTCCTTGGTCGAGGAACTCCACTATCTCATCCTCATTTCCCATATTCACTTCCTGTTTATGTATTCTATACTTTATGGACATAAAAAAAATATTAATAATTTATTTTATTTTCATCTTTCATTATTTCTTTTTACATATAAATGTATATAAAAATTTTTAAGTTGCTACAGCAAGATTTGGCATCAGGTTCATATTTACAGTTTTCCTAAAAGTCAACAAATTCATCAGTTTTTAGTCGCTAGTAGTGTAGCCATGGCAGTTCAAAGGAAGGCCTTAAAGCCTCAAGTCACCCGCTAGTTCAAAAGTCACCCACTAGTTGAAAGACCGTATCGGTGACAAATAGTCCCGTATCGGTAACAAATAGGTCAGTATCAGTGAAAAATAGCTCAGTCTCAGTGAAAAATAGGCTGCAACGTTGAAAGCATGAAAAGTGTCGAAGGAAAGTCGACTCATGAAGCGACACAAGTTGACTCCCGAGTGCGCCAGAAGCTTTGGCCAGCTGAAGAAGACTAAGGCTGACAGATGGATTCTTAAGGGTGAAAAATAGACACTTAGTGGTGACAAATAGGTACCTAACGGTGACAAACGGGTACCTAAGGCTGAAAAATAGAAGATAAGTGTCACAAATGACTGGTGAAGTGTGTGAGACGTGAAGAGAAGAAGAAGGGTTGATTCTGAAGGAAGTTTGACAGTAGTCAACGCTACAACAGTTAAGGTTGGCTGGTCAAAGTCAATGTTAGTCAAAGAAGACTTCATGAAGATCAACTTTCTGTTGACCAAGTCAAGAAGACTCCAATCAAAAGTCAGTGGTCAACTTTGTCAGCTATAGGATCTAGTCTAGGTCAAAGGTCAGCCAAAGTTCAAACAAGTCAAGCCCAAAGCCTTTAGCCAAGGTCGACTCTGTCCACCTGTGGAGTCAACTCCATGAAGAACAAATTTTCAACAACTGAAGGCGGCCTTTAGCTATGAACTAAGGGTGAAAAATACATGGGTAAGGCTGACAAATAGGTTGCTAAGGGTGTAAAATATTTGTCAACGGTGACAAATAGATCTGTTCATGGAAGGCACATGAGAAACTCACGCCAACCGTGGGGTCGCATCTGCCACACGCCCAGAAGGATAAAAGGTAATCATTTGGCACGTGAACCCAAGTATGATGTCAGAAGAATATTCTCTCTCTAGGATGCGTGGATCAATGGGAAAATAAGATAATCAAATTTTCTTCTCCAAATCATTTTCGGAGCCCCTGTTCCATATAAGAAATGGTGCTTGCAGAAGAAGAAAGGCTACTAGAAGAAGAAGAAGAAAAGCTGCAGGAGAAGTGTTCTGTCGAAGAGGGCTGTGAAGTCAAAAGAAGAAAGAGAGCTCGTGAGAAGAAAAAGAAGAAGAGAAAAGAAAAGAGAGAGTTCTGCGTGAGATGAGTAGAGAAGTCTGTGAGAAGAAGAAGAAGAGAAAAAGAATGAGAGAGCCTAAGAAGAAGAGTGAGCAGGCGGAGTGGTTTTTCTACTGTGTTGGTCTTTGGATCAAATCCAGGCTATCGTGCTCATCTGGAGCTATATCTTTTGTTTTGTTCTTTTAGTCTTTATTTTGGTTTGTTCTTTTAGTCTTTATTTTGGTTCTCGTTCTCCTTTGTTTCCATCATCAAGTTGTTTGTCAGCGGAGAAAGCTGTGAGGCTCAATGTGTAAGAGGATTTGTTCCTCTAAAGCAAGCTATGAAGCTCAGCAGAAAGCAAGCTGTGAGGCTCAACGGTGTAAACAAGCTATGATGCTCAGCGGTTCAAGCTGTTAGTCAGCGGAAGCCTCACTCTGGTTGAGTGGGAGGTGGGCGTAGGTCTGCTTGGTGCAGACTGAACCACCTAAAAATCATTTGTATTCTATGGTTTAGTTATGGTGTGCTTGCTTTGCGGTGTGATTGCATTTGTTCAACATTCTGTGTGTACAGTGCTATTCGCACTTCAGTTTAGCACTGGCACAACCTAGGAGCTCTTTTCTCCCTATAAATACCATGCCATCAACCCCTTGGAGCCAACCCGTTAGCTATTCTCAAATAATCAACTTGTTGTTGATTCTTCTCTGCAACCTTATTCCCACGGCCAACTGCTGCCATTACTTCATCTTCTCTGTAAGCCCTTCCTCCTGTTGCGGCAACTGTGACATAAAGAAGTCTTGCTAAAGAAGTTGGGCTATTATCAACTGCTACTGCTTGATCATCATCCGAGATTGCAGCAGGGAGCCTTTTAGCTTCTTACTTCACCCTGTTGATCATGCTAGAGGAGCAAGTCCCCTACGAACAAACAAGAACTTACTTCCTAAGTTGTTCATTCTTACTGCTGTTAGAATAAGAGCCTCCCTGCTTTTCTCTCTACTGTTGCTGCAACAGTTGTCCTGGACGCAAAGGAGTCTTGCTCCATCTTCCTGTTTCTTCCTATCGAAAGAAGTTGTTGATATCTTCGGTTGTTGTCTGCTTCTAATCAATGAATTGAAACTGATATTCTTCTTCTAAGATCGAGTGCAACTTATTTATTCTATTTTCTTCTCTGTTCGTCATCGATCAAACCCCAAAAAGGTAGGTGATCTCTCTCAAGCAAAAATAGTCAATAATAAAATTGGCATGATCATGTTATTGTAGGTGTTCTCAAGTGTTTTAGCCCAAATTTAATTAATACGCATGCATCTAGGGTGTTTAGAATGGATTTAACGACTTTTGTGTCTGAGTTTATGTTGAATAGCGCCCCTATATAAGACGCTATTTAAAACCCATGCCCATTTAACAGTCGCTATTTTGTTTGTTATTTATTAAATACGAATGTTTAAAATTTAATAGCTATGAACCCTTACATCTAATCCAATGCATGGTCATATCACTGGATTCCTAGTATTTTTCTCTTCCAATACATGTACTTGTTCCTGCAAAAATCATTTTATTTGAAAAACGACATTATTCATGCAATTTCTCCACTTTAACTAATCAACGACTAAACCTCTGTCGCCATTTAAAAATTTCCAAACTTATTTACACTGAAAGCTAGACTGGAATTAAAAATTCCAAGACTTATTTACTCTGAAAGTGGAACGGGATTTACAACTGAATTCTAGGTTTTATTTACACTGAAAGTTGAATGGGAATTAAGAATTTCAGGACTTATTTACACTAAAGGTGGAACTAGATTTAACAATTCATGGTTATGATGATTTTTGGCACTATATTCCAGTCCGTGAGTATAGTTCAATGTTTCTCGATGTTTTATCGACTACCCCACTATTTCTCGGTGATAGATGAGCCCTCCGCGGGATAGACTGGTGAATTTATCATAGAGACCTCCGTAAGTCTTCTCGAAGTCTTGGATTCTCTCAAGGCCGATTGAGCTGGTTGTACCCTTAAAACCCATGACTCTATTTAATTGTTATGTCACTCTCAAGAAACATGGTATACCGGCCCTCATGACATGCTATTTGGATGTCATGAGAATATACTTGAATTAATGGAATGGGAAACCATACCATTAATATTCCTTAAGAATTATGTGCCATACTTGTGGACACTAATTCTGCCTACCTTATCATGTGCAAGATCAATTGACCACATCAGGCGTCGGTATTTCCTTACCCAGTTTAACTTAGATTTATCTCAAGCATTTACATGATTTTATTATACTACGACACTCTGTCCCTTTGGGAATTTTCTTATCAATAACTCGAGAACATAACCCTTTGACTTTGTATTGGCCATATCTGATTCTAAAACATTAAGGGCTCTGGGACCGCGACTTTTCAATGCTAGGCAAGGACAGAAGTCCAATTCTGTAAACCATGGGAATTCTTGGTGTGGCATCGCACCAAAGTCTGTATATCTGTTATATTCTGATATTCTATTATTTTGTAAATTATGTTATAGGCATCTTCCCAAGAGGTTAGAAATAAACCGCCTAATATAGGCGAGTCTTTCTTGCAAAGATCTGAGCTTTGTCAAATTCCTAAGCGTAAGCAATCCTCTTATGGCCTTGATTTTGTCAGGGTCGATCTCTATACCTCGGTACCTAACGATAAAGCCAAGAAACATGTCACTGGAGACGTCAAAGCACATTTCATCGAATTCATCTTGAGCTAGTATTATCGAAGCCTTTCGAAGACTCAACGCAGGTCGGCCAAATGATCCTCTCGCCTTTTTGTCTTGACGATCAAGTCATCGCCATAGCATTCAACGAGGTCATGTAACATCTCGTCGAAAATCTTGGTCATCGCCCTTTGTAACAGTATGTTGCTCCCCTCCCTATATTTAATGCAATGGTGTAGGGTCAAAGAGACAACCCAATTTTCATGAAGCCAAGACCTCCCAAGTAGCACCTTGTATGATGTGTCGAAGTTGATAATATAAAGCGTCACTTGGGTGACAAATCGTCCAAGGCTAGCTTGGCTTCGACCCGACCAATCGCCTCTTTGGAATCCTGATTGAATCCCGAAATCTTGGCCGCGCTCACCTTTTGCGAATGCGGCGTCAAGTAGAAAGACTTGAAAGTCTTCAAAGACATGATGTTAATGGCCGCTCCAGCGTCGACCAAAATCTGATTCACATCATGGTCATTGATCGTCCCACGCATATATAAGGGGGCGATTATGGCATGGAGAGGACAGCAACATACCTTTGTCCATGAAGGAGATGTTAGTTGCAAATGCCTCATATGCCTGGGATTGCAACTCTGCAACATGGGCTTCATAGGCCTCTGGGTCTTAGAGTATCTTGACAAGAGCCTCCTTGAGATCTTTGCTCCAAGCGATGGCTTCCCAAATGATAACATTTGTTGGGAATCGCTTCATATGATGAATAATTTTGCGGCCCGCCCGAGCACGGGTCTTGTCAAATGGCGAGATGATGTCTACCAGGGTCTTTGGTGCCTCGCGAGGCTTCTCCCGCTTAGGAGGACGCTCCTCCCCATTTTGGCCACGCACATCTTCTTGGAACAGCGATGACAGAGACTCCTCTGGAGATAGCAAAGGTTCATCATGTTGGCCCTCATTAGAAGGGACCTGCCTGGCTTGTAGGCTCGACCCTACCAGAGGGACCAGCTTATTCCGACGCCTGATCCTACAATGACGGTTTGGCCAGATCTTCTTCTTCATCGGAAGAGGCAATTGTGAAAGGGATGCCACTCGGCCTTCTGGGTTCTGGGATAGGGCCCGAACCCTCTGAAGATTCGAGGATGAAGGGGATGCCCCGCACTTAAGTTTCTGGGATAAGGCTAGGCTCCTCCCCTCTGAATAGTATGACTCGGTCGAGAGTCAGGAGATCTTCACACCCGCGTCCTCGTCCTCATCCACAACCGCGGCTATTTTTCACCAGGTGACGTTGATATGTCGTCATGGGGGGCCTGCCCCCGGTGTTATCAACCAGAGTGTCTTGTCCCGAAGGAGAGTTTATGTTGTCGGGCGGCAGGATCGCCACCATATTGCAGGAGAGCTCTTGCAGCATTTCCTCGAGCATCTCCACAGTGGGCTCCTCGTCCTTGTAAAATATGGAGAGCTCTTCCGGGATCGAGAATTCCTCTCCCTCTTTGAGACGGTGAGCCATCTCCCAGAGCCACTGAAGAAGGCGCAAACTTGTCCCAGGGAATGTATTTGTCCGTAGTGATGACCCTGGTGGGGCGAGGGGGGATATACTCCTCCAACTCATCTATGAGCTTTTGCAGCCTTTGCAAAGAAGTTGGCTCCTTGGGGGCCTCCACAGCTGCCACTTGCTCAGCTTGCTTTTTCAACCTCCTCTTCAAATTCTTCTTACGATTCTTCTCTTCCTTCTTTTGTCGTGCCGCCTCTTGAGATTAATGAAGATTATAACTTTGGAAAATAGGCCTAATAGGGGTTAAGAGGGAGTTTATGAAAATAGGTCGAAACAGTTATAGAAAACACTGTCACCTGTGGAAATAAGGAAATCTTGACCCATAGTAATCCAAATGGGCTAAAACCAAATGGGCTAAAACCAAGTCCATTTGAAAGCTTGGGCCCTTAAATCAAACTCTTCTGTTGAGATGGAAACCTAATTCTCACCTGGACCCAAGGTCCTGAGCCCATTATCACCAACCATCATGAAGAGGTGTGACTATTTGGGGAATTCACACATAATTAATTAGAAATTCATAACTTCATTTGGTGTTATTGAAATGACCTAAAATCAAAGCTATAATCTCAAACGGGATGTTAGCTACATCTTCTATATTTAGGTCGAGGCCAAATTCTGGCTGGATACTAGAGTTATACTCAAATTACCTCGGGCTACCGAATGGTCGAGACTAGAACGGGGGAAAATAAATGTTAATCTTTAGAAAATCATAACTCATGCTAGGGATAATGAAATTCCATGACATTATGACCAAAGGTTAGATCTGGAAGGCCTCTTGACTTCATCAGAAGACATCCCAACCCATAAATGCCTAGACTATAGAGTTATACTCGAACTATTTAGGGCTACCGAAAGGTCGTGACTGGAACGGAGGAGAAATAACATTAATCTTGCAAAAATCATAACTCATGGTAGGGTTGATGAAATTCATTGAAACCACATCCCAAGGTTATATCTGGAAGTGTTCTTGACTTCATCTGAAGACATCCCAACTCATATCTCAATAGAAGAGCAAGTCCACCTACATTTATGACTGATGGACAAAGAGTTACAACTGCTCAAATCCCGAAGAGGTGCATGACTTAACTCCTCTTAAAACCAGTGACCTTGGAGCGGTTTTGAGCCTTGTAGGATGTGGGTAAACCCTTGGGAGGCTTGAAAACTATATAAGGTGGGGGGTTTCTTCGGTGGTAAGCCTTTAGCAACCATTCTCTTCAACCAACTTCCATCCTTCTTGCGTAAGAAGAGAGTGTGGGACCTTGATAATGCGTGGGTGGATAATCTGACACGTGGAGGACGATCAGGTGCACGGAGGATGATCATGCAATGCTCGGGTCAAAGGGAGAAGATTAGGAGGATCTGGGGTGTGGATCTCAACCCTTGATCATTGGTTTAACATTTTGAAGGTAGCCGCCTAACCTCAAATCTTACGGGGCAACGATGCATTAGAATGGTTTCTAAGTAGTTTTTATACATTAAAAAGAAACTAAAGGCATGTGGGATCATCTTGCAGTCGTCAAGTTTTTGTTTGCTAGTGCTGTGGCTCAGTTCGAATCCTAATTATTCACGTTAAAATCTCAAGTCAAACACCATTTCTGTTGCATCAGTACGTCACCATAGCTCATTATGGAGTCACTTCTGTTTTGTGTTTGTCATGGCATGTAGGCAGGGGCTGGGGAATCATTAGCATGATGAAATATGTCCAAATGCATGAAGGAATATCATAAATAGATTCTATAATCTAAAAATTTTGTAATAGCCCTCCTTCTCTTTCCAAATATCATGATTTCCCGCCCAGTTCGGTTCGGTTTGCAGCCAGAAGTCGACTTCTGGCCCAATCAGAGTCGACTCCTACTTGTGTGCCTAGCCAATCCAGGTTCTATCTGTGGGTAGAAGTCAACTTCTGGCCCTGTCAGAGTCGACTTTTGCCAGTGCGCCTGCCCAGTTAAGTTTCTGGGTGCTGACATAAGTAGACTTCTAACCCTGCAAAAGCTGACTTATGCCCTGCATATGTTGTTCTATTCTAGTTTTTCAGAAATCAAGAAAAGGAGATCTTTGAAGGGCCATTTTGATTTTGAGAAATATAAAAAAATGGGAAATGACAAAGAACCAAGTTGGTAACAAGGGTTAGAGGAGTTTATCGAGGGGATGCATAACGAATTGTAATTGCATACGCACAGTATTAATTAAAGCAGGAATTAGAACTTTAATGCGGAAGCAATTTAAACATATCAAAGTGATAAACATATATAATAGTTCAGATTCACAAATGAACAAGTCCAATAACTAACAAAAGTCTAAGTGTACAACTATACGGGACATACCCTGGCTAAAATTACAAGAAGAGGACAACAATAGACCGACTACGCGACTACTGCTGGCAGCTAAGGACGATCGCCAAAAAGTCGAGAAGCTCCGGGAGACAGCTGTCGCGGCTCACCTAAAAGAAGAAGGGTGAGTCACAGCCAGACTCAATAGGGGTCACGCGGATCCCTACCTCGCAACTAAACATGCAATCATGCAAAGGCAATTAGAGCATACATTTAAGGAAATAAATATGCATTGGCATAATTTAAATACAATTATAGTAAAGTTGTAAAACCTATCTCAACCATTTCTAACAGCTAACTATATACCAATTTAATTTAAATATAAGCGTCAGGAGCTATATCTACCAATAGAATAAACCTCAGCTAACCAAGTGATAGGAGAGAGAAGGTGAAGACCACCAGAAAGTGAAACCAGATGCATCCACTAACGGCTTATACTGTGTCTCAAGCAACTCGCCGGTCTAGGAACACGACAAGCAAGAGGCGTAACAGTACCAAAACTAAGTAACTAGTAAGAGTAACACTCGTCAGTGTCAGTCAAAATCACTGACCACGTGTGCACACACTGACTCCTTCATAGAGCTAGGTCTCTAGCTAGTATTCCCCTCCGTAGGACGCTACAGTTGGACCGGGGCCCACGAAACTAGCTTAAAAATCGTGTGATGGGACTACCCCTCCACCTCTCCCAGGTGGGCCGACACTAAAGGTCACTGGGCTACGACTAGTGGTTCCATCACAAGGAAAGAGAAAGCAATTCCATTGGGATCTAAAATAATGTCATAGTTTATTGAAAAATTTTAAACATGGTGATAATGCAACATTTAAAGCATAAATAGAATAAATATGCTAAAATTAATGTTCTGTAGGGATGGGCAGTTATGCTCTGGCCGCTCATCAGATGGGCGGTCTGGGGTCCGCTACTCATCCAGGCATACGCGGCTGGGTCTCGGCCACTCACTATCTACACTGAAGCCAGCACACATGGCACAAACGGCTAAGGCAAGGCCGCTCAAGGATGGACGGCTGGGGAGTGCCCGCTCGTCCACCAGGGGTTCTTAGGGATAGGCAGCTAGAGACATGCCACTCAAGGTTGGGCAGTTTAAGGTCGGCCGCACGAAGAGACGGGGAGTCCCATCGGTGGTCAGTCTTTAAGTCATTCATCTGGCATGAACGGACGGGTTTGGGCCACTGTAGTTAAACCTTCCTAGAGGTCAGGGTCTTGTGCCATCTGAGTTGGACCACCCAAGGGTCATAGGCAGTCCCGAATGGGCCGCCCAAGCATAAACGGTCACATAGTGGTCGTAATGCTACCGTGACGGCGGGAAAGGATTTGCCTGGGCCAAAACCCCTCTCGGTCGGCTCAAAACAAGGGGATTTTAATTTTCCACCTAACCTGCCATGCCCACAACAACATTCCACACCGATACATGCTATTAAAACATAAAACGATGGCCATGGAATAGATTATCAAAAAATATGACAAAATTACTCTAACATGGAAATATGCACAGAAAACGAGGAAAATGGCATCAGACCACGACGCATGTGGTACCAGCGGGTTCCTAGCGAGGAGAGGATTCCATCCCCCTACCTATTGCGCGATGAGGATGCCGATCTAGACCCAAACCGCCATCGAGAGCCATGCCGTCCTCACGTCCGCCCACACCTCCACGTATTACAGATCGAGACAAAACTTACACCCACGCGATCCTTTTTTCAAAGAGAGTCCATGAAAGAAAGGCAGTAAAATTTGCCACTCTTAAACAAAGAAGCCTTTTGGTAGCCGAGTACGAGGCCTAGTTTTCCTGACCTACCCATTGTGCTCCACATCTTATTAATACAGAGAGGATGAATGCCAAGCGATTCATGAATGGGTTAAGGCCCCAATATATTCCCTAACTGGTGCCTATGGACATCCAAACATATGCCGAGATGGTCTAGAATGCCCAACTATTAGAAGATATCATGGAGATGGCGAATAGAATTAAAGGAAGAGTCATGAAAGAGTAAGTCGTTGGTGCTAGAAACTTTAAACCAAGATTTGGAAAGAAGAGGCCAAACAAAGGAAGAACTCCTCAACAAGATAAAAGACCTCGAGATAGAAATAGACAAGCCATTCCTACTGCACCTTATCATCATCAAAAGATATCTGCAAGTATTGTGACAAAGCTGGTGTCGCGCCGTCGTGATGATGGGTGAAGGGTCGGTGACAGCAGTGAGGTGGGGAATAAAGCGATAAAGGAAAATATGGGAGTTGACATCATCTCGGGGATATTTTCCTTTGTGGCCATAGGCCTCTCACGACACTCGCCTTTTATGGAAGGTCGAGAGGGGTCAACTTGCATGAGAGGTTCTCGAGAGGATCGGGGAACTAGATAGGATGCAGGTGTGCTAGTTGATTTCTTTATGATCACCCTTGGAACCGAGGGTTGACTGGGGAAGCGTCACTAGGATGCGGCACGTGGGCTCAGGGTATCAGGCGACACGTGGAGAGAAAGGGGGTTCCACGGGTGTGAGTGCGTAGGCGATTGTGGAGATTCATGTACGAGACGTCTTCACCCACCAGCAGTAAGCAACCAATGTTTATTTACATCGGATTGAATCCGAACACCTTTGTTCCATGCTGAAGAAGAGCTTAGATGGGTCTGAAGCCATGGATAAAGGACCGGGGGTACCCTGCAACTATAGGGGGACTGTTGCACTTGACTAGAAGGGTTGATCGGATGGAGCTGGGAAAACTAGACACACGATGAGTGGTGCGAAGGTGGGACTGAGACCCGGGTACAGGTATGCATATTCAACTGGTTTCATGCTTTATAAGTGTCGCACGGGCCTTACAAGCTAGCCGAAAGGGCCAAAATACATCTGGTGCAAGTCGCGGGACAATTTCGACAAGTGGGTCAGTCCCTGGGTCATTGCAGGATAAATCGAATTATCCACGTATTTTTACAAGAGGCTCTCCACAAGGAGCTAGGGATGTGCCCGAATAGCCGAGGGAGGGTTAGACTAGATGGCAGGGGCAGACTCTGGCTGGCGCCTGAGGGAGGCCAGACATGGCTCGAGGTGAGTAGTTGGGTGTGGGTCCCATAAGGTGAGTGTCTTCATGTCGAGGAGTTATGGCTGGTCCCGAGAATGTAACTTCTGGGCTAGGGTCCGGCTAACTTAGGTCAGTGGTTGGGACCGTCGGTGGCTGACTTAGTGCGAGTGGCATGCACGTGGTCCGATGGCAGAAGTAAATCTGACATTATAGTGTGCGCGTTGTTATCATAACTTGTCATACGCAGGCAGACCTGATGTGCGGGTGTGTTCACCGTTATCATAACGCCTCATATGTGGGGGGTTCGACTTGAGTGAGACAGTTAGACGCCATGTGAGGGGAGTACATGCAACAAACTCTCGACGTGTACGAGCCAACAACAAGCCACGCAACATGCGCTTAGCTCCTCACGTCCTTGCCGGAAGTCTTGGGGCTTAGTCCTTGAGTGCTTGCGGCTTGTATCTATGTGTCTGCATGTCCAAGTGCCCCTTGAGCTTCTTAGGGGAGAATTTATAGTGGAATTTGGAAGGTCAAGGGGGATTACACGGATTGGACTGGGGGGAGTGATTTGGTCTCTGTAAACACCTTGAAATATTGTAGCTCGTTCAAGCATTTCTTCCATTCGGTTTGACACAGCTGCCAAGTGGTTGACAGAGTGCTTGAGAGATTTCCGTTGCACATTGTGTGTCTCGATTCTTGAGCAAACGTGTGGCATGATCCTGTGCGCTTTCTGCAGCTGTATTTTTTTTTTGTTATAAGTTTCTGCGATTAAGGCATTCATCCTTTTTGACATTAGTTCCGTTTATTAGACATTCGATTGGGGGGGATTTTATTCCTTAGCACTGCAAGGGTTATTCGTTAAGGGTTGTTCTTATCTGGCATTAAGTCTTTAAGTTCGCAAGTTTTGTTGAAAGGGATCCATTCACCCCCCCTCTGGATCTCGACAAAGTCCACCCCTGACGTCTCCCTGCTTGTTCTCCCGGTATTCCATCTTCCTCCTTCTGAAATGCCAACGTACCACAGGTATAATGGCACTAGCAACCCTTTTATCCATCTTAAGGACTTCATGTACGAGTCCTCTTTCTAGAAAAATGATAAGAGATCATTGGCATATCTGTTTAGGAGATCATTGGATGGCCCTGCACTAGAATGGTTCTATGCCTTAGAGCCAAGTGAGGTCGAGAATTTTGATGTGGTCCCAAGGAAGTTCCTACAGAAATATCAGGACCGGGGCGGCCCATCCCTTTCTATCACTGACCTAGTGGCTGAGAAAATGAGGACGGATGGAGATTTCATCCAATATGCTGACAGATGGAGGTCCAGGGGACACCCTCTCAAAGCCTAAACAAGTAAAAATGATTGTGTCTAATGCCACCCTGCAGTTCAGACACGTCTTGGCAATGAACAAACTCACCACAATGGAGGAGTTGTATAAGAGAGCCAGGTATATTCAAACACATCTGAAAGATTCTCCTCTCATGCATATGTTCGAGCCACCAAAGCCAAGGGTGGTCAGGAAGTCGAATACCAGTGTCCAGGGCGGAGTGGCAGAAGGGGTCGTCACGAATGAACAAGTGAGTGCAGTTGGCAGCCCCAACCAGTGAGCCAACCCCAGGCCTCCACAAGCCCCGCAACTCACTTTTCGACCGGACCAATAAGGTCAGCAACCCTATCATCCTCTGCCAAAAAGCAACATCCCCCAGAACAACATGCCTTAACCCTTTCGTCCCCAACAACAACAACAATCGCCTCCTTAGTACCATCAAGTTCCACCCCCTGGAAATTATGGCCCTCTACAGTAATAGAGAAGACCGATCAGCCCTAAGAGAGGTCACTACCCACCATTGCCGAAAACATTGTCGGACGTTTTTAATGCTCTTGTGACCGTCAATGCACTCACTCTGCCCAAGGAAAGAACTGTATGGCCCCAGAATGTCGACACTTCCAGATACTGTGTTTTCCATAGGCAGTCGGGTCATATAATGGAGAACTGCATCCATTTCAAGGGCTATATCTATGACGTGAATGATCAAGAGGGAATCGACTAGGATGAAATGAGGGGATACATCGCCACTTTGAAGGCTAGGAGACCTCCACCCAAACCCCAATTTCAATAGTAGCAACAACAACAACCCCAATAGTAGCAGCAGCCTCAATAGGTCCCATAGCAGTAGCCAAACATGGGCATCATCCAGAATCCATTACCGGAGAACCAACAACCCAACCACCAAGTCAACCCCATCTCCTCCTTCCGAAAAATTGGAAGAGGGTAGGGTTGGCATATGGAAAGCACCTTTGTTCTTGCCGCCAACCATATCACCAACCAGCCCCCTCGCCTTATCCGACCAGCACCTCTTTCTCCCCGACCCATATCACAAACTACAACTAGGCCTCCCACAGCCGTCACGCCCTCTCATCCGCACCCCTACCACTAGTTCCCCATTGACACACCAGCAAAAATCCTCCACCATACTTCTATTTGCACCCTCAAGACCCCTCATTATTCACCGTCCGTGAAGCTTAATCTAGCCAAGTGTGCCTTTGGGGTCAGGTCTGAAAAGTTCTTAGGGTTCTTGGTGACTCAGCGAGGGATCGAGGCCAACCCCGACAAGGTCCAGGCCATCTTGGACATGTGGCCACATGCTTGTATCAAAGAAGTTCGACGCCTGACTGGAAGAATTACTACACTCAACCGTTTCCTATCCCGAGCGGTGGAGCCATGCTTGCCCTTCTTCAAATTGCTAAGAGGGCCCAAACTAGCGTCTGCCACCTTCACCTGGGATGGTGAGTGCTAGAGGGGGTTCACCAAGCTAAAAGAATTTCTAACTTCACCTCCAGTATTATCAAAGCCTTTGCTCGGAGAAATGCTATACTTCTATCTCTCGGTGACTCCCTCAACCATAAGCTCGATCTTAGTTCGAGACGATAAAGGTGTACAAAAGCCCATGTATTATGTTAGCAAAGTGCTACTCAAGGCCGAAAGAAGGTACCCCGCAATCGAGAAACTCGTGCTAGCATTAGTGACCTCGGCTAAATGCCTCCAGCCCTATTTCCAAGGACACTCCATTGGGGTGCTGACTAGTGAGCCCTTGAAAAAGATTTTAGCTCACCCCAAAGCTTCAGGTCACCTCGTCAAGTGGGCCATACTGCTCGGGACCTACGACATCTCTTACTGCCCCCGCACGGCCATCAAGGGGTAGGCCCTTACAGACTTCATTGCAGATAGTACTATCCTGATCGAGGAAACATCCCTATCAACATCTGGCACCACTTAAGACCTATTCATTAACGGATCCTCCAACTCAATTGGCTGCGGTGCCGGTATCCTCCTTAGATCCCCAGAAGGAGCAGAGCTACAATACACCCTAAAATTTAGCTTCCCGACGTCCAATGACATCTCCGAGTATGGGGCTCTCATCTCTGGGGGCGCGGTGCCTGGGAGCCGAGTGAGTCAGAATTCACACCGACTCCCAGTTAGTTACCAATCAAATCAACGGGGACTATGAAGCTTGGGAGACACAAATGATCAAGTACCTCCAGGTGGTGAAGGAGATAGCCCAACTGTTCGAGAACTTCCAGGTGATCCGGATAGCTCGGGAAGAAAATTCCCGAGCAGATGCCCTCTCTCGCTTGGCCTCCTCCATTAGCTCAGAAGGCACCCGGTCGATCCTCCTTGAGGAATTAGAGCGACCGAGTGTAGAAATCAAGCTCGTGACTATTGTGCAAGTGTCACCTGGTGACTGGCGGACCCCGTATATATCTTGGCTCTAGGACTCCCAAGACCCTATCGACCCTTGGGAAGCTCCAAGAATGAAGTATCAAGCTCGATGTTTCATCCTTTTAGATGAAACCCTATACCGAAGGTCCTCTGCCAGTCCCCTCCTCAAATGTCTCGATGATCCAGAAGCTCACCGAGTGATAAAAGAAGTCCACGAAGGCATTTACGGCGCACACCAAGGGGGATGATTGATTGCAAAGATCCTACTGTGACAAGGCTATTAGTGGCCCACTCTCCAGCACGACTGCTCAACTTACGTTCAAAAATGTGATCGATGCCAGCAGTTCGACCACCTAGTCTACCAGCCAACCTTGGAACTTGTAACCCTAACCGAGCCTTATCACTTCACTCGGTGGGGAATTGACATCCTAGGCCCATTTCCTATAGCACGAGCTCAAAAGAAGTTCATCATTGTCGCCATCGACTATTTTTCCAAATGGATCGAGGCTGAAGCCAATGTCAGAATTACAAAAGCAGTAATCTGGAGTTTCATTTGTAGGTCGATCATTTGTCATTTTGGCATACCCTGGGTGATCATGAGCGATAACGGTCAGCAATTCAACTTTGCTTAATTTAAGAATAAGTGTGCCGACCTACACATTCACAACCACTTCACTTCGGTAGCCCACCCCCAGGCTAACGGGCTGGTCGAAAATGCTTTTATCCCTTTAGGAGTTTTACCACTCTTGGGAGGCCTCGTGGATTCCAAGTGGTATCAGGTGTATTCGATAGTCCTATCGGGTATATCTGATATCCAGGATCCTGGTCGTCACAAGTGGTATCAGAGCTGTTGTTGTGTAAAGTACATGGAAATATCAGATATACAGTTACCAGAGTCGTAAAAGTCCTGTACAGTCACCCAGCTGATGGTTGGTGGAATTTGCTGGCATTATGTTTTAGGATTCTGTATCATTTGGTTTCTCCGTGATGTCTGTCTCGACCATGTTGTACTTGGTAGTGTTCGTCGAAAGGCTCGAATCTGTAGTACATTGTTCGTGGTCTTCATGTAAGTTGCTCAGGTTGCTATTGACTTTTAGTGATGTTGTGATGACCGTACACGTTTTTACGTTATTTTGGTCACTCCAGCTTAAGTCTGTTTCAGCTCCTGATGTGTTCCGCTTCTGTTGAAGTGCTCGATTAGATTCCGTGATTCAGAAGTTGCTCAGGCGAGCTTGGATTTTCCCTTCCTTGTGAGCTTCTGTTGGTCGAGCTTGATGTTTCTCATCCCGTTTGGTGGAATCTTTTTCAAGATTTGCCTTGGAATTGCTGTCTTAGTGATGCTTCGGTCCTGTGTCTGCTTAAGTGTGGACAGTTTTATTTTTGAGCCTGATCTGCTTCTTGCTTTACGATTGCTTCACTTTGGACTCCGTTATGGTGTTATGAGCTATAATATACCGTGTCCGTCGTGCCGTGTCCAACGGCCAATGTGTTGTGAAGGCTCATTAACCATTTCAGGACATGAAGGCAAGCTGAGATTAGCATTTTTCCGTGGGCTTTATGCTGAAGCTGGTACTCTCCTTTGATTCACTTAGGCTCCTTATGATCGGTTGTTCGCTGGATCAGTACTCGTGGCGTGTTAATTATGATTCTGATGAGTTGCGATGGCGCCGACCGTGTGCAGAGATGCAATTACTGAGGTCTTGTATGATGCCTATGTACATGCTAGAGTGCGTAGCAGAAGCATGTGGGCTAGTTACCCACTGGACGAGGATCATTGTTATGAGATTCTCGCTGATCGAGGGAATTACTTCTTCTCGATATGACTTCATCTTGGCTTCCTATGCCTTGATATCGTCTATTGTTGTGTTGTTGCTGGTAATTTTTTTGGTGTTGACATCAGCGTTTGCGAGTGTTGGGTAATATGTCAGCTTTCCAGCTGATTGAATACCCTCTACTCTACATTCCTTTCTCTCGGGTGTTGTGCTTTCGAGGCATTGTCTTGGTCCTTGAGATGCATCCCTTGAGATTGTTATTTTGTGTTGTTTCCTGTGGTCGTGGGTCTTTCTTGGTGAGTTGTCTGAAGCATGGCTCATTCCCTGTAGTCATGTGTTCAGCTACTATCGTGCCTTGATGTGACCCTACTTGCAGTTGTGTTCTGTGGTTCTGTGTGCTGTACGGAGCCGGAATCCTGTAGGTGCTGTCGTGTTGCTGCTGTTATTTTTGTAAGTGTTGTTGTATCCGTGATTTGTCGTTGGTGTCCTGTGTGCCAGGTGTTCCCTGTCACCTTTGACACTAGAGCCGATGATGTGGTCAGGCGGTCAGCTGTGAGGATTGTGTTTCCTTGTGTAAGCTGATGCTTGCTGTGTTGTCGTTTCATTATTCGTGATTTGTTGACGTGGTAGTCGTGTCTCTTTTCCCTGTGAGACGTAAGCAATGTTGCCCTTATTTTGGAGGTGTCAGACTTATCTTCACTTGTGTTGTGCTCTGTCCAGAGCGTGTGCTCGGGATTATGGTCTGACTATGTTCATCTGAACTGCGTTTCTAGATATTAGTGTCATTTCGTAGTTGTACTGTTGGGTTGTTCTTCTCCGCTTCTTCCTTCTTGTTAGTCCTTAAATTTTGAGGATGAAATTTCTTCTCTCCAATCTCTACTGGCTCGATGTAGCAGACAACCAACTGACTGGGCGGATCCCCGTCTCCTCCGGCAGGACCCCTGGATTGGACCGGCTCGTCAAAACGAAGCATTTGTGAGTTCTTCTGCCTCAGATTCCACTGCAACAGTGAACTAAAGAGGAAAAGGAAACCATGGAGGAACTTGTTATCTGGCCTAATTGGGATTTGTTTGCAAATGCCAGCCATTTCAACAAGAACCAGCTAACAGGACCCATCCCGGCTAATCTCTTCAACAACGATATGACTTTGATACACATGTAAGCTGCCCCACGTTCCCATCTGCAAGTTCTAGCCAGGGTTTCCCTGTTTTTGCTGCTAACTTCTGGTTCTTCTCCGTCTTGCAGACTCTTCGACGGGAACCAATTAAGTGGGACCATTCCAGACTCGGTTGGGCTTGTGACATCGCTAGAGGTCCTGTGAGTACCCTCAGACATGGCTCAGATTTGCCTTGCGTGTAGCCAACCTTCTTTTGCGTTGCTTAGTAGATTTGATGCATGATTCGACTTTTGAACTTTCCTGCAACAGTCGGCTCGACAAGAACAGTCTGAACGGCCCGGTGCCTTCCAACCTCAACAATCTCACGAGACTCAGCGAGCTGTAAGTTGGTGCTTCACAATTCTGGGGCCCTGGATGCTCTTGGTACCTTGCAGGGGTGATGGTTCTGATGCAGGCACTTCTCACATTTGCTACTTGTCATCTGGTTTCAGGAACCTGGCGAACAACCAGCTGACAGGAGGGCTCCCCGACCTCACAGGGATGAGTACCCTCAACTCTGTGTATGCCCCCCAGCACACCCCCCACCTCCCCACCCCCCAACCATCGCCATGTTATGCCTTGTGCCTTGCCGTTCGGCTGTTACAGAACTCTGACCGACTGTCGCTACTTCTCTGTTGATGTTGTTTCGTCTACAGCGATCTAAGTAATAACTCGTTTACATCATCCGAGGCTCCAGCATGGCTCTCCAAGCTGCCATCGATCTCCGCTCTGTGAGCTTCCTGAACACCCATTTGATTTTTTTTTTTGTGAAAAAAAACATGTTGAGCTCCACTAGGGCCATTTCTAAACCTGCTTTGCTGCTGGGCTTCCAGTGTGATACAGTCCGGGGGCCTCACGGGGACAGTGCCGTCTGCTCTCTTCAGCTTCCCACAGCTACAGGAAGTGTAAGTCTCCAACAGTAGATCATTTATTCTGGGTCTAAAAGAGAAGAACGCAAAAAAGAAAGAACTGGATGGAAACATAGTTTGCCTGCTCATCCTGTTGCAAACACCTTGTTGTACGTTTTAACTTGTGCAGGATCCTGAGCGACAACAAGTTAAATGGCACCCTCAACTTGGGCACCAGCGTGAGCCCCCAACTGCAGCTTGTAGATCTCCAGAACAACAGCATCGCTTTCTACACAATGGGTGTGCAGTATAGGAACACCCTCCTGTGAGTACACACGAACTTGCTGGACTCTTCTCCTGAGCACTCCAGACCCTATTCCTACGTTTCAGTTCCTAACAACATTGGCTTCCCCTATCCACCGGGGTCGATGCAGACTCGCCGGAAACCCCGTCTGTACCAACGGCCAGATCGCAGGAACCAACTACTGCCGACTCCTGCAGCAGCAGCAGCCGCCGTACTCGACCAGCCTCGCCAAGTGCGGCGGCAAGACGTGCTCCACGGAGCAGGCCATCAGCCCCCAGAGCTGCGACTGCGCCTACCCCTACTCCGGGGTACTCATCTTTCGGGCGCCCTTCTTCCGGGACATATCGAACAGCACGCGGTTTGAGACCCTGGAGATGAGCATGTGGACGCATCTGCAGCTGACCCCCGGCTCGGTTTCCCTCCAGAACCCCTTCTTCGACAGCGACAACTACCTCCGGGTGCAGCTGCAGCTCTTCCCCTCCGGGGGCGTCTACTTCAACCGGTCGGAGGTGCAGACGCTTGGGTTCGAGCTCAGTAATCAGACCTACAAGCCTCCCCGCGAATGGGGGCCTTACCTGTTCCTCGCCTTGCCTTACAACTTCCCAAGTACGTAGCTTTTTGCTACTTCCTTGTTCTTCTCCGGCCTCTAGTGGCTTCTATGTGTTGAGATCATCTGAGAGGAACCGATGCTTTGTTTCAGCTGGCAGCAAGAAGAGCTCGATAAGCACGGGCGCGATTGTGGGCATAGCGGTCGCTTGCACTGTTCTGGTTCTTGGGCTGATAGCTGTGGGCATCTACGCCTTGCGGCAGAAGAAGAGAGCCGAGAAGGCCATGGAACTGAGCAAACCTTTTGGTATGTGTGCTCTAGCAGAAAGGGAGCTAAATCCAATTCCACTCTCTGTTAACTTAATGGTCTAAAGAAGAACAATTCTTGGAATTTAATATGTTAAAGAGATTTAAATATCTGGGTTTGCTTCTTTCTTTCTCGTTATGAAAATTGCAGCATCATGGGCACCTGCTGGGAAAGACAGTGGTGGTGCGCCGCAGTTGAAGGGAGCAAGATGGTTTTCCTTTGATGATCTTAAGAAGAGCACCAATGGGTTCTCAGAAGCCAATGAGATTGGATCCGGAGGCTACGGCAAGGTAACCCATCTTCTTGTCGGTACTGTTTCATTTGGTGTGTTAAACTATGATTCCTGGGGACCCTGTTCTTCACAGTTCATCAATCATCACTCCCTGTTCAGGTTTACAGAGGCACGCTTCCTGGTGGCCAGCTCGTTGCAATCAAGAGAGCGCAGCAGGGGTCCATGCAGGGGGGGATCGAGTTCAAGACCGAGATCGAGTTGCTCTCCAGGGTTCATCACAGGAACCTGGTGGGCCTCGTGGGCTTTTGCTTCGAGCAAGGGGAACAGATGCTGGTCTATGAGTACATCCCCAACGGGACCCTCAGGGAGAGCTTGGCTGGTGAGTTTCTAACCAGACAACAGAGGGGAAACCCATCAGAAGAGAAGACTAGTTCCGCTGATATGGAATCGAAGCTTATATTTTTGCTGTATGTTTCTGCAATTCGTCTGTGTAGGCAAATCCGGGATCCAACTTGACTGGAAAAGGAGGCTAAGGACTGCTCTAGGATCGGCAAGGGGTCTGGCCTACCTTCATGAGCTCGCAAACCCACCCATTATCCACAGAGATGTCAAGTCTAGCAACATTCTCCTGGACGAACACTTGACAGCAAAGGTTGCAGACTTTGGGTTGTCGAAACTAGTGTCAGACAGTGAAAAGGGACACGTTTCTACCCAAGTCAAGGGAACGCTGGTGAGTTTTCCTCCCCACCCACTGGTCTTCCCTTCCTATTCCTTGCAGATCAAAGAGCACACACTCTCTCCCTTCACGTCGCTGCAGGAATTTTTGGGCAGAGGTACAGCATCTTCCAAGTTAATCACAAGCAATGGAACTGTCCAAATTCACATGCCAATCCCACATAGTTGCTCTATAAGTACTCCTAGTGGGTTTCACTAAATGGGTTCACTACAGGCTTATCATTAAAACGTGCAATTCAAAATTTATTGGCAGTCAAGAGACATGTTTTGTTATCCATACAAGAGATATATAAGAGAATTAACATCTTACTTCACAGTTAATACAAATTTTTGGGTAGTACGACTCCAGAACAAGTTCGCACCATACCCATTGTTTGTGTTGTGCAGGGCTACCTGGACCCGGAGTATTACATGACCCAGCAGCTGACGGACAAGAGCGACGTCTACAGCTTCGGCGTGGTCATGCTGGAGCTGATCACCGCCAAGCTGCCCATCGAGCGGGGCAAGTACATCGTCCGCGAGGTGCGGGTGGCCATGGACAAGCGCGACCACGAGCACTACGGCCTCAGCGACCTCATGGACCCGGCCATCCGCTCCACCCCGGACCTCGCCGGCTTCGGCCGCTTCGTCGACCTGGCCATGCAGTGCGTCGAGGAGTCCGCTGCCGACCGCCCCACCATGAGCGACGTCGTGAAGCAGATCGAGGCCATCCTGCAGAGCGACGGCCTCAACACCAACTCCACCTCGGCCGCCTCCTCGGCCACGGACTTCGGGGTGGCCAAGGGTGGCGCCGCCCCCCGCCACCCCTACGACAACGGCGCGCTGCCCGGGAACGGCAAGGAGATCAGCAGCGACGCCTTCGACTATAGCGGCGGCTACTCCTACTCGGCCAAGGTTGAGCCGAAATAGATGGATATGTTATAATCGTAATGCGCGGATCTTTGGCTCCCCCTTCATTGTTTTTTATTGATGTGGTTCTACAGTGATATGTAATTTTTTCCCCCTTGTTTAGGAGATGTAAATGTGGAATTCGAAAGGAGAAAAAAAAAATGAAAAACAGATAGAAGCAAGTGCGTGCCGAGTGCTGCTGTGTACAAGCCTATAACTCTACAAGGAGCTTGCGTCTTCCTCGCAAATTTGAACTTCTTCACAGCTTGCACATGGTCGACCTACACCTTGATGTGCCATGGGGCTGCAGAACAATACTCTTCTCAAAGTAAGAGGGGGCTGGCTTTGGTGAAAATCTAAAAGGACGCCTGAGTCAGTAAGGTGACAATTAAAAGTTCCTCTCCACTTTCACCCGTACGAAACTCTGGATGGGATATTCCCACAAGTCCCATCGGAGAATAAACCACCAATCGACAAAGCCTGACCGGAATAGACTTTCTGCCTGTTCTGGTGAAGAATACAACATATCTTTGCTTCGACATTTAACCAATGTCGATGAACAAATCGCTATTGACCATTGTCATCATTGGCAAGACCGGTCCATATTTCCTTAACCTGGACCCTTCGTCCTCGTTAATGAATAAATATATCTTTGCTTTGACATTTAACCAATGTTGATGAACAAACCAATTTCGACCCTTGTCATCATCGGCAAGATCGATCTGCCATTCCCTTAACTTGGACCTTTCATCCTCGTTAATGAACAAACATATCTTTGCTTTGACATTTAACCAATATTGATGAACAAACCAGTTTCGACCCTTGTCATCATCGGTAAGATCGATCGGCCATTCCCTTAACTTGGACCTTTCATCCTCGTTAATGAACAAATAGATCTTTGCTTCGACATTTAACCAATGTCGATGAACAAACCAGTTTCGACCCTTGTCATCATCGGCAAGATCGGTCGGCCATTCCCTTAACTTGGACCTTTTGTCCTCATTAATGAACAAACATATCTTTGCTTTGACATTTAACGAATGTCGACGAACAAACCAGTTTCGACCCTTGTCATCATTGGCAAGATCGGTCGACATTTTCTTAACTTGGACCTTTCGTCCTCGTTAATGAACAAACATATCTTTGCTTCGACATTTAACCAATGTCGATGAACAAACTAGTTTCAACCCTTGTCATCATCGGCAAGATCGATCGGTCATTCCCTCAACCTGGACCTTTCATCCTCGTTAATGAACAAATATATCTTTGCTTCGACATTTAACCAATGTTGACGAACAAACCAGTTTCGACCCTTGTCATCATCGGCACGACCGATCGGCATTCCCTTCACTTGGACTTTTCATCCTCGTTAATGAACAAATAAATCTTTGCTTTGACATTTAACCAATGTCGATGAATAAACCAGTTTCGACCCTTGTCATCATCGGCAAGACCGGCTAGCATTCTCTCAACCTAGACCTTTGTCCTCATTAATGAACAAACATATGTTTGCTTCGACATTTAACCAATGTCGATGAATAAACCAATTTCAACCTTTGTCATCATCGACAAGATCGGTCGGCATTCCCTTACCTTGGACCTTTCATCCTCGTTAATGATCAAACATATCTTTGCTTCAACATTTAACCAATATCGATGAACAAACCAGTTTCGACCCTTGTCATCATCGACAAGACCGGTCGGCATTCCCTTAACTCAGACCTTTCATCCTCGGTAATGAACGAACATGTCTTTGCTTCGACATTTAACCAATGTCGATGAATGAACCATCATTTGACCCTTGTCATTATTAGCAAGATCGATCAGCATTCCCTTAACTTGCACCCTTCGTCCCTGTTAACGAATAAACCTACCCTTGCCTCGGCACTCAGTCCGTGCCGACGAACAAATCTCTGCCCGTTCTGGCATCAGTTCTGTGAATCAATTAAAAAAAAGAGAGGCTTAAAATAGAGGTGCTTTACCGGCCTTACCCAGCCATGCTGAGTAGGGGCAAGAATGGCTATAACTTAGTTGTGGCGAATACCCAAAAGGGTGCCGCAAGAAAAATCGGGTACCCCGTCATGTGAAAACCCGCAAGGGCACGTGGGCAAAAACAAGAGGGGGCCCGACTTCGGTAAAAACCCGAAAGGGCGCTTAGATCGATAATGTAATCAAAAAAGTGATGAATAAAAAAATGATGCATGAATGAAACCATGATGGAATCAACTATCTCATTCACCATTCACAACATCAAGCAATCGATCCTAATCAGAGGAATCCACGCCTTTCTGAACGGTCGGCAGGCTAGGATTTCACCCGATAGGGTAATTGCCAATATACCAATGCGGAACTCATTCTAAGCACTGGCTCAAGATAAGCCAGATCGTGTCAAGTTCGGATCAAGGGGAGGTCTGGCCCCGAGGTCGACCAAGCTTAAACAAATATGGATGCCCAAGCAAAGGTAGACCCCGACTGCTATTCGACTGGAAGCTGTTCAGGCTGACAGGTTTGATGAAAAAGAAGAAGAAGAAAAGAGAATAGAGGTGTCAGCTCCAACACCTCACAAACCACCCTTCCAGGCTACGGCCGGTAGGCAAATGTCTATGCCTCCGACCGAAGATGCAACAAGATAGCTGGATGATGACGGTTTGCTTACCGACTATCGACTCAACACAAGATATCACTATCTACATTTTGTCCTATAAACGGGCATGATGATATTACCCAAGCCGTCCAAGGATATTTTTGAGGCCTCGGGAACACCTATCAAGGGATGTAGTGGCTCTCAGAGGCTTTGAGCGCTGTAGAAGATGAAGACTGTGAAGTACAAGCCGACCTGGAAGAGATCGCAGATGAAGGGTCTGGTCGCTATGGACCACCTTCCCATGAACAAGCTACACCGAGAGTCTCAGTGTTCGACAGTCTAACCTTCCCTGGGCAGCCAGCTGGGAGGGTGATGCGGAGGGATAGACACCTCCAGATATTCAGCTGTAACATGGCCAGAGTGACCAGCCATTATGGGTCTCTACCCGATGAACATGAAAAGGTCTCTAGACTCACCAAGCAGCCCGGTCCTGTCACCAGAAGGAAGAAGGTTGTAGATGATGCAGTGCAAGACCTTGTCAAGGAAACAAGCGCAGATGTAGTTACCATGACTGCAAACATGATCACCACTGTAGATGAGGGCGAGAGGCCAGCACTCGCTTCGGATGCCCCATTGGAGGGAGGATGCTAGGCACCTAGCCCTTCCACCCCCAATCCAACAATGATGCTACTGCTCCTGAAATACCAACATGAGATTGAGATGCTGAAGAATCAAATGAGCGAGCTGAGCATGTAAGAATCAGCCTTGAAGTAGGTGGAAGCCCCTCTTGAAACATCACGGCGTGGCACCGATGAGCTCGAGGGTTCACCTCAGATGGTGACTTCTCAGCCAATACACAACTGTGCGGGGGGAATGACCCCAATATCATCACAGGCTCCTCAACCTCAGGGGACTACCACTACTATACCTCAAGCCACGATATTGGTGACACCTCAAATGCAGCAAGGACACTTCTATCCAGATCTGGTGGACCCGACGATGGTGAGCAAGCTGATGGTTAAACAAATAATAGATATGAAGCTAGTAGACTGAGGTGGTGATGATTATGCCTCGTTCAATGTGTAAAAGGTGCCATATCCGGTCCACCATGCTACTAAAAGACTCCCTCTTGGACTCAATAAGCTGTCGAAGTTTGATAAGTTTAACGGGCAAGGATCCCCGAAAGAGCACATAGCCTATTACATGAACGTGATGGGCGATCTGGCAGTTGATGAGTCCTACCTACTGAAGTTCTTTGGGTCTTCTCTTACGGGACTCGCATTCGAGTGGTACTCGAATCTATTAGTTGGGTCCATTAGCGACTGGCCAGATATGCAGCGAAAGTTCTGGGAACGCTTCCATGTTGCTGAAAGGGAGGTCATCGTGGCCGAACTATATGTCTCCAAGCAAAAAAATGATGAAACAACCCTGGGGTATATCAAAAGGTGGTAGAATTTGAGTATGAGATGCAAGCGTCCACCGCACTAAGAAGATGTTGTGCATATTTGCAAGTAAAATCTGAAGTGGGAAGTCCTCGAGAGGATGATAGGAATGGAAATTAGGTCTTTTGACCGATTAAACGGGTGCCCAAGGGCCATAAGATGCTTGGAGCTCATCCCCCGGACTACGAATGGCACGTGAAGGGCTTGGTTGGTTGGTTTGGTATTCGCTAGACTCACGGCAAGGGCATGCCGCATGATTGCCAGTTATTCCAGTCACGTCGGGGCCCACGGTACCCGACTGCTCAACCACTCGAGTCACAACAGTGCCCATCAAGGTCTCGCGGAGCCCATCGCCCTCAGTCACAACGGTGCCCCCGGCACCCGACTGCCAGCTACTCCAGTCAAGTCGGGGCCCGTGGCACCCGATCGCTCCGCAACCTCAGTCACAACGGTGCCCCTAGCACCCGATTGCCAATTATTCCAGTCACGTTAGGGCCATGATACCCGACCGCTTAACCACTTGAGTCACAACGGTGCCCCCGGCACCCGACTGTCGAGTTCAGACAGCACCGGGCTACTATAGCCCCAACGACGGCCAACAATTCCAGCCTTACTGCTGCCAACGGCACCCTACTGCCCCGCTACTCCAGTCTCAACGGTGCCCCGTGGGATCCGATCACCCAGCTACCCAGGTCACTATGGTGCTTACGGCACCCAAGTGTCCAGCTATAACGGTGCCCACGGTACTCGACAATTTCAAGCTCAATGGCTTTCGGTCGCTCCAGTCAGGGCGACACTCACGTCGTCCGACCGCTCCAGTCTCAACAGCGCTCGGCCGCCTTTGTCTCAACAGTGCCCGACCGTTCCAGTCACAAGTGGTGCCCGCGCCGTTCGGTCGTCTCGGCCTTAGCGACGCCCAACTGCTCCAACACCATGGTGGCCGCAGCACCCCTACTATCCTGATCTCGGCACTGTCTCGTATCGGGGATACATTGTAACGCCCCTCGAGCGACATCCTGCTGAGTCCCAGGTCCTTTGACGGACACTATGTACGAATGTGGAACTACCCACACAATAATGCAATGACTCGGGGACCATCATAAATGATGGAATTGTCCCGTGGCTTGCAAGCATCTGTAATCGGGCTCTCATGCCCCCATATAAACACCTTTCGTGGCACATGGCTATGTAGCCCAGTCAAGGAACAGATCCCCATCCTCGCCGGAACCAGTCTTTCTGCCCCCAGTTATCCCTGCTATGTTGTTGTTGCCCTGTCGCTGCTGCACGGACTAAGCCCTCTCGACGTCGCGGCTCCCAGGGTCCCTGACTCTCTCTTCGGCAGTAGAAACAAAGGTGTTCGGGATCCACCCGATGTAAAATAAACATCGATCGCTTGCGGCCGGTGGGGAAGACGTCCAGTACACGAGCCCCTACAATCGTCTACACTCGTACCAGCGGAACCTCCTTCTCTCCACGTGGCACACGACATTTCGCATCCACGTGCCATGCCCTAGTGGCACATCCCCAATCAAACACTTGGTTCTGCAGGTGATCGTCGAGAAATCAACTGGCACGCTCGCATTCCATCCAGCCATCCTTATCCCAGTCTTCCAGAACGATTAACCATATGTCATAACTTCCTGTGCGTTCCTATCGTTCTTTTCACCCTCCTTCAATACCTCTTGAATTTCTGCGTGTCAAGTCGACCTATCTCGGCCTTCCGTAAAAGGCGAGTGTGCGTCACCGCTACGAGGAAAAACAGATGGGATTCCCCGCGCATGTAAACAGACGATCAACAGAGTGGCCTCTCATCACAACAACCCCATTTATGATCTTTGCTCTCAGATCATGAGATCTTTAAATATATGAGAGCCTAGGCTCTTATACCACTTGTTTGCTTCGATATTTAATTGAGAGCTGTAATATGTTATTTCTATGTAATTGATCCTATGTAATTTATTGTCTCTTAAAATAATAGTTAGAAGAGTCAGTAAAATTAATCCTATGTAATTTAGCATGCATATATGATCACAAAAAAGGAACTCAACATTTTATTATTCCAAATGTCATTTTAAAAATATCTCCTTTAATCCTCAATTGGTGATATCCTGACTTGAGATCAATTTTTAAGAAATATTGAGCTCCTGAAATCTGATCAAACAGTTCATTAATCCTCGGTAGTGGGTACTTGTTCTTAATAGTGAGTTGGTTAAGCTACCGATAATCTATGTATAGTCTTATAGATCCATCCTTCTTCTTGACAAATAGAACGGGCGCTCCTCACGGGAAAGTACTCGGCCTAATAAACCATTTCTTCAGTAGCTCCATTAATTATTTCTTTAGCACTTTTAGCTTAGCAGGGGACATTCTATATGGTGCCTTAGAAACAGGGCCAGCACCAGGGACAAGATTAATTATGAATGACACCTCCCTTTTCGGGGGTAAATCGGGCAGATCCTCTGGAAATACATCGAAAAAATCATGAACTACGCGGATATCCTCTAGCTTTGATTCTTAATCTCCGTTACAGTTACAAGGGCTAGGAAGGCCATACAACCCTTCCTTATAAGTTTACGAGCTCGGAGAGATGAAATAAGGGGTGACTTGTTATGACTCTGGGGACTAGAGTAGACAAGCTCCAGGCGATCACTAAATGTTAGTAGAACTTTTCAGCACTCTATAACCACCCTATGCGTGGATAGCCAATCCGCGCCTAAAATGACATCATACCCTTCCATGTCCAGACATATTAAATCGATAGGCATATTTTTCCCTTCAACTATCACTTCACGATTTGGGTAATGGTGTGTAATCTCGGATCTGCTTCCAAGAGGAGTGGAGATAACCAGATCTGTTTCTAACAAAGCAGGTTTCATAGGTAATGAAACAGTAAATCTTTGAGAAATAAACGAATGAGTTGCGTCGGTATCAAATAAGACACATGCAATCTTGGAACAAATATTCAATGTACCTTCCATGATTCCTCCCTCACTTTGTTTTGCCTCTTGTAGTGCTTGGAGATGGCCTTGCTTCTTCACCGGACGCTTCTTGTGATTGGCTTGTTCATTCAATAGAGGGCAGTCGAGAATCCAATGGTCACGGCTCCCACAATGGAGACAAGCTCCCAATCTCCTCCAGCACTCCTCGACCTTGTATCTGGCCTTGTTGTAGTGTTTACATATCTCCTTAGAGGGTGTGGTGGTGATGGAAAAAGGCTTGTCATTCATCTTAATCTTCTTATCCTTAGAATGGTCTCCTCCCTCATTTAACCTCTTCTTTGTGGATGAGGCCTTGAAGGATCCGGAACTAGTAACATGTTGCTTCTTATCCCAGCCATAGATCCTGTCAGACAACTCCGTGGAGTCTTCCAGTAATTGTGCTCGCCTCACCATTTCATAATAGACTTATATGTCTATTGGTGCCAATTGTGTGATACACTGTGGTCTCAGCCCACAGAGAAATCTTCGGGCCTTCATTCTCTCTATATGTACTAAGTGTGGTGCATAACGGGATAGTCTAGAGCATTACGCCTCATACTCGGCAATTGACAAATTCTATTGCTTGAGAGCGGCAAACTCCATGGCTTTCTTCTCTTGAATTCTATTTAAGAAATACTTGTTGTTGAAATACTCCACGAACTCTCCCCATGTAATGTGTTTATGTGGCAAGGTTGCTTCCACAGACTCCCACCAGAGTTGAGCATCCCACTCTAGTTGGAAAGTTGCTAGTAAAATCCTTTCCTCATCCGTGCATTACATTACATGGAAGATATGCTCGATTACTTTTATCCAGTTTTCGGTGTCATCAGGGTCTAATGAGCTGATAAACTTTGGTGGATTCATATTTCTAAAGCTCATGTGGAGATCTCCCACTCCACGATTCATACAACCCTGCGCTACTTGTTGAAGCGCTTGGGTGAGGCCTTGAACAGTCCGTTGCATGTCATGCCACTAGGCTCTCCCGGTGGCCATGATCCTACATACCTCGTGGCTGTTCCAGGTGTTGCCCGGCCGCGTTCGGCTGTTCACCTACTTCGAGGGTGACGAATTGGGCATGGATGGCATGCTCGACACGCTGGAGGAGCTAGGCGAGGCCAACGGCTTCGTGTGGGGCACTCACTACATGCCTCACGACATTAAGGTGAGAGAGTGGACGCGCGGCGGTATGACCCGCATCCAGATCATGAAGAAAGAGGTTGTGCGGCGAAAGCTGGGCGAGGTCCAGAAGGTCGAGATGGTCTACGAAGAGGACCAGATTGAAGGCGTCCGGCAGGTGCTCAAGTTCTGTGAGTTTAACGAGGCCGAGGTCAAGGACGGTCTCAAGGCCCTGCGCAACTACAAGAAAGACTGGGACGAAGACCTAGGCAAGTGGAAGGATCATCCGCGCCACGACTGGGCCTCGCACGGCGCCAAAGCCATGGCGCTCCTGCCAAGCTTCTACAAGGACTTACCCGTGGTCACAGTCCCTGAAAAGGGCCGCGTCATGCAGGTGCGAGCCGACGGGGCGGCGATACGCTCGCAGATGACCATGGAAGATGCGTGGACGACGCTGGAAACAGGGACTGGCGGCCGCATCCGCTAAATCGAGGACCACATCATGCTCAATCCGTTCACTCCGGGCGCGTCGGCGACGCTCTCGGCTACGAGCTCATCGTCTCGCGTCGCCATTCCCGGCAGCGGGTTTCAGGTGCTCATCTACTCGGCTGGCTCCGCGCCAGCGTTCATCGCGTTCGGTGACAGTACCGTGACCGCGACCACGTCGGGGATTGCCGTCCCGTCTGGCTTCAACCGCATCTTCACCATCCCGGCTGGCGCCACGCATGTTGCCGGCATCACGGCCTCGTCCACCGCGACCGTCTACTTCACGCGAGGCGACGGCCAGTAAATGGTCGACACAAAGGAAGCGCCCGAGCCGCCCGTCAAGAGCGCGTCGGGCGTCGATCTCAACATCTGGTCACGCTGGAAAAGCGAGATCAGCTATGCGCTCAAGGACTCCGCCTATGTGGCGTGGCTCCAGCGTAGCGATGAGATCGTCAAGCGCTACCGTGACCAGCGCACCCGCGCATCCGCCAAGCTGCGCAAGTTCAACGTGCTCTGGTCCAACGTCCAGACGCTGAAGCCGCTGGTGTTCTCCCGCGCCCCAAAGCCCGTGGTGGAGCGCCGGTTCATGGATCGCGACCCGGCCGCAAGGCTGGCCTCGCAGATCCTGGAACGCTGCCTGTCCTTCCAGATCGAAGCCAGCAAGTACTTCGACCATGTGAGCCGGTCGGTGGATGATTATTTGCTCCCGGGGATGGGGCAGACGTGGGTACGCTATGAGCCATCGTTCGAGGCGGCCGAGGAGGCCAGCGAGAACGCCGAGGTAACGCCCGAGCCTACGGACCCGACCTACGCACAGGACATTGCCGAGGACGGCGACGGCGAGATTTACGAGAAGCTGGCGTATGAGACACTGTGCGTCGACTACGTGTTCTATCGTGACTTCCTGTGGGGCAATGCCAGGACGTGGCCCGAAGTGCCGTGGGTAGCCCGCAGGCTGTGGCTGACCAAGACAGAGGTTGAGGAAAAGTACGGCGAGGAGAAAGCCCAGAAGATCGTTCTGGACTTTGTGCCGCCGCGCATGAGCACCAACGAAGTGCAGGACGATAAGACCGTCAGCTACTTCAAGAAGGCCGAGGTCTGGGAGGTCTGGAACAAGTCCGACCGCAAGGTCTACGTGATTCCGATCGGGACGCCGGAGTTGGTGCTGGAGGTCAAGGATGACCCGCTGAAACTGGAGGGGTTCTGGCCGTGCCCGGAGCCACTGTTCACAACGCAGTCGACCGATACGGTCGTACCGGTCCCGGACTATTACGAGTACCCGGACCAGGCGCAGGAGCTCGACGACCTCACCAACCGCACTGAACGAACACAACACCAAACCACAGAAAACGAGGAGAATAGAGTCAGGCACCTTGAAAATAGAAAGTTGATTTCCCACGTGGCTAAAAGTAAATTTTCTTGGATCTGCAGTCAACCACGGCACGATATTGCTCTAACCAGTCCATGCCTAGAGTCGCATCGTAATCGGCCAACTACAGTGCATACAACTTCGCTGGCAACTACCAGCCACTTACGACAGTAGGAGAATATTCCAGGCAAAATGGAGTGGACATGAAATCTCCGGAGGCTAACTCAACGAACAGTTCACAAGGTGACTCGGTCACCGACTCCTCAAGACGAGCAAGGAAATCCTCGGAAACAAATGAATGAGTGGCACCTGAATCAAATAGCACACGAGCTGGATGACCAAAAATCGAAACCATACCTTCTACGAGATTTGACGCAATAGCTTCTGCACGAGTGATATGAGTAATCCGGCTCCTCGGCTTCCGGCTAGAGGCTACAGAAGATTGCTGGGAAGAAGCTGGAAGTTACGAAAATGACGGCTGAGGTAGAGGTGGTGCAGGAAGATGAAATTGAGACTGATGCAGCTGGGTGACTTGCGAGAACTGCACCGGAACTGACTTCATCGGACAATCTCAAACAATGTGACCCGACTGATTACAGTGATAGCAAACCACCGATAAGGAACATGGTACACCAGGATGGCTACCACCACACCTCGAACCTGGTCTCAGCTGACTCACAGGAAACTCTCGGCGCTACTGTAATGGAGAAATAGACTACTGGACAGAATCAGAAGACGTCGATTGATGCTGCACAAAACCCGAAGATGCTTGACAGTTGAAATGCTTCTTGGACTTTCGAAACATCCGCCTCGAAGGACCACCAGAAGTAGCCACGACAGACAGAATGCCAGGTGCTAACGGCTGAAAGGACTGCTGGAATGGCACAACTGACTAAGTAACACTGGACTAAGAGAACCTTGCAGACCTCGCCAAATCGAGCTCAACCGCAACTGCTGCCTGATATGCATCATCCATGACATTGACATGGGTAGCAAGCAGCGGCACTCTCAATTCGACTCGCAGACCATGAAGAAATTGCTTGGTCTTTAAGGCTTTATCAGCAATAATATGCGACGCATGCCGACCTAACTCAATGAACTTGTTCCGATACTACAGCACGGTCATTTCACATGGCACCAGATCTAGAAATTGGTACATCTTATCCATGTGAAGACAGGCCAGACTGTAGGTACGCTCAAAGGTAGTCACGAACTCTGTCCAGGTGATCTGACAAAGTGATCGAGAATGGAAGGCGACTTCCCATTCCGAACTCCACCACATCAATGCTACACCCTGAAGCTGAAAAGTAGCGAGCATGACCTTCTCATCCTCCACCCATTCCATCGATCGAAACACACGCTCAGTCACCTCGATCCAAATACTGGCAGCATCCGGATCTGACTCACCTTCATATGTTGGTAGGTGGAATAGCAAGAATTCCTTGAGTGCTCTACCACGACCACCGGGTAAGTCATCATGCGGAGCTGGCATGGCAGGAGCAGGGATTGGCACAATCGGGGGAGGAGCAGGCACGACCGGAGGTGGAACGCTGCCACTCTCTTCCAAGGGAACAGGAGCTCTTCTTTTATGGGGCGACATCTAAAACATACGACAATGGAAAACATATTTATAATCATAGAAAACATCCTAAGTCAGCAATAGACGACACGACTGGACTTATTCTGGACAATCACATGTAATTTCAATTCTTTACACAATTTCCCAATGCCGCTCTGATACCAACTGTAATGACCCAGAGCTCAGGGTACCGATGACCCGATATAAGTATCGAATTACCACTACCAAGAACTGGGGACGCCACCCAAGAGGCTAATGAGGCCCCTGAAGGGTTAGTGGGGGTTGTTGAGGGCTAGGGGTCGCCCCCACACCCATCCACCCCATTTCCCCTCCCATCTACCCCATCTCCCATCACCAATCTCCACCCTGCTCATGTCAGTTCGCAGATAGTAGTAAAGGTCCAAGATTTAGAGGCTGTCATGTCTTCATCGCACATCTTATGGTGGTGCATGATACATTTTTGGAAATCTCTTCGAAGGAGCTTCGCAGGCGAGGTGGTCTCACCATCATCCGACATCCCAGCTGCCCATAATATCCATTCTCCCTCGACTACACAAAATTGCTTCGGTAGGGAACCTGAGCCTAAGAGCAGAGGCGACCACGGACACTCCTGTGCGAGTTTGGCCGTGATTTTTGAGCTGAGACATTCTCCTTCAATCACTCTACCAGCACCAACAAGAAGGGCATCATTCGGACTCCGGAGCACTGCGCTCCAGCTTTTCTCCCCGGAGCGCGCATGTCAGTCCAGCAGAGCCAGTTTCAGACCACCCTCCACTTCTCTCCACCTCATCCTCTTCTCTGAACTCCCCTTGGGGCCTCGTTGGATTATGCCTGAATAGGACCTGCCCACGGATGCAACGGCACCAACCTCGCTTCCATCGGACCTCGAGAGAGTTCGTGGCAGCAATTTTCTCAGACCCTTTGGTTCTGAATACTGTGCACCCAGTCTCTAGCTACACACCAGAGCTCGAGTGCAGGAGCTCCCACGTCCAGTCCTCGGTGATTCCTGGAGTGGCGTTTGCCTGATATCTTCTCCTCCAAGACCCCTACCAGCTCCAAGAAGAAGGCCACCATTTGGATCACGGAGCACAGAGTTTCAATTTTTTTCCTGGAGTGCGTAGGTCAATCCCACCTGAGTCAGATCTGACCCCCTTCCACAATTCTGGTTCTTGCACTCTGCTCCGGCCTCCTATGGTGACCTCGTTGGTTTCTGATCAAAGAAGGCTCGTCCGCGAACGCAATGGCTCTAGTCTTGCCCTCATCGGACCCTAGGAGTGCTCGTGACGTCCAGTTCTTCCAGCAGTAGTTATTCTAGGACAGTCAAAACTAGATCCAACCAACCCTGGTCTTGACCCCGCCTCGGTCACAGTTGGCCTTGGAATGAGCTCCAAATTTTTGGGCACATTCTTGGGCCAACCCAGGACGTTTTGGCATCAGCCCCACCATCACCAGTCATTGGGGGAATCTGTGGCAACGTCGACATCGACCTCCTGTCCTGCTGAACCTGAGCGAACAGAACCGGCGTGGTTCGATGAATCGGCTTTAGTTTAATTCCCCCCACCCCGCCTGGCCGACTTAAATCCCCACCTTGCGGGAGGTAGTGTTTTCATGTAATATAATTCTCCCCCACCCCAAGTCCAAACCCTCTGTGAGGGTGTAGTGATTGTACTAACCGGTCACCATCTGAAGCTACATCGACACGTCATGCGGGTGCATACCCACGCCTCCCCGCTCACCATCATCTCCGGCTGGGATCGGCGTCTTCACACCGATCAGGTGAGATTCGGGCCCCATCCTCTACTGGTTTCAGTTCATTTGCTTGAATATTATTATCTCTAAATGTCGGTCGGTCGGTGAGTGAGTACCCAGTCTCAAATTGCCATCATATGAGTGACTATTGCGGGTGAGTTGTAATGCCCCGGACCTTTCGGGTATTTCCTAGTATTTATCGGGTCAGGATCCGTGGGTTTCGGATCCTCCTCTATGGGTCCTGGATCTGCCTTCTCAGAGTGTCTGGCTCTGTTGTGTCCGAAATTATATTTTGGACATCTTTCGTGCTCAGATTTGTGCTATTCGGGGCTATTTCGGAGGTCCGGAGTGCATTTTGCGGGTTTTTTTGCGCGTTTTCTGATTCCCGGTCGTGTATCGGCATTCACCTTCGGAACCCCGTGCAGGGTGAACCATTGCATTCTCTGACTCCAGAACATTACCCTCATATGTGTTTTCATATCGTGGGGTTATCCGATTTTGCCTGAGACGCCCTTACGGGTTTTCACCTCAGTTGGGTTTGTGGCCTTTTTGCCCTCAGCCACCTCCTTATGGAGAGAGTGGCTGAGTCTGCTAGGGCATCTCTATTTTTAGCCCCTTTTTGTTGTTATTTTTTTCTTTATTTTTTTGTTTGTTTTTGTACCTACGAGCCTTGCGGCTGTCGACCTTAGCTTGCTGCTGCCAGGGGACGTGGCTTGTAGGTTTTGCCATTGGCGACTTGCCGTTGTTGTCGAAGTGACTTTGGATCGATCCTCAACCGAGTAACTCGGAGCTCTAGGGTGGATCTGGAGGTTGGCTGGTCTTTGCTGTAGATGGCTGGGACATTGACTGGGGTCTGGGTGGCTCGGACATAATGAGCATGATGGCTGAAGTTGAGCTTAGACTGAGTGTCTGCCTGGGTGTTGCTACCCCTTGGGACCTGATAAATACCGAAGGGATAGACCTCCCGTCAGGGTCTACTGGTAGCCACCGATGGGGGCCCCGATGGAGCTTTACCGATGTCACCAGTTGGCATTGGCAGGGATTCCAATGAGTCATTGGCTGACGCAGGTGGAGTTTCTTTTGAGCTACAGGGCGAGTGTCGGCGGGATTCATCTCAAACCATTGATTGACATAGGCAGGGTGAGTCCCAGAGTTACTGGTTGATGTTGGTGGGGTTGCATGCGAACACCTTTGCAGTGTTGTTGATGATTCACATTACCCCTTTACCTTTTACGGGGTGCTTCTGAGGGTAAACTGGTGCCCCTAGTCTGTCAAGGACTGAAATCTACTTTGATGGATGCTTCACTGGATAGTAAGACCTTGAGCCGACAATCGTTCTGTTGGCTTTTGAGCTTGGTGCCATTCTGGTCAGTGGGGAGATCGCTTCACTCGGGACCTCCAAATGGGTTGGGCCTCTTTTCTAATGACCCATATTCATCGGAGGGATGATCGATGCTCCTCCTTGGAGTTACCCCCTTGCTTGGGCTTGGAAGGCTGGATACTGGACCGGGGTGGTTGCCCCTGGTGTGATACTGGTGCGTTGACTCCTTTAAGTCTCGCCTTGTCTTCTAGAGGCAGGGGCGGTGACGGTGGGTCACCCATTCTTGCAGTCGCTATAGCACCCCTTTCTTTTTTCATAGGGTTGAAGTTGACTCAGCACCAATATGGTGGACTGAAAGAACTAGGTCCAGAGTTATCTGGAGCATGGCACTTCTGGTGAGTGTCGGTGTAGCCAGAACTCGGGAGTTCGATGCCTGAGTTGGGGTTGACATAGTGGTGACCTAGAGGTTGGCATTCACTTACGCCGTCGAGTTGTTGTCAGAACTCGGGGTGTGTGACCCATGTTGTGGACTAAGGATGTCAAGGGGGTGGTGACCCAGAGCTTGACACCTGTATTGGTTGTTGACGAAGCTAATACCCGAGGCTAAAAGCCTGTACTGGAAGCTGATGAAGCTGGGGTCTGGGACAGGAACCCAAACTGAGTGCTTGACAAAGCAGGGATCCAGGGCTAGAAGCTCGTCTTGAGTACTGATGGTGCTGGGACCCAGGACTAGATGTCGGTCTTGGGTGTTGATAAGATTAGGCCCTGGGGCTGGAAGCCCATCTCGGATGCTGATGCAGCTAGGACCCAAGGCCAAATGCCTATCTCAGATGTTGATAAAGCTGAGAACTGGAGCTGGACGCCCATCTTGGGTGTTGACAATGTCGGATCCCCAGGTTGGCGGCCCGTCTTGGGTGTTGATGTAGCCAAAACCTGAAGCTGGATGGCTATTTTGGGTGTTGTCGAGGTAGGAACCCAGGGTTGTACACCATTCCTGGGTGTTGCTGGAATTGGAACCCAGAGCTAGGCACCCTTTTTGGGTGCTAGCGATGTTAGGATATTGGGACCCTGGGCAGAATGCCCATCTTCGGTGTTGATGTGGCTGGGGCCTAGGGTTGGAAACCCATCTCGGGTGTTGACGAAGTTGGGACCCAGGGCTGGGAGCCCATCATGGGTGTTGATGTGGCTGGGGCCGAGGGTAGGAAGCTCGTCTCGAGTGTTGACGAAGTTGGGACCTAGGGCTGGGAGCCCATCATGGGTGTTGCTGGAGCTGGTACCTAGGGCTGGAGGCCTGTATAGGGTGTTGCTGCAACTAGGACCCAGGGTTGGAAGCCCTTTTTGGGTGTCGAGATGGCCATGTCCTGGGACTTGGCGCCTGTGTTAGGAGTTGATGTGGCCAAGGCCTTGGGCGCAATGCCTCCATAGGCTGTTGTGGGTGTTGCACTGGGTATCTAGTATTGGAGGCTTGTGCTGGAAGCCGATATGGCAGAGACCTGGAGTTTAGCACCTGTATCCGGTGTTAAGGTGCCAAAGACCCAGATCTTGTTGTCCGTGTCGAGAACTGGCATCGTAGGGGACCCTATGCTTGGTGCTTGAATGGGTCAAGAGTGACGTTGTACTGGAAACCAGAGGCTAGAGACCCATGTCGGGTAGTGGCAAAGCTGGGGACCCAGGAGTCAATGACTGTGTGGGTCTTTGTTGCTAGAGGAGCAAAGTGGCCGACTGCCTGTATAGGCAGTCACTGGGTTGGGATGCTCATCGGCCATGACAATAGCACCCGAGGATCAGGGTTAGCTGAAGGCCGAGGCAGAGTTGCCGAACGTGATTGACGTCACCAGCTGTACGTGCCCGGCAAGAAAAGCGATGGCGATTGGGCCATAGGTCACTATCGCCACCGATTTGCTATTGCTGTTGTTGTTGTTGCTATCGGTTGGTCACTTGAAGCTGAGCGATCACATGTCGTAGCCTAGACAGGGGCCCTCCTCTTCCTCTCCGATAAGAAAAGGCGAGGGCATATTGGTATATACTTGGTAGGTGTGACTCTTCTTCGGTAGAAAGAACAAAGGTAGGAGACGTCTCGCTGGGTGTGCCAATTTGTTTACGCACGTGGGGAAATCCCTTCTATTTTTCCTTGCGGCGGGGATGCACACTCACCTTTTATGGAAGGCCAAGATTGGTTGACTTGGCATGCAGGAATTCTAGGGGCATTATAAGGAGGGTGAAGAGAATGATAGGAACGCATAGGAAGAAATGGCATATGGTTAATAGTTCTGTAAGATTGGGATAGAGACGGCTAGGTGGAATGCGGGTGTGCCAGTCGATTTCTTGACAATCACCAGCAGAACCAAGTGTTTGAATATGGATGTGCCACCAAGGCACAACACGTGAGCATGAAATGTTATGCACCATGTGGAGAGAAGGAGGTTCCGCTAGGATGAGTGTAGGCGATTGTGGGAGCTCGTGTACTGGACGTCTTCCCCACCGACCGCAAGGAATCGATGTTTATTTTACATTGGGCGGAGCTTGAATACCTTTGTTTATACTGCGGAAGAGAAGTCAGGGACCCTGGGAGCCGCGATGTCAAGTGGGCTTAGTCCGTGCAACAGTGACAGGGCAACAATAACATAGTAGGGATAACTGAGGGCAGAGAGCCTGGTACCGATGTGGATGGGGATCTGTTCCCTAACCGGGCTACATAACTATGTGCCATGAAAGGCATTTATATGGGGGCGTGGGAGCCCGATCACAGATGCTTGCAAGCCACGAGACAATTCCATCATTTATGACGGTCCCCGGGTCATTGCGTTATTATGTGGGTAGTTCCGCATTCATACATAGTGTCTATTAGAGGGCCTGTGACTTAGCAGGATGCCGCCTGAGGGGCATCACAATGTATTTTCGACAGGAGATAGTGTCGAGGTCGGGGCAGTAGGGGTGCCACAGGCACCGTTGGGCTGGAGTAGTTGGGCGTCACCAAGGCCGAGGTGAACAAATGGCGCAGGCACCGCTTGTGACTAGAGTGGCCGGGTGTTGTCGAGATAGAGGCGGCAGAGCACTGTTGAGATAGGACCGGTCAGACGACGAGAGCCTCGACCTGATTGGAGCGACCAAAAGCCATTGAGCTTGGAATTGCCGGGTGCTGAGGGCACCGTTACGACTGGAGCCATTGAGGCTGTAGGCTTCGCTTAGACTGGAGTAGTTTGGCGCCATTAGCACAGTAGTGACTGGAGTAGCTAGGAGGTCGGGTGCCGCGGGGCACTGTTGAGACTGAAGTGGGTGGACAGTAGAGTACTAAGGGCACCATTGTAGCTAGAGCAGCTGAGGGAGCTGGGCGCCAGGAGACCCTAGTGGTTTGGTGCGGCTGAGATTGGCAATTGGGTGTCGAGGGCACTGTTGTGGCTGGAGCGACTGAGCAGTCGGGTGTCACAGGTCCCGACTCAGAAATAGAAAGGAGGCCGAAGGAGGGCCTGGTAATTAATACGATGCCCCTCATGGATGTGTTCTAGCAGAATGCGGTAAAGGGAGTGGTCACATTGTTAGGTGATGTGACACGACTCTCTTGGACCTAAGATTGCAAGCAACCAAACGAGTCGGCAACGTCACACTAACGAACTCACTTAATTGATGTACCTACACACCTTTCTTTAATAGTTATTCTTCATGATTACTTATTTCTCTTGCACTTTTAGCTGTGAGGTTGGGATCTGTGGGACCCCTACTGAGTCAATGAAATGAGACTCACCCTTTAACTTTTAGGGGAGGCACAACAGTCGTCAGGTTTCCCACGTGATTTTGGTAGCTACTATTAGTGCCAACGTGGTCCACTCTGAGATATGGCCTGTGTAGTTGTACTCTTTTATTATTATGTAATTTTGGGCTTGTATACTGTACTTTTGGACTACTGTATAATTACAACACTTTGGTAATGTAAATTTTGCTTCTGCTTAATGTAATATTTCTTAAAATTACGCGTGTGATTGTAGATCTTTATACCCCACAACCTTTTTTCCAACCCTTCTAGAGCCTCATCAGCTATTAGGTGGTGTCCCTGGGTCTTTGGATGTCGATTTACCGGTATCCGAGAAACTGGGTCATTACTATTCATATCAGAACAATGGTTTTGTGGTGATGAATAAAGACCTAGATTTACAATGATCCAGAACAAGCCCGTGTACCACTTCTTGCTGGCTAAGGTTGTTTTCTACACTTATGATTTTCACTGTATGTTTTCTTTTATGTGTAGAACCAATGGCGCCGAGGTGAAGGACGTGCTTCCAAGCCAGAGTGCCTATGGATGTTCAAGGAGAAGAGAGCAGTTCATCGACCCCTCCGGTGAATGTTGGAGGTCCAGGCTATGCTAATCCTGAGGTTGGTGAAGGCGTGGCTTCTCAAGGTGGTCGTGGTGGAGCTCTAAAGGAGTTTCTCTTGTTCCACCCATAGTAGTATGAAGTGCAGCCTGACCTGGATGCGACAAGGGCATGGCTGGATGCTACCGTGCGAGTTTTTCGATCCATGGAGTGCGCTAAAGATGAAAAGGTAATGTTGGCTACTTTTCAGTTACAAGGGACAGTGCTTGCTTGGTGGACTTCTGAATGAGAAACAACATATCAATCTCATCCTCCTCGACTAATTAGCTGGCAGGAGTTTGTCTCTTCTTTTGAGCGTACTTATAGTCTGGCTTATCTCAGAATGGACAAGATGTATCAGTTTATGGAATTGGCTCAAGGTAATATGACAGTCCTATCGTACCACACTAAATTTGTGAAATTGGGTCGACATGCTCCACATATCATGGCAGATGATGGGATGAAGACTTAGTAATTTCTGCGAGAATTGAGGCCAGAATTGAGGCAACCTTTTATTGTGACTAGTGTGGCAGATCTGGATAGGGCTTGTCAGGCAGCGGCAGCTTTAGAGTTAGATATGGCAAGAACTCAACGGTGGACCCAAGTGGGGCCAATGTAGCAAGGTGGGCAGCAGCAGCAGCCGTGTGGTCAGCCGAGTGTGCCAGGGGCACCATCTTCTACTCCTTATGCTAGTGATTCACCTTCTTTGAGGTCAAACTTCTAGCAGATGTTTAGGAAGCAAAAGAAGTAGCAAGATCGACAATCTTCAACTAGCAGTGTGTAGCAACCTGCACCTTCTCAGCAGTAGGGATCGACAGAGAATCAACCCAGAGTGTCCCAGATGTGGTGAGAGCCATCTGAGTAAACAGTGTACGATGCCAATGGTTTGTTATCGCTGTGATCAGGTAGGACATGTGGCCCGTGAGTGTCCAATAAGGCCTAAGCAACCTGCTCAGTTTTCACAGCCACAATAGTTTCAACCTCCACCACCTCAGCAGTTGCAGCAGTTTTCTCAGGCACAGGCGTCATCACAGCAATCTACTGCGGGCAGGAAGAAATCTCATGGAAGAGTTATGCATATGACTCGTTCTGAGGCAGCTGCAACTCATTTAGTGGAAGGTACTATTATGATTTATGGTCAATGTAGCAACCCTGCTAATTGAGGAAAAAAAAATTTAAAACCAATGACCCAAGGACACGCACATGTTCCTCATGTTGCCAGGCGCCTGGCTCTAGAAGAACTCCAGCTGCCCGACATAGGTGAACAGTAGAGGGGTTGGGCGGCCTGGGGAGGGTGGGTTGTAAAACCCCGACCCTAGAAACCTAAGAACATATTAATCCACCCAATATGAGTTCAAGAGGTCAATAGTGCATCAGCCAAATCCCTTAGCATTATAAACTATAAAGTTAACGAGTTCACCGTTCGTAGCATATTTCTACGTAGAAATGGCTTAAGGGGAAAATGGGCTAATTAGAAAGATAATCAAATAATTTGCAATTTCCTTGTCAAGCACCTCTTGGGGGTTTTGTTATTTAGAGAAGCAGAAGTATTAAATACCCTATACATGGTTGGGTGAAAGGAAACATAGCCGATAGGTGGTAGAGAGCTAGATGATGGGCCCATTGATCTGAAAAATGACTTTTCCCTAAAGTACCGGCAGTTGAACGAAATCCCCTTTATTCCTCTCGACTAAGAAAGCACGGAAAATCAACGAAGCCGAAAGGGAGGGAGTAAAGACAGAACCTGTGTGATCGCTACCCAAGACCCCGGACACGATGAACCTGTCGTGCCTTGAGAAAGGGGGAGACACTCGTCTTTGCCTAGCGTTGGGATGATGAGCGGATGACGATGGACCGCCTGGAAGACGTGCGGCCTCTCGATAGACCGTCTACCAGCGTTGGAATGAAATGTGGGACAAAGAACGATGGTAGTAGGACGGTTTGAGGACGGCCGCAGGACGAAGATGAATGGCCACGAGATAGCCGCTCGACGTCTTGGATGGACGGCGATTGACCGCTCTACTCCACCTCTTTCCAAATCATAAGACTTCAACCTCCACTCTTTCTGGCCGGCTAGAAAGAGTGGGCCTCGTACTAGATGATTACTGACCTACAAAACAACGTGTAACCAACAAGAGTAAACCCAGATTAGACCCACGCAGTGTAGTATATGGTAGAAATGAAAGAAAATAAACTAACTAACATGGATGGGGGTTCACCTGGATGTTTTTAAACCCCTAGGGGTGCCAAAACATAGGTGGGTGTGTAAAAATGACAATGAGGATAGAAAAAAGTAGAGAACAACGATAAGAAATTACGCATGCAATGACTAAATGACCAGCGAGACTGACGACAAACGATGCAACAAATAAACTACTCCCTTGAACCGGAGGCCTTTAGGGACGTAGAAGGCCTCCCCCCCTGTGCTAGGATCGCTTAACAATTCGACAGAGCTTCGCCATCGATCCCTGATCTCTCCCCGTTTCAAGCTGGGCCTCTAGGGTCTATTTATAAAGCACCTAAAGTCCTAGCTCGAAATTGGGGATAATTAGGCATTTTCAGGCCAAGATAATAACATAAGAGTTGGAGATAATTGAATTATCCCAAATCTGGAAGAAATGGCATCGAAAATGGTGAAGAATCCACGAAGGAATCAGCGGAGGAAGTTAAGCGAAAAAACACAAATGAGAGAGAAAAGGCCCTTAATTATTCCAGTTTTGAAGGGATGTGCGGCCACATGATAGACCACACATCGTGATTGTGCGGTCATCTTGGGGCCGTCCAAGCCTGTCGGTGGTAATTAACATAAATGAGAAAATTACCCAATTTATCCTTTAAACTGGCCGAAGAGTCCGGCGTTGGACTCTGAGAGATATGCGGTCCCTTGTACACCACACAATGTACATATGCGGCCACGTAGAGGCCGAACGTATGCTTGTTGGTGATAATTCAGAAAATAGTGAAAATAGACAATAAATGCATGAGCGGCTAGGGACGGGCCTCACAAGTGTTGGGCGTTTGAAATTCATAAACAAATGGGAAGAAAAAGTAATTCCAAGGCCCATTAAGCCCTGAATTGAAATGGACCCAGCCAGGGAGGGAGGCCCTTCAGGGATCCCCCCTTTTGTTACTTTTCTTTTCTGGTTTATGGTCATGCTGCTGTCTCTCCAGTTGTTGTTGTTGTTTGTTGAGTGTGTTTTCTGGGTTTTGGGCGTTTTGGGATTGTGCAGAAGAGGTCGTCGCCGCTGTGTGGAGCTTGCAAGGGGAAAGGTTTTTATGCCTGCAAGTTGTGCAGGGGGAAATCCACTGTAGAGTGGTCTCCTTTGTATGATCCAGTCGTCATCAACGCTTGCCTTTGCCCGACGTGTGATGGGAAAAGGTTAGTGGGTTCTACCGTCTTACTCTGCGTAAAGTTTCGCGAGACTCTAGCTTGTACTCGAGAATTGAGGTTAGATACATGCTCTAGATACTGGGCAGTACCAATGGGCTTTCACCCACTTCTCATTATACCTGAATGGACGAGCATGCTGAAAGATTAGTGTGCCTAACTGGGAGGAATGACATCTCCTAGGTAATGATCTCTTAACATTTTGCAATATGCGGACACTGACCCAAGAACCCAGAAAGCCAAGTGGTATCATGCCGACTCAGTAAAGACTTGTTTCTGGATTTGACTTTCAATGATATGACTGGAGTTTGTTTTTGATTGTTCAGAAACTTCAGAATCTAAGTTGACTTGTCACTTGTGCGAGTAGGCGCAAGTTGTCTCATGAGGCAGACCCTGTCCTTTCGAGGCGTTGGAATGATGATTTTCTGATTCTTTCCCTCAATCTCTGTTAACAATCCCATTTCACTTTACCCTCCTTGTTGCAGAGTTCAGCGCTGTCTGAATTGTCTTGGAAAGGGCCGTGCCTGATTCTCTTGTTGTAGTTATATCCTTTTGACATGGTATGTTCCTTCACATCATCAGCATTTCTTCAAAGCTTTGAATTGCATTTGGATGTCATTGGAACCCGTGCTTACATCGAAAGCTGTTCAACCTTAAATCAATGTTTGCCTTTTATTGGTTGTGAGTGATAATGAAATGAAATCAATTGTTCATTCCCAGTTTTAGGGATGCTTTCAACATTAACCCCTCACCTTGACTCTCAACTGCACACAAATTCTCAGTAATATGCATGTCTTTTGATTTCTTGGTCCTTTGATAGTGCCTTAGAAAGACAAACAAGGATGCATAAAAGCAGAAACAAGGAAAATGCTACCATGTTTCATGGATATTAATTTGGACACCGTAAGCTTGGCATGAGATAGCCAACAACTTTAAAAGCATGTGCAGTTTAAGTTTTACTATTTCTATAAGATAACATTATTGTCAACATTTGAAGCCTTCACTTTGTTCCTTCTCAGGTTATAGGACGAAAGTACCTTGTCCTTATTCTCTTTCGTAATCCTGGAAATCATCCATAAAGGTCTTTGTCTTTGCTAATTACTGAATACCAAGATGATGATAATCAGTATACTCCTGATTACGATATTGAAACTAATACTGATCAGCTCTCAACCTACAATGCAACCTATTTTTGCGAAGCAATTGTTTGGCGGGTCTGATGAATCACCTGCAGAACCATGATTGTCGTTTGTGTATTAACCTTAATGACAAATTTTGTCCATATATCTTCATGCTCCATTACTTTCAGCTAGTCAAATTGGGACTTGTCATCAGATCAATTTGAGACTGGTAAGTCTGGGCACATATTTGCATAATTCCGGACTTTAAAGCACTTGGGGGTATTGCCATTAATTGCAAGCATACTTGATGCCTTACGCTCTACTTCGTGAGTAGATGGAGTTGATTGAATGGTTGTTGAACATAGGAGGTTACAAACATCATCTCCTCGGAAATGAGGAGATTGTGTCTTACTTCTAGCCATCACTCAATACCAGCAATAAATAATTGTGCACTTGATTCGTCGCTATCCCCTGCTATGTATTCAGATGTGAGAGGCAGCCAAGGCGACCAAGGGGTCATCTGTACAGGAGACATGGTCACTTACGCGTGGAGGCGTTTTCTAATACAGACTATGTTGGCTCTATTTCTGACATGAAATCTACCTCAAAATATCATTCTTATGTTGGTGGTAATCTTGTCTCTTGGCGAAGCAAGAAGCAGAGTGTGGTATCCCGTTCAAATGCAAAATTGAGTAACAGGCGATGGCACACACTGCTTGCAAGATGTTATGGCTCCAGTCTCTACTTCGAGACCTTGGTTTCTCATATTTTGAGCCAATGTTGATGTACTATGACAACCAAGCAGCAATCTACATTGCTGGTAATCCCGTTTTTCGCGAACGAACCAAACATATTGAGGTACACTGTCATTTTGTTTGGGAAGCGGTAATGTCAAAGAAGATTGCCACTCCATCCATCTCCTCTGAGGAGCAGTTAGCTGATTTATTTACTAAAGCTCTTACCTCTCCCAGGTTCTCTACCTTGTCTAACAAGCTGGGTGTATTAGATATATATGCTCCAACTTGAGGAGGAGCGTCAAGAGTATATTAGCGTATCCTAGTCCTCCAGGATAAGTTACCCTATGTACTCTCTGTATAAGGAGCCTTGCTCCAAGGAATAGAAGATTTGCAACCCTTTCTTTTTCCACACCTTGGAAGGATTTATATAGGTCAAGGAGGCAGCAAAATTTTTCACATTTCTGGGAACCAATCACTTAGCCCTACTACTAAGTAAGTGGACACCTGTATCGCAGATTTAAAAGAGCATAAACACGTCCATTATATGAGTAACCAAGGAGATAACTTTCTCGACAAGTATGGGAAGAAAAAAAATCAGCTTTGCCCGCAAGTCATTTGCCTCATGACCAATGCATCACGAAAGAGCTCTATTGTTAGCACCCGAAACGATCGATATATGAGGACAGCCATCGAAGAGACGCAAGTCCACTTGTTAAATCCTCACTTCCAAGGTGAGAAAATTATACAGAGTGCAGAGACACATGAAACCACTGGCTAGATGAGGTCGAGGAACCGCCTCATTCAAGCACACCCATCCCATCCGTCTGCCATCAATAGGACCAATTCTGGGAATCCCAGGCCCACATAGAAAACCAGGAAATTGGGGATCAAAGGCGCACCTGAGCGTCGCTAGGGCAGAAGGCGAAGCACCGCTCCACCAGCGCGGAGGTGTACCCCTTGCACGCCGCGGCGAACTGTTCGGCGACGAGTCCCAGGTCCGGCGAGGAGGGGCAGTGACAGACGCCGACGACGGCGAGGACCTTGCGGTTGGACTGGAAGTCCTCCCAGGGGCTGGGCGGGGCGCCGCCGACGACGAACTGGAAGCGGAGGGCGCCGGTGTCCCAGGGCTGGTGGGCGAAGGGGCTCTTCTGGTGCTCCACGTAGAAGGAGCTGATGGAGGAGAGCTCCACCCGGGTGTGGCGGGCCAGCATGGCAACGTAGTCCCGCAGCAGGTCGGGAGGGATCGGGCCGCCGATCGGGAGAACAGCGACGCGGATCATGGATCCGGTCTCCATGCTCACATCCGGCTCCATCTTCTCCCGCCGTGGCGGCCGGCGCCGGAGGGGGAGATCTGGAACAGGAACAGGAGGGGGGTTGGAGTGTGGGGAAGGAGGCGTTGAGGAAGTTCGTTAGATGGAGGTAAAAGAACAGAAGTGAAATGGGAAGTACCGGAGCAGGCGCCGGGTCTGGAGAGCGGATTGTTTGTTTGCTTCCAATTAGGGGTGGCTCGACATAAATGGAATGTTCGGGGGCTAATTTGGTCAAGTTGTAAAAAAAATGGGGAGTTTACACGCATAGTGCGAGAGGTGGGTCTACTGGTCGTGGCGGGAAGATCCCATGTGTCCTCGGATGCGGACATTTACTAATTTTGGGAAAAGGGGGTACCCGTGAGTCTCTCACAACTCTAGGTCGACAATAGTATCACCCAATGAGAAGCGTTGCCCATTCCCTTATGTGTATGGGTGTTGGCATTATTCTGGAAGGATGAGTGCCGGTTGTGCGGTGTTCGTGAGAATTTATGGCCGGTGTTGTGATTTTCGATGTGTTGAGGATCAGAGCCAGCAGAATTACAGAGGATTGTCGGGATGGCAGATCCCGAGTGGTTGTGATGGCTGTGTGTATGGATCAGAGTGCAAGGATCGTAGCGTTGGATGCTATGGGTGGATTTCGAGAATATGTTGAGCATCAGAGGATTGGTTCCTCAGTGTGAGGCGTGTTCCTGTCGTGTCATTGCTTGAGGCATTGTGATTTGTGACACTGGCTGGAGAATTGGGGAAATATGTTGGCGAGTGCACCGCATGAGTACCCTATTCTTGTGTTAGAAGCTGTGTCCGCCGATGAGGCTATGTTTTTGGAGAAGTGATATCTAAGAGATTAATGGGTCCCAGTTGGTAGCTATGAGCGGCTGGTAATGCTAGCCGTGTGATCGGCTGCAACAGGGTCTGTGTTATCAAGATGTCAGATGAGCCTTGAGGTTTCAGAATGATGTGGGAGAGGACTCAGTGGTGGGGAGATGTGTATTGTCTGGGGACCCATGTGCATTGGTCATGGCGTTGTCGATCAGGTTGCTGTGGATTTGGATGGCACTTCCCTCCCCTAGAGATGTGTGCCGTGAGTTGTAAGAGGTTGTGTGTCCCGTGACTCTGTGGTGAGAGCAGAACTGAGAATGGCAGGCATCCTTTGGGATCATTTTGAGGCAAAGGATTTGATGAGACAAGATGAAGGATGATGCCTGTGTGCGGAGGTCTCTGAAGAGACGTTGGCGTTGGATGGTGATCCTTGGTCTGTGACCAGCATGGGATGGCTCCCCTGTAAGTCTGAGTCGAGTGAGGTAAAGACCGAAGACACCAGGATCTTGTCATTTGGTTTCGCCGTGCTCCCCAGAGGGGTAGAGTTGGCATGGGGATCTATTTGGATGTGGTATACGGGTAAGAATTGGCTCACGATGCAGTGATGGTCTATGGGAGAGTCAGCGGATGGCCTCGAGAGTGGTAATGTTCCCTTCAGATCTGGTGGAGGACCAAGAAAGAAGGAAGAAGTTGAGCAAGCGGAGGTTTCCCATTGGCGAGTGTCTGGTGACTAGTGGATGGTCATTCACAGATAGAAGATGCTAGTTGTAAGGGCTCGAGAATGGTGAGAGCCATGTGCCAGCGAGGGCTTGGGTGGCCGACCATGAGATGTGCGTTCCCAGATTGGATTTGAGAGTTTTGTCGAAGTTTGAGTTCTGGCGGAGTTGGCCATGTTGTTGATGGTGTTTGGCTTGCCAGGTGGGAGCTAGTGGGAGCTCAGTGTTGGTTGCCCCGAGTGCAGGGCTTGAGATCTATCAGCGAGCTATGGAGCTAGCGTATGGTTGGTCCGCCAAGCATGGGCGTTGATCGGTGCTATTTCTCATGACGAGGAGTGCTCGTCCTAGGTGAGCGAGAGGGTGGCAGCGGTGCCATGATTGATTTTTGTGTTGTTTGAGGTGATGCTAGACCTGCACCTTTACGTTATGCCCTCTCTAAGGACCAATGTGTGTGCGGTGTGCAGAGCGTGGCGTTGTCCGTGATTAAGGTCTAGCGGTATCCCTCATGATAGGAGCTTTCGTGAGAATCGAGGTTTTTTGTGTTGGGGCTCTGACAACATTGTTAGTTGGTTGAGGTGTTCTCGCCCTGTGGCTTGGTGATTGTCCTAAATTTTGAGGATGAAATTTCCTTAAGGGGGGAGGGCTGTAATATCCCGGATTCTTCGGATATTTATTGGATCAGGATCCGTGGGTTTCGGATCACTTTTGTGGGTCCCGGATCGAGTTTTACGATTACGCGTGTTTTTATCTGTCAGACCCTCGGAACTCAGTGTAGAGTGACTATATATAGATGTAATTTCCTACAATTGTTTGAAATTTCAATGTATGACCACACCATCCCTTTTAACTCTTCCAAGCCTTCCGACTCATTGGTGGCGGGCCCGGATTCGAATGGTATCGAGTTATTCCCAGTATTCAGATCTTGGGTCGTTACAGACCCAGATGAACTGGTCGACCGACCCAAGCCAGTGGGATGACTGGTCATGGACTGGTCGACTGACCCACTACGCCAGTTGACCGACCCTTGTGTAGGTCGACCGACCCAGGGGCCTGGTCGATCGAAATGTAGCCTTCTCACCCATTTTGGCCTCCAGTAGACTCGATCAAGACCCTTTGGTTGACCTTTGGTCACATGGATATCCCGGACACCCTGCGGGGACTGAGACTATGTTTTTGGGTGTCCGGAGGAATCATGTTACCTTGATTAGTGTACCCATGAGGTTTTGAAGGTCCGGGTGACCCCGCGTGTTCTGGGCTTCCTTATCGTGATAGATCGAGTCACCGTATACTCGTGTATGTGTGGAGGGCTGTCCCCACACAATGTTATTCGGAAAGTGATTTTTGTGTGGGCCATGCGTATGGCAAGTGGCCTAGAGTCTTGTGACCCAGCTAGGGGCTGGGGACTTCTTAAGTCTCCCTTAGAGAGGAAATGGACCTGGCAGTTGTAAGCCACCTGAAGAGTCCTTTTGACCGTGGTTTCTGACTTTTGGACTACGGTGATTTGACGACATGATACCGTATGATACAACAGCTTTGGGATGAGTCGCATGACTCTATGGCTGTTAGATTAGTGAGTTTAGCTAGTCGTTTTGAGTCTGGTGGCATTGTGTCACCATGTGTTCTGAGTTACTTGCGACGGGCCCAAGTGTAGCCTGTCAGTACTCCAGTGGTTTCTTTTGAGAGTCTTACGTTTAGTGACCTCCCACTAGTCATAGCTTGCTTGGACATGTGTGTGCCGACCCACTCGGGAGTGGTAGAGAGTTAGACTCGAGAGAGACAGTTTTAGACTAGTTGCCATAGGGCCTCCCACCATGGTGGTTCGAGTCTAAGCCGGGAGGAAAACTCGCTAAAGAGCCTGACGTAGTGCAGTTAGTCAGTGTATACACACGTGGTCAGAGACTTCAGAAGTGTGTTAACAAGCATGACCCCGTCGAGACTCTTGTCATTGTGTTACTTGTACGGCGCCTCAATTTTCGCTTGGGACGAGTAGGGAGACACTCGATGTGCATACTAAGTCATCAGTGGATGCGTCCGACCTTGCTTTTAGTAGGTAGGTTCTCCCGTCACGCGACACGTGACTCTCTTGATTTGAGGTTTGATTTTTCATCTCCGAGACGAGGTTCTTCAGGTAGATTCTGCGTGCTTTTTCCGATGTAGAGGTGTAGGATTCTCGGTAGGGTTACCGAGATTTTAGCCGTAGAGAGTGTAGGGTTCACGACGGCGATGTCATGATTGTACTCCTAGATCGTGTGATCTTAGTTGGGCCTTTGTCTGTGAGTTCGGGCCTTCACGACAAGAATATCGTTGCTTTCCTTCGGTAGCATAGCCGTGGTTTACCGGTGGTTCAGTGGTCCTGAATGCGAGATTGGGGTTTTCTTTCCTTGCCGTTAGGAGTAGCTTAGAGAGGCGTAGTTCGATCGACTGACGTCGTTACTGTTCTTGCTATGGCTGTTACTCCCATTGTTATTGTTATTGTTGATACTCCTGTTATCACTACTGTTGTCGTTGTTATTGTTATTTTCATTATAGCAATTGTTTATCACCGTTGTTTCGTGGTGAGGATCCACGGGACCCCCACTGAGCTAATGAGATGAGACTCACCCCTTTCTTTTTCAGGTGTTACTATTCCTCCTCGAGGATCGGAGGTGCAGTGCATAGGTTTGCAATTGCCAGCTTGCTAGAGCCGGGGGTGTACCCGACAGCTATTCAGTTCACTGGCCAAGAAGGGTTCTTTACTCAGATTGTACTAACCCATATGATCGCTAAGAGCCTGATGGATTCCCTATTCAAGGGACAGTTGGCCATATTTTCAAGATTTTCCAAGGACATTCTGCACTTGTTATGTAATCTCCCTCGGTTTATTGGTGAATCGGCCACGTCTTACTCTCCCTCAGTTTTATCATGCTCTTCTGGTAAGGGAGCTATGCTTCATGCCCGATTTTTGAATGGAGATGCCGAATCTCATGTTGCTAGTGCGGAGTGACAAGACTCCGCGATTTTCTGATGTTCATCCTCAGGAGTTACCTGTTCAAGGATGTCTGCCTATGGTTAGCACTGTGTGTCTAGGGACAGCTCTCCCGATAAAGCTACATATTCACGACCGGGCTAGGCCGTCTACCAGGTGGGCCCATTATATGAAAAGATGTTTCAAGGCAATGAGGCCGAAGATCCAAGTCCGTGCCAGGCGGGTCCGTTACAAGATAGTTTCTGCCAAGAAGAGGCGGTGGCGTAAGTTTAAGGGCCGCGTAGTGCACACTCAGGGGCCCACTTCTTCCTCTTCCTCTTCCTCTTCCTCTTCCTTTCATTCCTCATTTCTATTGCTCAGGTCCCACCCTTGGGTGGTGTATCTTCCTTCGTCCAATTCTACTTCGATCATCTTCTCCTCTCCTCCCGGGTCCGTGAACCCCCACTTCCCTTTTCCTAGTTTGGAGCTGCACGTTTTTCCATGTTCTCATTATTCTAGGCCTCAGCCTATGTCATCCTTTCATCCCACTTTTGAGACTTCTTCTGATTCTCCTCCTCCGATATCCCCGGGTTCTACTTCTCATTCTCTTTCCCCAGCCTATTCGGGTGTTTATGATTCTTTTTTCCCGACCTCGTCGGGTGTCTATCATTTCCTCTCTCTGACCTTGTCGGGTGTCCATGCATCTTCTTCCCCTCCTCTGGTGGGTGACCACTATTCCTTTTATCTGACCACATTAGATGATTATTCTCCTTCTTCCTTACCTTCATAACAATCGTCCCATCACCTCTCTATTCTTTCCTCTTCACCCTTTCGGGGTTCTCACCCTTTTTCTTGCTACTTTTGAGGCTTTAGTTCACCTTGATCTCAACTGGTCCTTGTTCATTCTATATTTGGTTCCTTGTTATCAAGGCCTCAACGCCTTAACAAGGGTGTTCTAGCCCTTGTCTCTCTTCTTTTTTATCCCTTCTTCATCCAGTATGATGTTTGTCGCTCCTCCATGTCGAGGAATCTTTCAATCCTTTGCTATTCTTTCCTTTTGTCTTGTCAAGCAAGGAAAGAAAAGCTCGTACAGCTCAAAGCTCAATGATCAAGCTCTTACTTCTGGATGCTGCTTTCACACTATGGACTTGCAAAGGTATCTTTTATTTTGTACAAGGACATATGATTATTGCTATTATTCTGTTATTTCTACACATGCTTATAATGCTAGTTTCTCAACATGCTTGAGTTGCTTAGTCAAATGAGTTGCTTCTGCGACATCTTAGGTTGGTGATAGCCTAGTGCTACAAGTCTAGTTCTTTCCCCCATCGTTGAGGGTGTCCTTTTAGCACGACTTTTTCAAACACTTCACGGTGAGTCATAGCCGATTCCTCTAAGGCACATCGTTGTCGCTTTGGCCTTTTCTCTTCTTTACTCAGCCAAGTGCAGGGGCAAGAGAGTGATGGATGAAGTAACCAACCTAGGTATTTCCCAATATGAGAGAGGTTTCAAATAGGTACAGTCTTAGAAAAAGAAATGAATGAAAAAAATAATGAAAAATACCCCTGATCCTAGTAACTGGGCCTACTTCTTCTAAGGCAAGAGATGAGGTTCGTGTAAAATGGTGAAGGGTAGTGCAACATCATGTGTGTATCAAAAGCAAAAGTGACTTTTATGGGCGGGCTGCGCAGCTGGGGTGGTCAGCACAGTTGCCTAAGGGGCTACAGGAGACCCCTGGGGAGGCGGGCGCTGCAGCGGGGATAGGTATTGTGCTTGCCTTAGGGGCACGCCTGCAGGGAAGCTGGGGGTTGGTGGGAATGCTGCAGCTTGAAAGGTTGCTTCAAAAGACTGCCTGTTGCCCCCGGGCGCTTTCGGTAAAATCTCGGTCTGTCCAGACGTCGAGGGCAGGGCATTCCTCTCGTTGAGTTATTTCTTTAGCAATTCGATATCCAGCTGATATTGTTGCATCTTGTATAGAATGATGGGGTTAGTTGTAGAGAGAGTGGGCATGCTGCCTGTCTCTTCGGCCGGGGTATCCTCGGATGACGTGGAGGGTCCGCCACTCGTGCCCCCGATAGTGATAACATTGGCAGCCAAGGCTGTGGGAGGGTCTTCAGGGGAGGTCGCCTCGACACCTGCTCGCGTCACTTCACTTGCCACTCTTCTTCTCCTGGTGAGGGGGCCGGGCCTGGCAGTGAGCCTAGCCACTTCTTCAGGGTCGGTAGGTAAAGTCCCGTACCGACTAGAGAATCCTACCATATTGCAGGTGAAGACTCTCCAGCCTCTGCTTCTTCTCGCCGTTTTCCTTGATGTCTTGCTCGGGAATACCAGCCTGTCGAAGACCGACCGTAGGGGCGGTGCCTCCCCCCACACAGGGGACTGGCGTCACTCTTCCGATTGGTTTCTCGACTTCTTGCTAGGCACGGGCCGAGCCTCTTCTTCTTCTTGGAAGGCAGAGGCCACTGCCCCCAGTAATCTCTGGCGACCCAAGGGAGTGCTGCCTCGGCCCCGGAGGTAATTTCTCATGGCCTGCTCGATTCCCTCCCACTCCTGGTCGGGGAGAGTGACCGGTGGTTGGGCGTCGGTGGTGACACCATGATGGGGGTAATTCACATGCACCGGGCGGTCAACATGGTGACGGCGCCTATGACGTCGGCGGTGGGCATTTTCGGGTAGCACTGGTACAGCGACTGCCGGTTGGCGGGTCGTGGCCGTCACCTTGACCATTTCGTCTCTTTGCTCCCTTGTGTAGTGGGCGCAGCTAGGTCCTACCCACGTGGGTGCTGCGGGTCGGGCTCCCTTGGGAACCCAAACTCGTTTCAGCTTTGCCAGCTTGTGAGTAGATGCGTCTCTCGATGCGACGGCCAGGATGGCGGGCACCATTTTTCCTTTCATCTTCTCCAGTCCTTGGAAGGAGTTGCAGACTAGAATGGTCGGCACGATACGATCCGGGATCATCTCAGACCTCTATCCATTCAGATGGACTCGGATGGTTCCGACAGTCACGGACTTGCCGGAGCTAGAGATTCGGCGTCCCGTAGCAGCGCCAGCAGTGTTCCTCTGGAGCCTCCTCCGATGGGATGCTGACCCCTGGTGCGACGGGCTGAAAGTCTGGTGCACATGGTGCACGTGGCAGCCCAGCGTCCTTGATGGGACATTGTTATTGTTCTCAGCCACAGTTCGGTCGGTAGCAGCTTTAGTGACTCCCGGGATGGGGGCATCGGGCTTGGACTCATCGGACGCCTCCACGTCTAGGATGTTAATGAAGGCTACCCCCAAGAAGTTGGGGAAGCCCACCACAGGAGGGAAACTCCCGAAGCAGAGGGGGACGGTAAGGTAGCCATCCCTGATGTGGCTTTCAATGACCAGGGGGCCAAAGGAGACCACCATTCTTGAGGTTGTAATGTGCTTTTCCTGCATTTGCAAAGATGAAACAATCAGTATTACAGGAAGGGGGCCGCGAAGCCTCTAATTTTGGCAAAGAGATGAAAGGTGGATGGGTCCCACCGGGCGTGCCAGACTTGTGGATGCGCTTTTTAATTAAATTCTTTGATTCATTCGTTTATTAGTTTATTAAGTACGTGGGCGTGCCAGTCAGAGTGCTTGTATGCTGTTAAGTCGTGCTTCTTAATCAAGCTTGATTTAGTGTTGATTTGTCATCCCTGTGATTTAAATTCAATCTAGTTTAAATTGTCAAAGAAAGGGTGGGCAATCAATTCACCCCCCTCTCGATTGCCTCCTAACCGGGCCAACAATAGGAGTTTACAGGATCATGCCCCAACCGTTGCGCTATTCCACTATTTCTCTCAAGGTCGTTGGACCACATCATGAGAGATTGGCTCTGATACCATGTATTGTGTAGGAATGGCTGATCTAGAGGGGTGGGATAAATAGATCTGCCCCCCTTATTCGCGATAAAAATAGAGGAATAAAAATCACTTCACACAATAGATAAACCACACACGGTAGATGCTATAACAAATATGAAGAACGAACCTAATCAAACATCTAGCGTAAAACACTCACACATGCAAACTACAGGCACAAAGGGCTTTAAGGTGGTTTGGACTCTACCTAGAGTCCTACGTCCACCCCTCACTGAAATCAGTGAGGCTTCCCTAGTGCAAAAGCACTAAATCGCTGAAACACAGCTTAAAGGCACACAAGGCCAGACCACAGATCAGAGCACAACCTCTGTCTGTCTTCCTACTACAATCGATGGGGATGGTTCACCACAGATCAGAGCACAACCTCTGTCTGTCTTCCTACTACAATCGGTAAGGACGGTTCATAGTTCCAACTGAGAGATGTTCAAAGTGAAAGCTATAGCAACCCTGATAATTGAGGAAATCAAAATTAAAACCAATGACCCAACATATATACATACATAAAACATCTAATAAAAAGACCAAAAATAAATAGCGCCTCCTCTTAAGGTGCCATTTTATGAATTGAAGACCCCTATAGTAGGCGCTAATTTAAGAATGAAGACCGTACTTATGGGCGCCATTTAGTTAAATGATGACCCATGTTAAGGCGTCAATTCATCACGTAGAGTGACAACTATCCTAATAGAAATAGAAAGGTAAAAGACGCCCCCTTGCTGGGCACTATTTCATAAATTGAAGACCAGAGAGAGAGGCGCCATTTCTAGAAATAACGCCCCTCTCTTAGAGGTCAATTCCCTGCAACATTAAAATATGTGAGTTTTTGCAGTGTCATGTTCGAGTTGGGAACTAGGTACAATCTGGGTAAGAATAGTTTTGGGAAGGATTAATATGGGAAAGTTTAAAGTCCAATAGGAATCTTCCATGAGAAATACTAATCCCAATCGAACTGCAAGCTTCGATCAGAACCTTTTCCCTATAAATAAGTCCCTATGGAACCCTTCAAAGGTTATTGCCTTTGGGAATCTATGCTTCGACATCGACCTACTATCGTGAGCCCTTCTCCATCATCTTCCTTGACGTAGAAGAAGCCCTGCTCCTTTGATTTCCTTGAAGTCCAGTACGCGAAAGAGGAAGGCTCTATGTTACATCTTCTTCTTTGTTAGAAGAAGATTGTTGCTACTTTTTCTCTCCTTGCTGAAAGAGGCCTACACATGTTCTAGCATTCTATTTGAATCCTTTTCCACCGTCTGTATACAAGAAGCAAGCCTTTTGCCTCCTCTTAGGTTGAATATAGAAGAAATGCTTTGAAGCTATAGTTGCTACCCTCCACGACGTCCCTCCGCAAGCTGCACTCGTTTGCCATCGTGCCCAACAGAGGAAGGCTAAAACCTTCTTCTTCTACGGGTGTTGGTGTTGTTGAAGAAAGCCTGTTCTTCCTCCTTCCCACGCACTGCCTCTTCATCATCGACAGTCTTCTGTGAAGCTCCATTAAAGAAAGAACTCTTATTTCTAAGCAAATCTTTGATTCTATCAACCAAAACTCAATCAACAAGGTAGGTTTTCTCAAGAACTATGCTTAACCTGATAGATATATAGATTCATGCATGCATGTAGTATCGTGTTACCCTTCTACCAACTCCCACCAAAAGCGAGTGTCCCGTTCTAGTTGGAAAATTGCTAATAACACTCTTTCCTCATTTGTGCATTGCATAACATGGAATATCCTTTCTATCTCCTTGATCCAGTGTTCGAAATCATCGGGGTCAGACAAGCCGGTGAACTTTAGCAGGTTGATATTACGAAAACTTCAGTGGAGATCGCCTGCTCCACGATTTACTCTGCCCTGTGCCACTTTCTGTAGCGCTTGGGTAAGGCCTTGAACGGTGCATTGCATATCGCGCCATTGAGCACGTTCGACAGCCATTGTCTCACAAGATTTAAATAACCATATTAATATACAATTAACCAAGGGTCTTATCGCCCTAAGTTAACTTAACCCATGGCTCTACCCATCTCACCGGGTAAGGATATAGACCTATCCTTGGACTTAGTTTTCCTAGGAATTGAAATACCTAGGCTCTGATGCCACAAAAACTGTCACATCCCGAGTGTGGAAGAAACCTAGTATGCGCGGCGAGTTTATATCATTCATGTTAATCAATGTGATGCCAAGAGGTATAGAGGTGTGATTGGGTCATTACTTTAATTAAGTGCATCTAGACCAAACATCCAATTCAATGTATGTCTTTGTGCTAGATTTCAGTCTAGTCCTAGAGAATCCCACTTGACTGCCGTCAAGCGTATCTTTAGATACCTTGCTGGCACTCAAGATTTGGGATTGTGGTATCTTGCATCCTGTGAGCTTTCACTCATTTCTTATTCAGATGCAGACTATGCCGGATGCACACTGGACTGCAAGAGTACTAGTGGATATTGACAATTTCTTAGTGGGTACTTGGTCTCTTGGGCCTCAAAGAAATAACATTCGGTTGCCCTCTCAACTGCAAAAGCAGAATATGTTACTGCAGGGAGTTGTGGCACCCAAGTGCTGTGGATTAAGCACCAACTCCAAGATTATCTGGTAGATCTTGACTGTCTTCCCATCTTGTGTGATAACACTAGTGCAATAAATCTTGCAAAGAATCCAGTCATGCATTCTAGGACTAAGCATATCAAAATTAGGCATCACTTTATTAGAGATGAAGTCCTCAAAAATAATTTTGAACTGCACTTTGTTAACACAAGAAATTAGATTGCAGATATTTTTACTAAACCACTAAGTAGTGACAGCTTTACAACTTTAAGGAGAGAGATAGGTCTATGTAGACCTCAATCAACTCAGGTTTGAGCTATTGCACTCCTCTTTTGCTTAAGCCGCCTATTCATGCTGAAATGTTTAAGTATTCATCTGGTTTGTCTGAGTTTGACCTAAGAATTTTGCTTGAAATAATTCATGAATAACTACTACACTCAGGGGGAGTTTGCTTGCACATGCTATCTTATATATGACTGAGCCCTATGCATTTCATTTCACTATCGACTTAATGGTATATTAAATGTCGAGTTGTGGTAAGACAAGTCACGCCTGTCTGGAAACTCTCCCCATGCGTGAGGACCATCCTCCGCCAAGTACCATTGGTCAAAATTGCATTTTAGGAACTGCATATTACTCTTGTATGTATAAGCATGTTTAAAAGCTTTAGTATCCAATAAAGCATCCATTATCGGTAGCAAAAGGTAGAAGAATGTTTGAATGACTGTCTACAATCAGAAAGTTGGAGGCACTGACATCAAGGACTGAGAGGTGCGTGTCAGAGTTGAAGTGATGCAGAGAAACGTTAGATTCACTGGCTGAGAAAGGGACATTGGACAAGTTGACACCTCTCTAGCAATGTGCCGACACCTGATGATCAGATTGAGTATCGATGGGCTATGCAAAACTACAATCTTCTTTAGGCTGGCCGACACCATCACTCTGCCATTCATGGCTATGCGAACTTATGGAGAGTCACTTCACTCCCTTCTCATCCTTGCCTTCCTTAATACGATGCTCCACAAATCGAGCAGGCGGTTTTCGAGCGGGGTGCCGGTGAGCGCGAGCTTGTGGTCGGCCTTGAGCGCCTTGGCGGCGCGGGCCACCATCGACTCGGGATTTTTGATGTTCTGCGCCTCGTCGAGAATGATGGCGCGGAAGGAAAATTTTTGCAGCGCGGCGAGATCGCGGCGCAGCAGCGCGTAGTTGGTGACGACAAGATCGTGCTGCGGGATTTCCTGCCGCAGGGAATGGCGATGCTCGCCCGCGGTCAGCAGCAGCACCTTCTGGCTCGGCGTGAATTGCTGCGCCTCGCGGTTCCAGTTGAAGACCACGCTCGCGGGGCAAATGACCAGCGACGGCGCGTTGCCTTCCTGCTCGCGCATATGCTGCAGCCAGGCCAGCGCCTGCACGGTTTTACCGAGACCCATGTCGTCGGCGAGCAGCGCACCGAGCCGGAATCGCGACGCATACGCAAGGAAATGCAATCCGGTTTCCTGATAAGGCCGCAGCTCGGCGATGAGCCCCTTTGGCGTGTCGATCTCGGGCAGGCCCTTGAAATCGCTGACGGCCTGGCGCAATTGCTGGACGACTAAGCCGCCCTCGCCGTCGACGAGCGTCTCAAGCTTTTTCCACGCGGCCTGCTGCGCGCCGGACATCTGCCACGCGCCTACCTGTTGCTCGCCCGCGCCGACCTGCACGCCGATCTCCGCCAGCGCCGTGACCGCCTCGGCCATCGCAGCGGCTTCCTCGCGCTCCATCCACGTGCCGTTGGAAAGCTTCACGTACGGATCGTCGCTCTGGTGCAGCCGCGCCCAGTCGGCATCGGTCAAGTTGAGCGTCTCGTCCTCCCACTCGGCCCGCACGCTGAACCAGTCGATGCCGGTCGATTGAATCTTGAGCTTGGGGAAGCGGCGGCGCTTGCCGCTGATCAAATGCTGGAAACGGCGGTTGGCGAAATATTGCCAGCTCGGCGAACGGTCTTTCCAGTGCTGCAGCAATTGCGGGATGCGCTGCGGCTGCAGGATGAGCCACCAGCCGGAATTGTCCGGACGTCCGCACAACTCGCCGCGCTCGAGCTCGAAGCCGCGCAGCCATGCCAGCGCGTCGAGCGTATCGGCATCCGCGGGCACATCGTCCCAGATCTCAACATCGTTGCTGCCGTGGGTGGTATTCGCGGCGCCTTCGACCGCGGTGCCTTTCTCGTGCACGACCATCTCCGGTGGGGGAAGATGGATGTAATCGTCCTGCTCACCACCGGCGAAGTCCGCATGCGTCGACTGCGCCTTGCTCCAGCCGTCGTCGACCCACTCCCACGAGAGACGTCCTTCCTTCGCCTGCCCCTTGAGGCGGATCTGCAGCGCGTCATCCTCGTCGAGATGAAAGTAGAATTTGACCTGCGCCGGCACCTGCCGCAGATGCACTTTCACCTGCTGTTGCAAATGCGGATAGCGGCGCAGCAGCGGCGGCAACACCTGTCCAGCCGCGGCGACCTCCAGCGAGCTGATGCCCTGCTTGAGCGCCAGCGCCATGAGCGCGCGCGGCGGACGCTCCGTCAGGCGATAGAAGCAATGCTTCACGCACACGAGCTCGAGCTCCGGCCGCGGATGGTCCGACTTCGGCGCAAGAAACAAGCGCACATTCTCGAGCGGCTCGCGCAGGCCCGCGGCGGTGACGACCTCGAAATTGAGATCGAGCCGCGATGCGCTTGTTCCACCGCGATTGGGATCGGCCGCGGGCTTGAGCTGCGGCACGATTCGCGCGCTCAACGGGCTGAAGTCAACCGGCTGGCCATCGTCCCACTGGCATCGGCCGCTGCTGCCCCACTGCGTCAGCCACGTGAGCAGGCTGCGGTTGTCGTTGAGGAATGGGCTCGCCACACGGTTCTTGTCGGTGAGCAAAATGGGCAGGAAATCGCTGAGCCAGCGCAGCAGCACCTGATCATCGGCGTTGAAAAGCTCGGGCCGGTTCGCCGCCTCGTTGCATAGGCCGCGCACCTGGAAGAAATTGCGCGAGCCTTCCTTGAGCTTGGGCGAATTCACGCGCAGGTCGATCTGGACGCGAGCCTCGAGCGGGTCGAAACCGGCATCGATCTTCCACACGATGCGCAGCTCGCGCCGCGGATGCGCCGGCGTATCATCCACACCGTTGCCGAGCCAGTCGACCAACTCGCGCCGGAACGACTCGGCTTCCTCCGCACGCTCCTGCGCCTCGAAGTCGGGCCGGTCGAGATACGGCAGAAGCGACGACGGAATCTTGCCGTTGTTGCGGCGGTAAATTTCGCGCGCGAGGCGCCAAGCCAGCTTCTCCGGATCGGCCTCACGGCAAATCGTCGCGCCGATGTCGGAGTCGAAAAAATCGGGCAGGTCGATCTGCGTTTCCTTCAGCAGCGTGCTGAGGTGGGCAAGGCGGTCCCATTCGCTGCGGGCCTGAAAAAGGCGGGTAAGGGTCTGGCTTTCGGGGCCGGGTCGCGACGTGGAATGAGAAACGGGACGGGTCGGCATCGTCAATCGCTCAGTATGCGAGTTTCGCTTTAATGAGCAACAACCAAACGCTAAAGGCCGATTAGCTAGCGCGGAATCCCTCTCGAAAAACTTTCTTGAGCGCGAAGTACGCCAGTTTCGGGCGCCGCTCGAAATCAATAACCGCCGTGTTGATGGCGCAGGGAAAAGCGTCATGGCCCATCCACACGAGGAAACCGCCGCAGCGCGGAAAGCGGTCGCGGCAGGCCTGCGCGGCGATGCGCAAAGCATCGGCCTGCAGCGCCTGGCTCATCGCCACGTATTTTGCGAGGCCTTCGCTTCCGGATAGGCCGTCGAGCACGGGACCAAAGCGCTCCCACTCCAGCCACCATGACGCGGTGTGCAGGTAATAAGGATTCCCGGCATTCGGTGGCCATGGATCGCACGCACCGCAATACTTCTCGATGACCTCCTGGGACGAAGCGCCGGGCGCACCCGTCTCCGATCGGAAAAGCGCATCATCCGCCGCCCAATAGTTCTGCCATTCAGACAGCTCGCCTTTGACCGACCAGGGCCCATGCACATCGTGATGAAGCCCCTTTCCGAAATCGGCCGCTTCGGCCATGAAACGCGGCCCGCTGCTTGAACTTGGTAGAAAACGGATGCCCGGCGATTCTTCCTCGACGATTCGCGCAAGGGCCGCGATGCAGGGATGCGCGGTGGTGATGGGAATACCCGCGCCCAGCTTCGAGCCCTCGGCGTGCTGGAGTTCGTTGCCGCCGCACCAGACCGAGAGGGAAACATGGTGCCTGCGGCGCCGGATCATGTCGCGCGCGATGCGCGAAATGTCCTCGATGGCCGCGACGTCCTCCGGCGGCCAGTTGTCCGTGCCGGACGACGACAGCGGAAACTCCTGCCAGACAAACAGGCCGGCCTCGTCGCATAGATCATAGAAGGCTTCGCGCTCGAGATAACCGCCGCCCCAGACGCGCAGCAGGTTGCAGCCCATCTCCACATAGAGCGCGATGAGCTTCCGGTAGTCGTCCTCCGTGTCGGCGTGATAATCGACCTGCATGGGCGTCCAGTTCACGCCCTGGAGGAAGATCCTCTTGCCGTTGACTTCGCAAATCCATGGCAGTGCTTCCTTCGGCGCGTCCTGACACGACCGCCAGACGAGGCGCTTGAACCCCACGCGGCGCTCGGCCAGTGTCATGCCACCGACCACGATTTGCAGATCGTACAACGGCTGCGAACCATGTCCGTTCGGCCACCACGGCTCGACTTCGTTTGCGGTGAGATCGATGCGATTATCACCAGCAAGCAAAGATTGCTCAATTTTCGCGATGTCGCGACCGCCTTGGCTTAGGCGAATCGTGGCCTGAGCCTCCTTGCTCGCTTTGAGATCAACTTGCACGGTGCCTGTGCTCAAGTCCTCCGCAAGTGACGTGGATAGCCGAATGACTTCCGCCGGTCGCGCGCCCAATTCCAGTGTCAGCGCGTCCCAAATGCCCACAGGCACCATGCGCGGGCACCAGTCCCACGAATAATTGTAGCGCGGCTTGAAGTAGCGCGATTGCGAGGTAAAGCCGACCTGCCCCTGCTCGCGCGGCGGCTCGTCGAACAAGATGCTGAGCCGGTGCGCGCGGCTATCGCCGAGGTGCGGCGTCAGGTCAAAGCGATGGCGCAGCAGCGCGCCTTTGAATTCTCCGGTGATTTGACCGTCGACCAAAATCCAGCCCGAGTAATCGAGTCCTTCCGCGCACAAAATGACCGGCACATCGCGCGGAATCTCGCCCGCCTCGATCGCGGCGGCGAATTCCCAGTGCCGATGCTCGACCCATTCGCACTTCAGCGACTCGAGGCCGGTATTCCAGTCGGGAAGCCAGCCCGCTTTCCGCAGTGCCGTTTGCGCTGAGCCCGGAACGCTCGCAGGCAGAGCCGGAATGTCGGACTTAAGGTTGAGCCCCAGCTCCATGTTGGTCGCGAGCTTCCATGCGAACGGCCGCCAGCCGCGCAGTTCCCATCGCCATTAAGCCCTTCTCATCTTTCCTCTCCCAAAAGAATTTAAGACTTTTAACCTATACATTTGTACAATAATATTCCATCACCCGAGAACCCTTTGTGTGTGATCCTCTAAGCCCATAGTCACTCTAGTTTAAGGCCCATTAACTTTTAATTCCTAATTAGAAGTAAATTAAAATTATTATTCACTTCTACTAGAGCTGAATGATATTTTAATTTATTCCAAACCTTTGATCACATTGGGTCAAGCAAATCTGCTTGATCCCAGAGGACGCAGGGTTCAAACCACCCTGTCTGGTACCTATATGCCTACAGTTGCCACATCGCTATAATCCCTCGCTCCTTCTATGGGTCTAGTTCGATCGAGGGTATGGTAACTATCAAACCCCATGATCGTGCCATTCAATCACGACCTCCTAAAAATGTATGACGTCTTTTCTAAACGAACTCACATGACCCTGGCCAAGGATTTAGTGGAGTGTTAGTGTCATGACCCATTAACTATCTGATATATACCCGACAGTGAGTGATCCCCTCTTGACCATTGATAATCTTCACATGTATCCTACAATGGTTAATGACTTGGAAATTCATGACTTATGGTTAAAGTCACTTAGTCAACTCATTAAACCATTCCAGTCCTCGTGTAAGATCTGATCAATGTCTCATGTCAAAGAACCAACGTTGCTACTGAGACAATTGGATCTTCAGTTGACATTAGGTATAATCAACCATTTGAAGATCCAATAGTGGATCAGTCCAGTGTACATCCTCCTAGGATGTACACCTACACATGTATGTTGGTGCCTCGCACCAGTGACCATGAGACTGCTCACCCATATATCATGTGTACTGGTTTAATAGGTAATCAAAGTCCCTGAGCGATTACCCTCCAACCAGGAACAATTTTAAGGTATGAGTCCATATAAAGTTAGTCTCATGATCGAGATCCCATCTCGAGTTGACTTTACAACCACATATCCTCAGGACATCGTAGAGTAATATACAATTATAAATTTATGCTCAAATATCACTTTATTAATGATGAACAGGATTGTACAACTATCGAGTCTACTCGAATCGAGATTGGCTTGTAGGTCACCCATTACTAACAATGCTTTTGTCGCCCGAGTCATACCGTTGCTCAAAGTCGACCACGAGCTCGGTGAGGGCTTGACTCTGAACCAGGAACACCCCTCGCTTGAACCCCTGTGCAAAGCCCTTCCGCAGTCCACGCTTCTAACAAAGTTGGTAGTAGACAAAGGTGGATTGCTTCAGAGCCCCCCGGTACTCCTTTGAGGCCAAGTACCTCTCTACCGCCTGGGCTTTGACTTCCGTAGCCTTTGCCTCGGCCCCTGTTATCTTTGCCTCAACGCCTACTCTCCCCCGCTCTTCGCTCAGGAGGCGACCCTTGAGCTCCTCCCACTCAGTTTCCCATGATCTCAGGATTGCCTCATGTGATTGGCGCTCCTTGTCCAGGAGCCCACTTTTGAGCTCGGTAGAGTACCGAGCTTAGGAGAGTTGCTCCGCCAAGGACCGAACCTCTTCCTCCTCCGCTCGGGCCTAAGAGCGGAGTGATGCCACTTCCAAGCAAAGCACGTCACGATCGGAGGTGAGCTAGGCGACCTTTCGGCCTAATTTGGCATGGGCTTTATATTCAGCCACTTTGCCCCTCTCTACCTACCCTAGGCGATCTGTGATCTCAGCCCCTAGTTGAGCCATGAAGAGCCCTCCTTCCATGACTCAAGCCAGGAGAATCTAGGAGGAGTAGTGGTGAAACTCGTCCAGGACAGAGGGTGTTGCCAGCTTTCAACAACAGTTGTAAAGGGATGCCCGGATGGCGAATCGCCTCTACTGGGGGCTGGAAGCACCCTCTGTTATGCCCCGCATCCTTATTGGGTCTTATCGGATCTTTTTTGGAGAATTGATTCTATGTACTTTTGACAATCATTATGAAATAAAATAGTAGTTTGGAATAAATTATTGTGCAATTACATCTTATGTGTGATTGTCTTGCACTTTGATTATTCTTGCTTGCAAGAGGCATACCTTGCCTGCTGTTCATGTGTCCCAAGATCGTCTTCCACTGTAATGAAAGCTCGGGGCGTAACAACTCTCGACTCTGTATAACACATAAACACGAAATGTGAGGGATCATCAAAACCCTAAGGCCATAGAGGCACAGAAACTGAGGTAATATGATACCTTCAAGCGCCCAAAACTCGAGTCTCCATCCGTACAGGATAACCTAGACACTCACGAGGTCACGTGTCAACCACAGGGTCACAACCGGGTTCTCTAGAAACCATAATGACCCTTGAAATGACACAAAACATTGCTCGGTATAATGGCATACTCAAACACCTTATAACATAGTCACAGCCCTCATAGGACGTCCAGGACATCCACATACAATGGGCTAACCAAGGGGTCGAAGCCAAGCCAACCGGAAACCAACTAATATGAATGAAACACTACACATAGCTCGGGATTAAACCACTGTTCCGGGATCCCTTGACACATATATGACTCTTACGGAACACCCAAGGCATCCACCGAGTCAAAGGCCAACAAGGCACTAAATCTTGGGTTCACTAGAGCCCAAGACAACTCAAATAACACACAAAAAATAGAAGACATTAACTCGCCTATAGACTGCGTCGCGATGATTAACGCACCCTTACAAAAGGTCGCGATGTCATCAGAACGCGTCCAACACCTGGAACACATCAAAGCATTGACGTGGCGTTCACCTGGGTCGCGATAATAGTCATGGTTGGAACCACGAGCGCGATAATACTATAGTCACGGCCATCACCTGGGTCACGATAATAGTCTCGGCCAGAACTTTGAGCGTGACAATACAAGGATACGACGCATACCTGGGTCGCGTTAACATAGGATCACGCTCATCACATGGGTCACGTTCCTAACCGCCCAACTGTTCATCTTCTTAGATGAACTTGACTATACGACACGGCGCGTCTCTTATGAGAATGCGCCCCTTGAGAGTACCGCATTAAAACACCAAACTCAGAAAACACTAAAATCTATGAAAAACATCGTTCCACGCCCCAATCCTCTCCAGAACGACGAGGAAACATCCATAACCACATTGTCGACCTTCCATAAGCCGGAAGGGGCCAAAAAACAACAAAATGACCTTTAAACAGGGGATTTCCATAAATCCACCGAAAATGACTCACGAGGGTAGCCAACCTCCTACCGGCCCAAAATCACGGCCAAACGTAATAAAACTGGCGGGAATGGCATCCAAACATGCCAGGGGTTCAAATGAAACCATTTAAACTACAAACCGTTGCCTGGAACGGCGAACATAGCTCACACCCCCCGAACATGCATTCCGCCCGAACAAGGCAAAACCCACTCAAATTCACACCGTTCGGTTCCAAATCACGAGAAAATGCAGGAAAAGAGTAGGACATCTGTCCCCCTACCTCCATTGAAGATCTCGTGAGCCAAAATGACCAATCCTCATCGAAAACCATCACATGAACAACCGACACCGACTTTGAATCCACCGAGGGATCGCGCCAACGCCACACTCCATTCCTCACACCTTCACGCTCCATGACACCTGCACGCCGTCTCCACGTCATCCCTGGAGCCTTCTCCGTCTGTAGACGGAGTAGTGGGGGAAAGAGGAGAGAGAAGGGATGTCACGCCCCGAGCGCGGAAGGAACCCGGTATGAGTGACGTGTTTATATAAATCATGTCAATCAAAGCGTAAGTGTATTCAACACATAGACAGAGTGTACACAAATAGAGATAACCAAGTCCTTTATTCATCATAACTTCTAAGTACTTCTATTACAAACTTCCCAGCACATGTCTCCAGGTGGCATGCCATACATATATGGAAAGCTCGTCGAGGTAGCTTCGTAGCTGAGGTGGTCTTGCCAGCATCCGATATCTCTGCTTCCCAGAGAATCCATTCTCCCCCGACTGCGCAGGATCACTCAGGCAAAGAACTAGATCCCTAGAGAAAGTTTGACCACGGCCACTCCCTTGCAATCATAGGCATAAAACATAGCTGAGAGCTTCCTCTACTAGTCCTCTATCATCCCCAGGAAGCAAAATGAGATTTGGACTTCGTAATCAGGAGTTTCAAATTTTCTCCCCCAGGTTCGCAGATCAGTCCAGTCAGGGCTTGAACAGACACCCCTTCACTCAATGGGCTCTATCTCTCTACTTTGACTTCCTCTGGTGTTCTTTCTTGTACGTTTCGAATAAGCCTCATCAATGGTTCCAGCGACTGAAGCCATGCTTGATTCAGAGGTCAGGATCACTCGTGGCGGCCTCTTCTTCCTATTGCTAAGGTACCTTTACTATCAGAACCAACACTCAGGGACCTTGTGTGCAGCCTGTCCCTAACCAGCACCGGCAACCAAGGAATTCGGCAAAATTTTGATGTCACCCTGATCTAATTATGAAGATTCTCCAACTTGTCTCATCATCGGCAAAATTCGGGAGTGGCTGCAGCAGTGTCAACTCCGACTATCCGTCCCCTATTCCAGAGGCCGACAGAACCAACGACGTCCACCCGTTCGATCTCACTTAGGCTTTCCTCTACCCCGCCTGGCCGGCAGACTGCCCCTCCCTACGTGGAGGTAGTTTTGGATGTAATTTCAATTAATCCCCACCCCGAGACCCCTCTCCTGCGAGAGGTGTAGTGTTATACTTCTCTAATTTTTAGGTTAGAGCTACACTGGCACAACGTGTGGGCGCGTACCCACGCTTCCCCGCCCACCTCGTCTCTGACCGGGATCAGTGTATTCACACCGATCACGTGAGCTCCGGGCTACATCCCTTGCTGGTTTACTATTGCTTATTTTGTATTGCCTTTTAGCTCCGTCAGATGGTGAGTGAGCACTCGATCCAAATTTCCCATCAATTAAGTGGCCACCGCAGAGTTAGGTGAGAGCAACCACTTAACCCGCACCCTTGGCGTGTTGGTCGCCCATGATTTGGGCATCCCTGGCCCTTAGGGGTTCAATCTTAGGCTAGTCAACCTCCGGAGCAGCGAGGTTCTATCTCGGACCCTCACTACCATCACTAGATTGCCTACGGATACGAGAGTGCACTTAGCTGGTGAGTCTGCATGAGTGAAGTCACCGATCTACGCATTGCTTGCTTGCTAGGTCCAAGGGGTCTTCGGTCTTGTGACTACCACCCCCAATGTGGTGTCACATCAATTGATCTCCTCAGGTGGGCATTAGCTTCATTCAATGCAACTCTAGTAGCCTTACTAGGATCAGCATCAAAAGCACATTGGCATGAGGCAACAGTTACCTCCACTGCAGCAATATTCTTCTTGACATTGCCAAGCACATCTTTATTCTAGGCTTTCAATTTGTTATTTAAAACCTACAACTTAGATTGCAGGGTAACAAAAGGGTTAGGGTGAGTAGTATCAGAGCTGTTCTACGCCTCAGAGGCCACCGCAGTGAAAGAGTCATGGGTGCTCCATATAGACTGAAAGATAAAGCGGTCGGGTGGCCTTTGAGAAACCACTTCTTGAAGGAAAAGAGGAGTGTGCTCTGAAGGCCCCCTTGGAAGGTGCTTGATGGTAATGTTAGGAAAAGTATCATGGCAATAGGAATTGAGCAGAACATGATCAAGCCTAGCTTTGATAGCAACGCCACCCGTTCTATTGTTCGACCAAGTAAAAGGAGCTCCAAAAAAATCTGCATCTTGTAAGCCAGCAGCAGAGATAGAAGAGTTGAAATCTAACATGGATTGGACTGCCCTCCCTTCTCTTGGTCGGGCTCCTCATCATCCGAACCCTCGCTTTCTTCACCATCATCTCCATCACCATCGGCCAGCCCCTCGTCAGGGATAACCTCGCCTCCATCACCTCTATCTTCTCCACTCTCCTCCAAGTCTGTAGAAGCTGTAGCTGAAGAAAATGAGCTCGTAGGAGCTTGCACCTCCTCTTGTTCTTCACTCTCACTTGAGGAAGAAGGATCAGGCACAATGTCGAGATGAGCTCTCCTTCGCCCCATTGTCAAAGTCTAGAGGAGTAGGTGGCTGGAACCTCACTCACAGAAGAAAGGAACAACCCTCTCCAACTCTAGCTCCCGAACGTCCAATACGAAGGCCGCTCAAATGAGGAGGGCAACCGCCCTGCTTAAGAATACCCAAGGCAGAGGGCGACTAAAGTTCTGGCCACCCAGCCCCAAGTGGAGGCGGGCATAACCCTGGTCGCCGTCCTCCCTATTCAGTAAAAAAATGACAAAAAAAAACTAGAAAAAATGATGCAATTTCATTTCACATAAATACATCCATGATATTCCATTCCATCTACTAGTTCCCATGAAAAACAATCACCCACAATCAAGACACAAGAAAAAATAGAAAAGGTCCATTTATGTTGTTCACCACATAACCAAGAAAAATGCTGAACAAACATCAATTCAGGAGCGCCTCCTCATAAAGAACTCGTTCACGGCCGGCTTGAAACTTTGCAGGTAACCAGCATAGCATCTCAGGTCATCTTTGTCCTCCTTTATGTCCACTCTAGCTTTCACTACGGTGGCATGGTGTCTCCACGCCTTCCCGATCCTGTCTAGCCGCCGTTGATCCGCGTCGGTTCCCAGAAGGCGCTTTGCGATCAATGCTCCCTTTGAAGCCGCCCATGGGATACGTCTGGGTAATCCCACCTGGCAATGATAGCGGTGTCCTTGGTACAACACCAAGTCCTCGGCCCCCACAAGCCATAACTCCTATTCTGGCAATCCACGTACTCTGAATTCTTCATGTCGATACATCATCGGCACGAGCATGAACTCATCCTCAGATGGGAAATTTAGATAGTCATGCCAGTCATCTCTGGTCTTCAGTAATGCTATCTTGCATATCACCTGATCCTCAGGACCAAAGATAGCCCTCACTGGGTAGATGGCGCTCTTCTCAAAAATCTGGGAAGTAGTTGTCGCCTCACTGTCAAAATCAAAACTCAAGTGGACCTCCATCCACAGCTGCAAAAGGTATAGACTCCCCATGGCACTACCACCTAGGCTCATCTGAGTGAGTCCACAGTACATATGAGCCAGCACTGCCCGAGAAAGAGACTGTCCTATCCATAGGAGAGTCAGGGGCCCCACATACTCTCGTGTTAGTACGTCGCCTGACTTAGGGAAGAGTAACGCCCCACCCAAGCATAATGTCACACCGCGCATTAGTCGATCCGCTTCCACTGCCTTGTCTTTCACATGGCCCAAAAGCCAACTTGCTAGGCGGTCGACTAGGATCCCTCGCTGGTCTGTCACCTGGCAAACTTCATGCTTGTCTCTCACAATCTCTGCTAGGATCTCATCCCAGGGAGGAAGGTCAATCAGCTCGCCAACCTCCAAGTCGCTCCACTAGAAGATGAAGTCCAGTTCTTCTACCAGCACTGAGGCCTCGAACTCGGGGAAGACAAAAGTGTGCATATCTGGATGCCACAACTCAATTAGTGCTGCTAATGATTCCCAGTTCCACCTCATGCTGTTGAAGCGCTTTGCCATGATAACCAGGCGGATTAGGTGCCATTGGTGCATGAATACCCTCATGGCGGGAGTGATTGTCGCCATCAAGTCATAGAAAACCCATAGCGATGGGCATGTCTTCCCCAGGAAAAGTAGGCACGGGCTGCACCATTTAGAAGGAACAAAACAAAATCAAGAGAGAGGGTGAGAAATGAGAGATGGGGAGAGAGAAAAAGGGTTAGGGGTTTATATATAGGAAAATCTAAAAATCTAAAAATTCAAAAAAATATGAAAAAAATACCTCTGTGATCCACGCAAAGAGTACATCACAGTGGTAACGTTCTAGAGTCGGAGAACGCAATGGTTCACCCTGCACGGGGTTCTAAAGGTGAATGTCGATACACGACTGGGAATTAGAAAATGCACAAAAAAATCTGCGGAACGCACTTTAGACCTCCAAAATAGCTCCGAAGTGCACAAATCTGAGCATGGAAGATATCCGAAACACAATTTCGGACACAACAGAGCCGGACACTCTGAGAAGGCAGATCCGGGACCCATAAAGGAGGATCCGAAACTCACGGATCCTAACCCGATAAATATCTGAGAAATACCCGAAAGGTCCGGGCATTACAGCCCTGCCCCCTTAAAGGAATTTCATCCTTGAAATTCGGGACAAACACGAAAACACAGGGGAAGAACGCCGTAACTTAGGGATAACGTCGTCAGAACCCCAACACAGAAAATTTCGATTCACTCGAAAGTCCAGACCTGTGGGACATAGCCAGACCATAATCACAAACAACACCTCGCTCTGCGCTCCGTACACACCGGCCACAAGAGCTGTTACACCAAAGAATATAGTCTAGCCTCACCTTAGTCATAACTAACCCAATCATGGCACTGCTGCCATCGACTCGCTCACTGAGGAGACACAGTCCTCAATCATAAGAAACAGCTACCGATCCATCCTATGGTCAACAGATAACATAAACACTAGCTTTACAGCCAGCTGACTGGCTCCACGCCCGACAAAGGGCCCAACCAAAACGAGCTTCCACCAACTCATGGGGCCATCTCAAAAGGCTGCAATTAGCTCATCGGCTCGGCGCGAAACATCCCCTCACACATGGTGAGCCGAAAGCCAAACGTAATACTGTGCCAACCCCTGTCAGAAGATAACTCCCGACAAGGCCCTGACCTAATCTGGAAGGCACAACCACTGAGACGACCACCAAGGTCACACCGACACCCAAAACGCGCCAACACCAATAGCATCTTCTGTCTGTGGAAGACCATCCACTGGTCGCTAGATGCTCACCAACGGGAGCCTCCACTTGTTCAACCTCTTCCTCCTTTCCTGGTCTTTCACCAGATCAGAAGGAAACATTACAACTCTCGAGGCCATCCGCTGGCTCTCACACAGACTGACACCACACCTCTAGCCAAATTTCACTCAGGCGCTGGATCGGACCTCGAACCTTACGCCAACTCTACCATCACAAGGGAGTACGGCGAAACCACAAGACAAGGATCTCTCCTCGATCCTCACCGTCATGATCTGACACGATCCTAACCAACGGACGCTGCCTTGGTCAAACACGCTGTTAAGGCTCACTAGCAACTCACAGCCACAGATAGGGGCCTTATAATCTGCCAGATATCACTCCTCCAACAACCACCTGACTCATCAAAGAGCATGACCTCTAACCTGCCAGTGCCACAACCGTAATGCCTCAAATAACGACACGGCAACAACATGTCTCAGGCAACCAAGCCAATCTCACATCGAGGAACCAATCCTCCAATTCCATTCGCAACCTCGAAAATCCACCCGTAGCAACCAATGTTACGATCGTGGACCTGTGGGCTATGGGCCCACCACGCTTCTACTGCGCACTCTGATCTGCACGCACAGCCAACGCCACCAACTCAGGATCCTCCATCCCGATAATCCTCTGCAACACCGCAAGCTCCGATCCTCGACACATCACGGATCACCATGCCAGCAACAAATTCTCAAGAACTCCGCCTGATCGGCACTCGCACTTCCAAAAAAGTGCCAGCACACCCTCGTACAACAAGGGAAAGGGGGCACAACCTGTCACAGGCAACTAAAGAGATGATGGCACTTGCTGACGATCCATCCGGGCTTCAAAATGTGGAGGGGGGGTAAGTGATGTCCCCATCAGAGTCCTTCTACTGGTCGTTCGTCCCGTCTCCATCACTCACTGCATGCAAGGTGTTCGATGTCAAAAACACATTGTCCACAACCATCCAGGCCACTCTGGGCTTGGTTGGACAGCTTCCTGGCCAGCACCTCAATGTCCCTGGACTAGCCCACTGCTGGCCATGTTGCTCCCACCCTAAAGTCACTACTAGATCCACCCCCTCACTCCTGGCTTGCTTGTTGTCCACTATAGGCCAGGCTACACACACCGACGCGTCATTGTCCCATGCCACATCGATCCAGTCTGGTTTGAGGCCTACTGTTCTAGCGCAGCATCCTCAGATTCCCCGGGCATAGTTCGACATCCATGACCTGCGTTCAGCCCATCGGGTCAGTTTTGAGTGGGCCTACAATCAGCGGCATCGACGTCACCTGGAGTTCCTTGAGTGTTGTCCAACGACCCAAGCGCATCAACCCTGGAGTTCTATTTTGTAACCTATCACCGCCCTGCGAGGAGTGGGCATTTGGTTCAGAGTTGTACTCGTTAGTCTTGTACCAGGGCTACGTGTCTTGGCCGGGGTTGTCTTCCCCACACACTAGCATGGAGGAATGCATTCCACTCCCTCTCTCACACTTTGCTTATTCTGTATGTGCACTTGTCTGCCACTGCTCGTGTGGGTGATAGGATCCTAGCTTGTTCAAATCTAATCACCGCTGTGAGAGAGAGATCGTGACCCGTCCTGTGGCTCAATCCGAGCATGAGAGTGAGCTTGACCACCCTTGACTCTAGCGGTTTGTCAATCACGTAGATCCATGGTTTCCCTCGCCAGGGATGACCACGCGCCATAGCTTCTTGTTCGTGACGTGTTCAGCCCGTGAGACCTCACCGGAGTTGGGCCTTTGGCTGCTCCCCTTAGTCCATGTTTGTTGATCATGTCATCATCTAGGGTAGAGAGTCATTGAATGATTTCGTAGTCGAGTCTTCTCTCCCCTCTCCCGTGTCTCGTGTGTTGTCCCATATCAAATTTGGTATCAGAGCACGGTTAGAGTCTAGGGTAGTCTACTTGTTACATTCTGCATTCCCTTGCATTTAGTGTTATTGCATGCCCACCCGTAGGGGAACCGAATACCATCCTTCGGTGCCTATGGCGGACCAACGAGTCCATGCCCTCAGGGAGCTCTCTCTAGCCAACATTATGCAGGCCCTCATGGATAGGATAGGCGATCTAGACATGTGCATGGAGGATAGGATGAGGGCCGTAGAGGATAGGATTGAGGACTTTAACTGATCTGCCCAAGGTCTGGTCGGACAAGTTGCCACTGTTGAGAGAGCCTCAAATAGGGGAAATCATGGGCCAGAGAATGGCCATCAAGGGGTAGGGCCACAGGCTATAGTCACTAGGATTCAAGAGGTTGAGAATTATGGGTCTGAGTTTGAGTGGGAGGGTCATGGGAGAGACCGTCATGCCCCACGATAGAATCGTGATGATGAGGATGACCACGTTCTTCGGAATGTGCAAGTGGATGCCCCTAGCTTTGATGGGTACTTGGAACCCAAGGACTACCTTGATTGGGAGGCCGGTATGGACCAATACTTCGAGTGGCACGATGTGTCTGACCATCGGTGTGTCCGCTTCGCTAAAATAAAGTTGCTTGGGCAAGCGCAAACCTATTGGATGAATGTGGAGAGCTTGCTAATGCAGTGACACCAGGAAGCCATTGAGACCTAGGATGAGATGAAGATAAAGCTGCGATAGAAGTATCTTCCTGCCACATACTGTCAGCATTGTTGGGAGACCGGAGATCAATCTAGAGGGGGAGGGGGTGAATAGGTTGATCTATTGACCAATTAAAAGATCAATTCGCAGTTTCAAACATATCATTTTTCTATTTTTATTAAGTTATTTTTTTAGTTTCTTCTGATTTGTCCTTTTACACAGCTAAAGCAAGTGACCTGTCCTCCTTAAATTCAGAGTTGTTTTCTTTTTCCTTGTAATAAGTTTGAATGCTTTTGTGGACAGGATCCCTCCAGGTTTGTTGATGCAGTTAGTGATCAAGTTAGAAAGATCTGTGAGGAGGTTGCTGATGATTGGCTTAACCCATTTTCAGATGGCTGTGTAAAAGGGCCGATTTCTGATTTATCTTTAGAACATGATGTTATTGTTGAGATTTGTAAGAAATCTAAGATTGGTCATGATGAAAGACCTATAGATGAGGGGCCATTTGTTTCCATTTCTTCTGAAGAAGATATGAATGTTTCTCCATTACCCATTATAGGGCAAGATGTAAGGAAAGAAGCATGTGAAATGCCTAACAAGAAAGTCACAATGGTTCCACCAGACAGTGTAGTATGCAATTGCTCAAATGAAATAAGTGAAGATCAAGAGGAAATTTCACCTAATTTTGTCAATCATCCAGGCCATCCATCATCAGCTGATAGAGTTCTTCTATCTGAGTACCCCGAGAATATAGGAGGAAAAGGATTTGGGCCATCAAATTTTGCCCTTCCAACTGAGGAACATGGTAGTTGCTATTGCATTCAGGGTCCATATTTTGACCATCTGTATTTGTTTGTCTCTATTTGCTATTTGATTCATCAAAAGCTATATTTTGACTGATCTTTTGACAGAGACCTCTGCATCAGAAGAGGGAGTATCTTCAGTACAGTCTATTGCAGATGTGTATGAAGAAAAGAGTAATTCAAGTGAGTCAGGGGTGCCTCTTTCGCCAAGAAAACTTGGAATGCTTCCTGCAACAAATAATTGCTGACATGCCCAGTGCAACTTCTCTCTTTAGCATTGCCTTCATTTCTACTTGCAGATACATCGTAAACAGTATCCAATTGCATGCGTAACTAGAAGAGTATGCATCTCTTCTTACTTTTTTTGGGTTGGAAGTCCTACTGTACTAACCTTGTATTACAGCCTTCTTAAAAATCCTTTTTAAAGCTGGTCCCTAGTGGGCTTTGAACCTTGGTCACCTGGGTGTACATGGAGGGCCTTTACCAATTGAGCCACTCCTCGAGTACTATACGTCTCTTTGTACATTCAACATCTAACTGATGCTTCCCATATTGGTGGAGGACTGAGTTAATTATTCCTTCAAAGATAAGAGACCTTAGTACTCATCTCAACCTTTTGAGTGTAATTATATCTACTCTTTCCAAATTCTCCTGTCAAAGAATAACTGAAGGCTGTGACTTGTATGTTCACAAGATATACTTGAATGTATGATTCCTACAGTCTCTTGCACCATGTGTATCACAGTCTTTGGGTATCATGCATTATTTTTGTGTGTTCACCGGATATATTTTGCATATTTTCTCATGACTAACGAGAGAAAGGTGAATTTGAAATGAAATTTTGTACTTGGAAGAATTTGAATTTTAGGTTCCTTGTATTTTTATTATTGAAGGTGTTTCAATGAGGAGAAAAGAACAGTCCTTGCACTGCACAAAATGCTTGAGCTACCCTTGCATGGGGAGGTTGCACAATGGGAATCATTTGTGTGAGGATGGGAGTATGGAAGTATGGTTAATGGAAGAAGGTTGCACAATGGGAACCAAGCTGCCTATCGGATCTTCTTTATATTATTGTTTAGTCATTGCTTTAGAAAGTATGGAAGTATGGTTAATGGTGGTATTCTGTTGACATGCTGTTTGTTAGTACCATCACTTTCTCAAGTATTTCTAGTAAACTATATCAATCAGTGGCATTCATATGTTTATAATCCTAATCATCGCTTTCATTCATTCAAATGCATACACAATTTATCTTATTTAGCATTCTGCTGAAGCCCAGTAATTAGAGCTTCATACTCAGCTTCATTATTGGTCAAGGATTTCATGAGGGTGCAAGAGTTATACAAAACTCCTCTCTGAGGAGTCAGAAAAATAATATTGGCACCTACTATAGCGGATGAATTTTGATTGTTTTGGGTAATCCCCTGGGAAGCGCCATCGAAGTAGAGCTCCCAACAAGTTATATTGGTTGTATGGGCGTCTTGCTACTGGTAATGCAAGACGTCTTCTGTCTATTAAACTAGCACTGACGACTGGAAAGTAAGGGACTCCTCATCAGGGAGCTCCGTGTTGAGAGGTGAGTCGTCTGGTACTGGGTGGACTGCCAAAAATTAAGCCATATCCTGTCTCTTGATTGCTTTCCTGGGAATGTAGGTAATATCAAACTCCATCAGCTTGAGAGCCCACTTTCCCAATTGGCTTGAGAGGATGGGCTGTCTGAGGAGGTACTTGAGTGGGTCGTGCTTAGAGATGAGCTCAAACCGATGGGACAGGAGGTAATACCGCAACTTGTTGACGGTGAATACCAATGCCAAGCAAACTTTCTTCATGGGAGAGTAGCGATACTCAGCACCGATCAGTTTTCAACTGAGGTAGTAGAGCGGTTGCTCTTTGCACTCCTCATTAATCTATGCTAATAGAGCTCCCAACGAAGCATCCATGGCGGCAATGTAGAGTATAAGGGGTTTGCCCTTGACTGGTGCCCCTAGGACTGGGGGAGTAAGGAGATACTCCTTGATTTGCTCGAAAGCAACCTGGCACTTTGGGTCCCCTATGAATGGGGTGTCCTTCTTCATAAGCTTGCTGAAAGGCATACATCAACCGGAAAGGTTAGAGATGAACCTCTGAATGTAAGTCAATCTTCCCTGGAAGGACCTGAGCTCAGTGAGGTTCCTAGGTGGTGGAAGTTCCTGGATTGCTTTGATCTTATTGGGATCCACCTCGATTCTGCGGTACCTGATAATGAAATCGAGAAACTTGCCACTGGATACGTCGAAGGCACATTTCATAGGGTTCATCTAGAGCCCATATTGTTAGAGACGATTGAAGACCTGACGTAGATCGTACAGATGGTCTCCCTGCCTCTTTGTCTTGATGACGAGGTCATCGATGTAACACTCGACGATATTGTGCATCATCTCATCGAATATTTTGGTCATGGCTCTCTGGTAAGTAGCGCCGGCATTCTTCAAACCAAAGGGCATACACTTGTAGTTAAAGATCCCTTTGGGCGATTGGAAAGTCGTGTGACTCTTGTCTTTCAGGGACATCTAGATTTGGTTGTAACCGGATGACCCATCCATAAAAGACAAGGCTTCATGTTTGGTGGTCATATCAATCAGAGTTTCTGTGATCGGGACTGGGAACTCATCCTTCGGACAGGCTTTGTTGAGGTCTCGGAAGTCGACGTAAATGCGGACTTGACCATTTTTCTTCTTTGTTGGAATGATGTTGGTGAGCCAAATCGGATAGATACATGGCTCGATGAAGTCGACCTCTGCCATTTTGTTGACTTCGGCCGAGACCTGGAGCTCTAGCTCATGGCACATGCGTCACTGTGGCTATTTGACTAGGGTTGCTGGGGGAGAAATGGCTAGCTGCTCTGCTACGGAGGGGTCTAGCCTTGGCATCTCCTTGTACGTCCAGGTGAAGCAGTCCTTGTATTCGAGCAGGAGTTGCTTGCAATCCTACCTTTCTGCTTTGGTGAGGAGAGCACTGATGAACGTCGACTGGTGGGCTCTATCCCCACCCAGGTTGATTTCAACAAGTTCATCAACTGTTGCTTGGCCGCCATCCTCCAGCTCAGGAGGTGTGAGTTGGAAATCGATGAAACCTTCATTGTCAGTGTCAGGTTCGTGTATTTCCTGGTCTTTGAAGCCATTAGTTAATGCTAACGGAGTTGGGGACTGGTGATAGCCACTCTTAAGGTCTATCTTGGAGAAAATAGTTGCTCCTGACATCATATCAAGCATGTCATCAAGTCAGGAAATGGGAAATCGGTACTTCACAGTGATCTTATTGATGGCACGACTATCGATACATATCCTCCACATGTCATCCTTCTTCAGGGTGAGTAATGCAAGTACAACACAAGGACTCATGCTCTCCCGAAGTGATCCTCTTTGTAGTAGCTCATCAACCTGACGTTGTAGCTCAGTGTGATCAGTGGGACTTATAGGGTAGTGGGGAAGGTTGGGTAATGAGGACCCCGGAACCAAGTCAATGGCATGCTGAACATCCCGCATAGGTGGGAGTCCCTCGGGGAGCTCTTTCGGGAACACATCAATGAACTCCTGTAGGATTAGGGTAACATCAGGTGGGAATGCCCCCTCAGAGTCTCGCTCCACCTCTCGGACCGTGATAGCAAACACAGGGTGGCCCCTACTGACCTCCTACTCCATCTCACGAGGACTAATCATCATCAATCTACTAGTCAGTGGTTGGCCTGTGGCAGGAGAAATAGCCATGGCCTAGACTAGGGGTGGGGTACCAGTCCCAGGGGTAGAGTGGCGCGAGGTGGACGGGCCGGCAAGACCCCTAACCGCTGGACTCTTTGGTGGGGAGGGGTGAAGAGTGATCCACTGGCTACCATGGTCGAAGGTGCAGGTGTTCGACCGACCATGGAGTGTGGAATCTCGATCAAATAGCCAGCACCTACCAAGAATAATGCTGTCCACCACCATGGGTAGGACATCACACCAAATGTCATCATGGTAGGCGTGAAACTACAGTGGGACTAGGCACCGTAGCCTGACTGGGATGGAGGTGGAGTCCACCCATGATACTCGATAGGGGAGGGGATGGTCTACAGGGGTAAGACCAAGGCATGAAACAGTGCCTGTAGAGATGACATTGATACAGCTTCCACTATCGATAATCACCTTGCACGTCTTCCCATTCAGTCGACAGTATGTATGAAAGATAGTAGTCCGGCGCCAATCATCACTGGCCTGCGACTGGGTCAAGGTGCACCTAATGACCCCTAGTTGAGCACTATCCTGCTATTGAGCATCACCCTGATCATCCTCAACCTTGCCAAAGAACTCGTCAGCGAGCTCCTACTCTGCCTCATAGCTAACAGGCACAATCTCAGAGGGCGGTGCCTCACTAGCCATTGTATCCCCAATGACTAGAGATGAGCGGGTGGGGCATTGACTAGCAAAGTGGTCAAACCCATTGCAGCGAAAGCACTGCTGTCAAGCTCCACTAGACTCCCCGGTAAGTGGTCCCTTACCTTTGTCCCCCCGATGGGCAGGGGGTGTAGGTAAAAGGGGATGAGTAGATAGTGCGGGAGCCGGTGGATGGGTGCCCAATGGAGGTGGCTGGGGTCGAGGTGGGAGATCCCTTGACTGAGGAAGGCGAGGCCTCGGGGAAGATGGGTCCTGCCGGGTGGGCTCTTGAGGACGAGCCACAGAAGTGCTCTGGTAGGGGCCAGAAGAACCACGAGGTTCGAAACCACACTGAGGAAAGGGACCCTGTCACTGGGCAAACTCAAACTCCTATTCGAACTACTCAAGCTCGAGAGTGACCTGATATGCGTTTTCCAAAGTGGTCACATTGCGGCAAAATAGCTCATATTGGTAAGGCATCCGCAACCCTCTTCGAAAATGTAAGACGATCATAGTACTCTCATCTGTGACTCCACACCGCAAATAATATTCATCAAACTAGGCGATGTATTCGGACACGGGTCATTTGCCCTGGGTAAGACTCTACCAACTATCAATAAGACGTGGACGATACGTGGCAGGAAGGTACTTCTCCCTCAACTTGACCTTCATCCCATCCCAGGTCTCGACTTGAGACTGATGTCGCTGCATAAGTAGGCTCTCCACATTCATCCAATAAGTCTGAGCCTTCCCTAGTAGCTTCATCTTCACGAAACAGACTCTCTGGTGGTTCGTCATCTCAAACCACTCGAAATATCGGTCCATACAGGCCTCCCAATCTAAGTAATCCTTCGGGTTCACAGACCCGTCAAAAGTGGGAGGGTCCGTATGCACGCTCCATAGAACGTGATCATCCTCATCAAGATCATGATGCCGTCATTGGGCACGATGATCACGACCATAACCCCCATATTCATTGTTAGACTCTTTATGAAGATCGGGGACTCTTTGCCTCCTAACATCAACCACTTAGAGCCCTAGGAATCGCGGGCGACAGAACTGCCATTGGTTGTCCTAATGCCAGCGCAGGTTGCACCCCTAGGGGGACTCGCTCTAGGGTGGCCATTTTTCCAATCAGACCTTGAATAGATTGGTCCGATGCTTCGGCCCTGTCCTCTAGGGCCTTCATCCTACTCTCTAGATGCGTGCCTAGGCCATCCATTCGTTCCATGATGGTCATGACCATCTCTGCCACTGAGGGCTCTCCGAGTGCACAGGCCTGGGGGTCCGCCATGGGTTAGGGTGGTGGTGAGTATTGGGTACCCCTACGAGTGGGCATGTAATGGCGCAGTGGTTGGAATGCACTGACTAATGGGAGAGGAAGAACCTAAACCCAAACCAATATCCAGTACCTGGCGGAGATGTTGGTCCGAGGACCCAACTCACGCAAGAGGCCACCTTCCAAATAGGTGTAACCTATCATTCCAGTAGTGCCTTTTCATATATCGATAGAGGCCTGAGGTGCAACACCTTGGACAGATGACCCTAGACTCAACCTCGCTCTGATACCAATTTGATGCGGGACGGGTGAGACTCGGACGGACAATGCAACCTTGGACTCACTACGTTGACTCGACTCGCTTGGGATGGACGCAACCAGCAAGACCCGTACAATAAGAACACCTCGATGCTACACTAAGGAGCTCCAGAAGAGGAGAAATGTCCTCAACAAGTAGCCAAACTCATGACTCGTCCCTAGTGATAGAAGCGCATGGATCCGCACGGTTGAGAAATCGGTGCTGAGTCAAGGGTGGTCTACACTCCTCCGTGCCCAGATCGGGTCACGGGATGGGTCACATGTACGCTCTCTCACAGCAGTGATGGAATTTGTAGCGAGCTAGGAATCCTATCTCATGCAAGCGTGGCATTCAAAGATATACTAAATAAGCAAGTGACAAAGAGAGAAGCGGAAACGTACCACCACGCTCAGGGCATGGGGAAGACCTTCCCGACCAAGAATTGTAACTCCCGGTACAGTAAATATACTTAATTACAGCATGGAAATTACGAACCACTCTATGCAAGGAGGTAAATGGCTACAACAGCGGTCCGAGAGCGCTAATATTGGGTTGGTGGGCAGCGTGTCGACAATGCGCTCAGGCCGATGTGAACTGCTGGTCCAGTTCGGTTCCATTCGGCCTTCTGGACAGCAAGTGAGTGCAACACATGGGACGGTGACTGTCGGTCGACTTCTAGCAGCGGCAATTTGCTGGGACGTCGGTGGAGTGTCCCTCTTTGATCTCCGGGAGCGGCGGATGCTATATCGAAGCCAGGGTATTTAAGGGGAATTAATTCCCAACCCAGCCCTGTAGCCTTGTCATAGGATAAAACTACGCGACCTGGCAAGATTGGCTCCTATGCCCAGATCTGGAGTCAGATCAAAGCAAGGCTGGGACCGTTGTGAAGAGGACTCGAAGATCTACGACATAAATGAAATCCATGACCATCCAACGATCTAATCTTCCAAGGAAAGCTCTGCAATAGGGTGTTATGTTCTGGTAGGGGTGCAGGGAAGACTATGATCTGCCTATAGATGTGGTTTGACCGGGGGTCAAATGATAGATCTGGATGAGGGGATTAATTTGGGTGAGAGGGAGAGACGTGGTTATCAAGCACACCAAATTTTGTGGTGATCAGAAATGGTTTGGAGGGGTGAAGATTCGTGGATCAGGTGGTTATATCGTAGATCTGCTCACAGGCAGATTGTAAAGGGCGGAAAGATACAGGTGGATGGTGGGGCTAACAGTGGCGGATTGACACAAAATTTGATCTGGAGAAGGAGGAATAAGAAGGGAAGAACACTCAAAAAATGAAGGCGATCAGACGGTCAGATCTTCGGTACCAACCTTTTTACTAAGCTTCTATCCAGGAATCTCAAAATTCTGGATAGCAGGGTGGAAACTGGGTTGTGGTGGCTCGACGGTGGCATGGACGGCGGCGGTGGCGGTGATCGATTGTAGTAACCAGAGGAAGAGAAGAAGAAGAAAATCACTCAGAAATATTAGGGCTTTTGCTCTAGATCTGATGCAACAAGAAGGAAGAAGAAGAAGGGAGAGGGGAAGAGAGAGAGGCACCCTTGGCTTCTCAAGGTAATTCTCAATTTTTCATCAATTAATCTATCAAAATATTATTATAAGAGACATTAAGTAGTAAACCCTAGACCTAGGACAAATGACCACATATACCCTTAGGTCAATGGGGAAGGAAGGGTAACTCTGCTACTCCCAGCTTCAAGGCAGAAGTAGAAGCCCAGTTTGCAGAAGATCTCCCGGTGTCCACAGTGCAAGTCTGATCAAGTGGCCTTCTTCAAAGTCATCCTACGTTAAACCAGCTACGCTCTGAAAGTGGTCCCGCCTCGATTCGTCATCGGCACCGACCGTGCCGGGCATTTTCGTGCAACTTCACCAGAATCGCACCAGTTTCTGAGGACCTCTTGGCAACGGTGGCTCCATCTTCCCCCGTGCCAACCGGCCAGAACTCTCTTCAGAAGAGTTGTTCATCTTCGAGTCTCCAACGATCCAGAGGTGGTCCCGCTGTCTTTTGATAATGCCACCACCTGGGGCATCCATTTTTTTGTGACTGCACCAGGTTCAGAAGTCTCTGTCTGCCCAGGATAGACAGCAGCACCATCAGCCCCAGCACTCCATCCTCTTCTCCATTTTTGGCTGAGCTGTCTTCTCCAAAGTCGTGACCCTCGACGATACGAAGCCAACCCAGGTGGTTTCGTCTCATTCTAACTTCGGTACAGGAAATTTCACCACAGCCATTGCCTCCCTATCTAGTTGCTCTCCCAGGAACTAGAAGCCGACCATATTGGCGACCACGACCGGCAAGGTGATCCGACAATGGCTAGCTTTTGAGGGTACGTAGTGCTCTCTGTCTGCTACCCCATCGAGTTGGTTCCGTCATGTTTGGAGATCTATAGCGGGCATACTAGTCATCACATATCGATCGCGCAAACCTATCCGGCGGGACAGAGTGGTGTAGATCTTCGACCGTGGTCGTCCCCACCCTCCAGCGACCTCAGAGTGATGTCAGGATCTCAGGAACCCACCGGTGTCCACCAGGCTTCGTCTGAGCGCTGACGACAATTCAGTCAGACGTCGGTGCTTCGCGAGCTATTCAGAACCAGCGGCTCCCTCCCGACAAGCTGTCTGCGGATTGGCCGCCCTGCCTCCCCTGCCCTTGCTCCCCCCTCCTGCGTGAGGGTAGTTCTTGTAATAATTGCCCATCCCCATGTTCCCTCCCTGCGTGGAGTGTAGTGGTTGTATTAATAGGATCCGACGCCGAGCTACACCGACGCAGCATGTCCGCCGGGTGCGCACGCTCCCTGGCTCGCCCTCGTTTCCGACCAGGGCTGGTCCATTGAACGGCTAGGTACGAGCAACTGCCACTCCTAGTTTGCTTGCTTAGTATTGGTTCCAACTACAGCGCCGTGAGAGGAGTGCCCGTTCCAAAACTTCCACCTTCGAGAGTAATTGTTGCTACTGAGTGAGCGTCGATTGAACTAATTGCCTTGGTATCGGTCTGCCCGGTTGAGTCCGGTGCCTACTATTGTTTCCCCCGGGTGGCTTGCCTCCACCCTCCTCGCTGCTCAGACCATGTCTGGCCTCCTCACGTGCCTCGGCTCGCCTAGCCAACACTACAAGTCCCGTGTGAAATCCGCTACATGCTTGAGTGTTCGCCTTGTCACCTAGACATTTGTGCTCGTTGTTTGCTGGCTTTAGGTCCCAATGTCTCGACTGGGTTCATCCCGCATCATCACATGGATTGGGCGGCTATGGGTGCCCTGGTGGAGGTTTGGCACCCTTAAACTTACACATTCATCTTTCCCACCTTCGAGGCGACCATTCTTTTGGAGGAGGCAGAACTCCTACTCAGCCTGAAGAAGTTCAGGAAAGGTGGCAAGGTAAAGATCCTGCCCATGCTAAAGAAGGTGACCACCGAGAATGTTCTCGGAAGCTTTATACCTGCAGGAGCTATTAAAGGCGTCCAGACTCAAAAGGGTATCAATCTCCAAAAGCTCACAGATTGGGTGATGAAAGCACAGGGGGAAGTGACAGGCGAAGACCATTTGGAGGATATTATGAAAGGATTCACAATTTACCAAGCTGGGGCTCTTTTCTTTCCTTGAACTCGAGGTCATCAGGCTACGACTAGTGGAGGCTCACTAGACACAGAGACTACGAAACACGAGTGCTAGAGTATAGACAGTCGAGCACGCACTATCCCATGTACTATGAAGCACCAAGCACAAGGTAGCATGCAACACTGCCACTAGACTCAGGATAGACAACTAGACCTGCTGACACAATGGTCCTTGAATCTCACGACTCGAGGGAAAGATCGTCGCATAATGGCGGTGACAAGCTGCCAATCGGCCTTATCCTAAGCCACAGGAAAATGACACATCCATATAAAATAAAACAAGGAGACTTGAGGGAATCACCAAAACCCTCGAAGCACCTGGATACACAAGTCGAGGTAAGATAGTACCTCTAGGCATTCAGAACCATGTCTCGGTCGAGTCCGAATAGTCGAGACACTCACAAGGTGACATGTCAACCATTGGATCTCACCGGGTTGACCAGAACCCAAAGTAGTATGGAAGACCGCTCAATAGAAAGGCACTCCTGGCTACCTTATAACCTGGTTATGGCCCTCATAGGATGTCAAGAGACATCCACAGGACAATGGGTGAACCAGAAGGCTAAGCCAAGATGAATGGAAGTCAAACAACAGAAATCCACACCCTGGGACATAAGCGGTCGCTTACATGGCCGCTAGACAACATAAGCAGTCTAGTGATGGGTCACTTTATTACCCAGAGGACACAGATCATAAATGGTCGAACGATGGGCTGCTTAATGACATAAACGGTCCATCAGGGGCCGCCATCTGAATTAAAACAGTCATGGGTATGGCCGCTAAACCCAGACAAACCCCAATAGAAATGGTCCACACATGGAGCACTTCACGGACTAACACAATCTACTAAGGGACCATTCACAAACGTACGCGATCTAAACATGGACCGCGTAGGGGACCAACGTTAATCGACCTAAAACTCTGACCACGGTCAAACACCCATTCGCGGTCGACCAATGGGCCGCGAAGGATTCTAGACAGTCTAAGAGAAGGCCGCTAGATCAAACCGACTTAAAACAATACCTCGGTCAAACGGTAGATAGCAGTCTAGCAATGGACTGCTAAAGATAAGGAATGGTCTACCAAAGGACCGCTTCACCAGCTACCATAAAACTATTGACCAAAGTCAACCATGCTTAGTGGTCTAGCAAGGGACCGCTTGAGCAAGCTAAACGTTCTATCGCGAGGCCGCTCAGTTGACCCGAATGGCTAAGGAGACTGAATGGTCACCCAAGGGCCGTTCAAAAAATACAAACGGTCCTCTAATGGACCGCAAACTACAGAAGATGTTCTATCGCATGACCGCAAAGACCCAAATTGACATACCTAAAATGGTCGCCTAATGGACCGCGTCCAGAATGAAACAGTCACTGTAACGACCGCGTAGGTGTTATGGCAAGAAAACCATAGGATCGGCTAGATCTCGGCCTTTCCATGACCCGTTCGCTCCGAAATGAAGGGGATACAACCATAATGACGATGCCGACCTTCCACACTCTGGATGGGGTCAAATCAACGCACAAATGGCTAGAAATGGGCAATCCTACCAAATTAACCCCAAATCGGGTCACATGGGTTCCCGGGCTCCTACTGCCCCCAAATGACCACCAATCACGATAAAATCGTGGGAATGGAATGCTGACATTCCAGGGGTTCGAATGATACCAACTGATCCGAAAATCATCGCCATTTTTTGGCGAACTCGACGAACACCCCAAATGCATGATTTTACCCAAACAAGATGAAACCCACTTGTTCTCGCACCGTTCGACGTGAAAACTATGAGGGAATGCAGAGGAGAAGTAGAGCATCCGTCTCCCTACCTCCATCGAAGATTCCGAGTGCCAAAGTGACTAAACTACGCCGAAAATTGCCAAATCAACGAACCGCGCTGGCTTTGAATCCAGTTGAGAGGCTGTTGCTACTAGAGAGAAGAGAGAGCTAAACAGAGGAGGTAGCCCTAGAGAGAGCACTACCCCCTTTCTCCTTGTGTACTTGTGTATGCATGAGTGTGTGTGTGTGAGAGAGAGAGAGAGATAACAGCGCGACCCAAGAAGGTCGGCGTTGCTGCCCCTTTACCCTTCTCTCCCTTCATCTTTCTCAATTCATCTTTCTCTTTCTCTCTACTCCACTGCAAGGGGGAAGAAGAAGAAGAAGAAGAAATGCATAGCAACACCCTATGAAGGAGGAGCTGCCATGTGTGGAGTCCGTGGGAGAGCTGCCATCCCATGACTATCTCAACTACATTAAGGGGACATCATCACCGTCCCAAGGTCTGGGAGCATGGATCATTATGGGGAGACTCTAGTAGCCTAGTCCTTTAGCTTGGTGACAATATGTTGATCTGTCGCTTCCACTGCAAAGGTATGCCTCACACTTTGATGTTATGAATTGGTTATCCTATTAGTTGGTGGTTATCAACATTGGTATCAGAGACATGTTATTTTTTTGTGCTTTCCATGTTATCATTATAGTCTTATTTCTTAGACCATAGAAGACTAGATTTCTCTCCTGTAGTACTCCCATTCACTCACCAACTACTTTGAGGAGCCATCCGCAGAATCACGCTCAGATGTCTTTGTCAACTGCACACTGTGCTCCTTGTTAGGAGATAGCGACTCCGACAAATGACACATGGGTCATGCATGGGAGGTTGTGAGGCTGAGGTCACGAGACCTTGACGATGAGATCCTTAGTAGTAGATCATAGTTGGGGAACTATGTTAGCATGTCACGTTCATCACACTTGATGGCGTGAGAGTACAGAGCACTCTTCATGTTGACGACAATGTCGACCAGACCGACTAATCAACGTAGTTCAGGTTGCCATCTAGGAGAGGTCCGCTCCTAGCAATGGCTCAACTCTACTAGCCACAGTTGAGCTTGGTGTCGCACTCAGACTTAGCCCAGTCGTGGTAGTAGCTAATGACATAGCTGGTGTTCCAATGGCTGGTGGGTCACCCAGAAGCACTAACGTGGCGTAAGAGCCACTCACAACCCCTTGCATGTCCCTATAAACCAGCCTGAGCAGCAAGCTTTCTCTATAACTAGGGTTCCAATGTAGACAAGCAGAGGAGTGACCCTCTAATTGACTCTGTCGATACACAAAGAGGCCTGCCGGTGATGGTGGTGGTTAGTCCTCCCCCTCTCGTGGTGGCTGCTGGTGCGGTGGAGACCATAGCTCACTGGTCACCAAATGCTCCGATGATGATGGATAGAGGTACCGGGCCGACCCAGATGACTCCAAGTGGTCTGATCCAAACTTGGGATCCCTCTGCTAGATGTGATTCCCACGCGTCGTATATGTAACACCACAATATTTAGAAGTCTAAAATATATTTTGAAATTTTATGATAGAAGCCTAAATATAAATAAATTAGATTTTTTAAGAACTCAATAGATCGGCCACTTAGTTTAAGCCTAATAGGCAATATGAAAAATAGACAGAGGAAAATGGTCGATGTGCATTGGAAGTTAGATGATGTAAATACTTAATGACCTATAAGGGCTCCGAGGGCCGCTGATCCTTGCGACAAAAGCTAGCTCTGAGGGCCGCTGATCCTCAAGCAGTGGCAGATGCAAAGGGTCTCCTCCAGGGGGCCGATGAGCAGGAGGAAGAGGAGGAGGTTTTGTCTGAGGGAGAGGATATGCTTCTGGCTTTATCAGGGGGACCAATTGCTCTGCTTACAGCGAGGGAGGAACCGAAGGGGAGGGATCATCTGAGCAGGAAGGACGTGAGGGAGATGGTGGGGGATGCTGAAAGAATTATGACGGAGAACGTGAGGGAGCTGGGAATCAAGGCAAGTTTCTCTTTTGAAGCCGGGCCCATATAATAACATTTGCACAAGTTCAAGTTTAGACCTTACCGAGGCATAGGGAAGGGTGTCGAGGTCGTCCTGGATCATCCGGACCTGACGACGCAGGGAACCCACCTCCCAAGGTGCTGTCCAGCGTCTCGCGATAGGGAGTCAGTCAGGGAACATCTCCTGTCCTCTCCCCAGCCCTGGGAGGTACACGTAGGCCCACACCTGCATTGCATTGCAAAAAGTGTCAGCATATAGCATTTATAGAATTTATAGCAATTGCGCAAGTATTTTAGGGATTGAGTCATACCCGAAGAAGCGGGGAGAAGCCGCCGAGCATCGTGCGTCAACTCGTGGAGTTGAGGGTGTCAAAGAGGAAGGTGAGTATCACCATGCCCCACGTGTACTCACCAACTTGGTCCACATTCTCTAGTAAGGGCAGCAGTCTACAGCTCAACCCGTCTGCCCTGGTGGCGAACAGTAACTTCCCGAACAGGAGCATCAGGAACCTCTACAGGATGACGTCCTCCTCAGGTCCCGGTGCAGTCGCTACCAGCCTCTGTGCTCGGTCCGTCAGCCTCCCAAGGTGCTTCTCTGGCAACTCCCCAATAGCGATCCCGGCTCCTCGCAGGCCTAGGCTCTCCTGCAATCTCGCTCTAGGCAAGAACGTCAACTGGCGCTCCGGCCTCTGCAGCTCCAGGCCTAGCAGTCTCTAGGCCAGCTCTATATAGTTTGTCAGTGTCCTCCCGCTGACTGGCGTGCCGTGCCTGCAGGCCGGTGATGCACGCCACATCCTCCAACATCGGGATCATATGACCCCACGGGAATAGGAAGGCGCGGCTGACCGGGTCGCACCGGTCGTGTAGGGCATAAAGGAGGGCAGTGTCTAGCTGCGTGACCTCCATGCCAAGGAACTCTCCGAATCCCATGGCAGCGAGCCGCTCCCTCTGGAAGTCTGATAGTGCTAGGTACACTACCCAGACTTGGAGCCATGAGATCTGTGTCCGGCGTTTTCCCTACATGTATTTAAACAATTTGCATCAGTCATTCATTTCATAATAAGTCATGCATTGCATTAAAAAAAAAAGAAGAAGAAGAGGGTGCAGTCTGTCATGGTAATGGCCATTACTGGACCGTTTTAACCCCTCTAATGGTCTTTTATTGACCGTTTGAAGCACCAGTGGCCCCCATCAAACCATTTTCCCTTCCCCCCTAAGCCCTCTCATCGGTCTGAGTTTGCACAATCATCCTTTGACCGTTTTTCCTAATGGACGGTCTATTGGAGATCGTTTTATTTTCCATGGTTCAATTTTGAATGGCCCCAAGAGGACCATCTTCACCCCTCAATGGTCTGCCTTAGACCGCGTTTATCCCCCTAATGCCATGCCTGTTCAACTCCTATCAAGCGGTCACCCACGGACCATTTAGCCTTTTAAGGCGGTTTGGTTTTGGCCATTTTGTCCCCCAGACGATCCTATAAGGACCGTTTATTTCATAGGTGGTCCCTGTTAGGACCGTTTTCTACCTGTCGTGGCCAACGGCACTGAAGCTCTCTCCCACAATTGTCAACGGCACGAGGGGGCTCGCAATCATCCCCAGGGGGTGGTGTTCCCCCTCTCGTCCATCTAGACCCACATGCATGCCCTAAAATGAAAATGGGGGGAGTTTTTTCGGCAACCTACCTCGGATGATTGCGCTCCACCCGCCAGCCTCTCGGTCACCATCGTCATCTCCTCCGACAGTGGTACGACCTCCTCTATTGCCTCGATGGCTGTGGGGGGGTCTCTTCCCTCCACCACGGCCAATGGTGGCGTCGGCTCCTCCGTGGGGTTCACCGGCGGTGGTGGCAGTGCGATTCCTCCTCCGGCCATCCGACGGGCTAGGTGGCTTAGAACTTGCTTCTTGAAATGCATGAAGGGTATGGGAAGTAGAGGGGTAAGCTTAATTTAAATTAAAAAAATTATTTGACATTTTTCATTATTCGGTTTCTACAGAGGGTGGCCTCAGCCTCTTCGGCCCGAGCAACTGCCCAGGCAAAGTCTGCATCTCGCTCTCGCCGGCCTCCAGCAGGCTGTGAAGAGGAAGACGGATCTCGTCCGGTCCTGCCCTCTGGGCTCCCTCGGCCCACTACATTTAGAAGTCATGGCCAGTCAATTTGCATAATCATAAACATGAGCATTTAAGTCCAAGGTTTAGAAAACACACCAGAAGCTCTAACGCAGTCTGGTACTCATCCCGCTGTTGGATGGTGGCGTGGAGGTGTCCCTCGAGCTCGGCGATGCACCCCTGTGGGTCTAGCTGCATTTAGAAGACAAGTATCAGTGCATATAGAAATTTAATTAAATTAAATAGATGAGAGTCTGAGTTTAGAAGTGCATACCGATCGTCGGGTGCCTGTGAAAACCTGGTCATCGTATTACTGTGCGTAGGCCCTAAAGTATGCCTCATCGCTGTCTGCTCGGGTCTCCACCACCCGGCCCTTCTGTGTCCAATCCCGTACATACTTTGCCTCTCAGGTGCTCCAGTCCATGTCGCCATTAATCCCTTTCGAAGATTTCCTACGGCGCTCGTCATCTCGGCGGGGGAACTCTACCTCAGGCTGGTGTACGCCTCTGGTCCTCATGATCAAGTAGTAGTGGAGAGGCTCGATGACGTTGATGTAATGCAGCCAGATGTCCCACCCGCTGTACGCTAGGGATGCCTCCACCCACGGCTGTCCCTCATGGCTCTCATCCCGATACGGTGACCAGCGCACCTGAAAGGGTAATTAAGTCAATATCAGCATTTAGCAGCATTTAAAAGCATATAGAAAGCATATAGAAGAGTTTAAGTTCATGAGCTTACCGATGCATATGGGAACGAGTCAATGTCATCCTGAATGGCTCGGGTTAGTCTCGGGATCGACCCCATGTCCTGTGCAACGACCCACCGCCTCGCGATGGGGATCCTCCCCGGGTGTAGCTGTGTCCCTTGCCCGATCCCTGGAAGGTAGAGGAAGCACCAGATCTGCATTTGAGAAATCAGATGTCAGCATATAGCAATTATGATCATAATGCATATAGAAGCATTTAAAGTCTAGAGTTTACCTGAAGGAAAGGCGAGAAGCTGCCCAGCATTGTCGCCGGTCGGTCGTGCTCAGGGACTCGAAGAGGAAGGCCAAGACTGCTGCCCCCCAGGCGTACCAGCCAACTCTATCCAAGTCCTGTAGCAGTGGCAGAAGCCTACAGCTGATGACGTCAGCTCTAGTCGGAAACAACAGCTTCCCAAACAACAGGATCAGGAAGTGCCTCAACAACCTATCTCCCTCTGGTCCTGCCTCCGCTGCTACTCTGGGCCAGACCTGGTCGATCACTCTATTGATGTGCTGTTCTGGTAACTCTCCCACTGCAATCGCTGCTCCTCGAAGCCCCAGGTTCTCCCGGAGTCTTGACCGTGACAACTGGGACGATGGGCGCCCTGGCCTCACCAAATCCAGCCCCAGCAGCTCCTGAGCTAGCTCGCGGGAGTCACCGTAAGTGTAGCCTGTCACTGCCACTCCATGCACTCTCAAGCCCATGATCCTCGCGATGTCTTCCAGCGTTGGGATCATGTGACCCCATGGGAAGACGAAGACCCGACTGACCGGATCCCACCTCTCGTGCAGCGCGTACAGGAGGGTCGTATCCACCCTGGTCACCTCGATGCTAAGGACTTCCCTAAAGCCCATAGTAGTCAGTCTCTCCCTCTAATAATCCGCCAGTGCTTGGTACACCGCCCGGACCTGGAGCCATGAAATCCTGGTTCTTCTCTTTCCCTGCACACAGTTAGATCATAGGTTAGTCATTGAATCACATTTAGATTGCATTTAACATAAATAAAAATAATAGGTGGCTCATCAATGAAATGACTCTTTTACCTATGTCATGAAGTGTAAAACTATCTCTGTTCTCCTACAGGAGAGATAATGCGGTTATCATGTTTAGTAACTGAGGATTCTGGCCTTTGATCAAGGTGTCTCCCTAATGTCAAAGACTTGATTAACCAACTTATCCTTGATTCTTTTGCTAATATTAAACAAAAGAAAGGGGGGAAGGAACAAACAAACAAATGTTACTGACTGGCTTGTTTGTTTTCAATAGCACACGCATTCCTTTCTAGAATTGTGACTCTTGCTGTCGAAGTGTCAGTATTTTTGTACAGACTATCTCTTGACATACTTGTGCAGTCTTGCTCCACATCAGTTCTCTTGTATATTGCTAAACTTACCTCACTATCTTGGGCCCCTTTCTACTCCTGGTATTGTCGATTCTACTTGGTAGACTTTGAAGCTTCATCCTTAACAGTTTAATCTCTGACATGAGTCTTTCCTCCTTCTGTGAAGGCACTGTTTCTCATCCTTCCTCATTCTTTTGATGATGTCAAAGGGGGAGAGATGGCAAGATAAGGAGAGATATAAGGAGAGATAAGTGGCAAGAAAAGGAGAGATAAGAAAAAGGGGGAAGGCAAGACAAGGAGAGATAAGAAAAATGGGGAGAGATCAGGCAAGATAAGAAAAAGGGGGAGAGATCTGGACTTAAAGGGAGTGTAGTGTGACAATTGCTTGTCAGGGGGAGTTCATGAGATGTTGCATATCTTGGCTTTGCATATTGTGTTGCCATCATCAAAAAGTGGGAGACTGTTGAACCTCTTCTGTTTTCTTCCTCTGTTTTGATGATGTCATACACTAACCATCAACTCTTATTGATCTGCTCTTATTGATCTGCCATTTAATAACTCTTGTTTAATGTGCATAACTTGAGACTGATTTGCATTAAAATTCTATTTTGTCTTCAGTGTGCATATCATTTCTGAGTATTTGGTCTTTACAATTACTTTTATACTTGCTTGTATTTTCAAGATCCTATTCTGTTGCAAAGTCCGTGCATATTCGTGCATTCGCTGTGTCCATGCATACATTAATCCTGTGCATATTGACTCAGTGCACTTTCTGGACTTAGTCAGTTTGCCATTATGTTTCATGAAGTCCATGCATGTTTAAACCCCGTGCAAAATTCTTTCATGGGTTCAACCCCGTGCATGTTTTTAACTCCACTTCACAAACGCTATGAACATTGTGCATCAGTGTTACATAAAGTCCATGCAAACTTTTAAGTCTGTGCATGTTTTCTTTAAGCATGAGTCTTGCAAGGTCCGAGCACTTCAAAGTCCATGCATGTCTTACCCAAGAAATAAACACCATGCACTTTTTACTCCAAGTCCGTGCACATTTTTCCTTTATCAGAATCCATGCATATTTCAAGTCTGCAAAGTCCATGCATATGTTTTCGGTGTTTTGAAAATAAAGTCCGTGCTCATTTCTACAAGTCCGTGCACACACTAGTCCGTGTATTTTTCTACAAGTCCGTGCACGTTTCTACAAGTCTGTGCACACTCTCACCCGTGCACGTTTTCAATAAGTCCGTGTAGTTTTTTAGCAACAAAGTCCGAGCACATTTCCATGAAACTAAAGTCCGTGTAGTTCTTTCGCAACGAAGTCTGTGCATGTGTTTGGCCTCGCTGAAAACTCAAGTCCGTGCATGTTTCTAGTTTGAGTCGAAAACCAAGTCCATGCATCTTTTACCTTTGAAGCAAAATGAAGTCCGTGCACATTCCTTGTTGCATTATACATGAAGCCCGTGCACATTCTATTCTTTTTCGAGTCCATGCATGTTTCACCAAAGCTTTCTACGTCCATGCAGTCTCACTAAAGTCCATGCACATGATACCCCGTGCATCTTTTCCAAAGTCCTTGCACGTCTTTACAAGGGCTGAAACCAGGTCCATTAGAAAGCTTGGGCCCTTAAACCAGACTCTCCTGTTGAGATGGAAACCCAATACGCACCAGAATTCAAAGTTCTAAGCCCTTTTGTCACAAACTATCATAGAGGGGTATGACTATTGAGAGAATTCACAAGTAAATAATTAAAAATTCATAACTTCATCTACAGTTAATCAAATTACCTGAAACCAAGGCCATAATCTCAAATGGAATGTTAAATACATCTTCTATGTTGAGTGTCAGGCCAATTTCTATAGGGATACTAGAGTTACATCCAAATTACCTCAGGTTACTGAAAGGTCATGACTGGAACAGGGGAGAATGGAAGTAAATATTTACAAATTCATAACTTCGTTTGTAGCTAATTAAATGACCTAAAACAAAGTTCATAATCTCTAATGGGATGTTAGCTATATCTTCTTTGTTGAGGTTGAGGCCAAATTCTTCATAGATGCTAGAGCTATACTCGAATTACCTCGGGCTACCAAAGGGTCACAACTGGAACAAACGAGAAATAATATTAATATTGCAAAAATCATAACTATTGATAGGGTAGATGAAATTCGATGAAGCTACATCCCATGGTTAGATATAGATTTCCTCTTGATTTCATCTGAAGACGTCCCAACCCAAATCTAACGTCACACGACCAAGGGGAGATGGGCGATGAGCACAAATGGATGCCCAAATGGTGACTCCAAGACAACAAAGCGGTACAAGGTGAAGGAATGACCCGAAGGTCTCCTCGACGCAAGAAAGGCCGCATTCCAAACCAGAATAACCGGTCCTTCCCATGACATCTTTTGATATACCTCTTTGCTGCTAAGGACTCACGTTATGGGAGAATTGACTAATGGAGCCTCGGACCTAGACCCGCAAGCAAATGCAATGGACTAGCAACTTCACTCGAGCGGACTTACCAGCGTAGCGCACACTCAGGTCCGTAGATGGACCGGCGATAGTGGAGAGGGTCTAAATTGGGACCTCACTAATCTGGGGTTTGGCTAGCTTGCGGTTGAACACCTAAGGGTCCTGGGATTCCCAATTTTTGTGGGCGGCCAGCACGCCGAGGGCGTGGGTTGTAGGGTCACTCTCTCAACTCACTCCGTGGCTGTCACTCAATTTGATAGAATTTGGGACCGGGCACACACTGACCACTGAAGAAGCTGAAAATAATACTAATCAAGCAGAACATTCTAGTAAAGAGGAGGGAACCCGCAGCTCACCTAATCAGCGTGAAGAAGCAGATGCTGACCGGAGACGATGGCGACTGGGGAGGCATGGGCAAGCACCCGCACGCCGCTTCAGATGGCGACCTGCTAGTACAATCACTATACCCTCACAGAGGGGTTGGACTAAGGGTGGGGAAATTATATTACATACAAACACTACCTCCTGCAGGGAGGGGCTTTAAGCCGGCCAGGCAGGGGTGGGGAAACTAAACTAACACCAACTTGCCGAGCCGCGCTGGTTCTGTCCGCTTTGAAATAGCAGGACAAGAGGTTGATGACGACACGGCCATGAACTACTCTGACTTCTGGTGATGATGGGACCAACGCCAAGATGTCCTGGGTTGGCCCAGGAATGCACCCAAAAATTTAGAGAACAATCCGAGGCCGGCTGTGACCAAGGTGGGATCGAGACCAGGGCCAGTCGGATCAGGTTCTGACTGTCCCAGAACCGCTGCTGCTGGAAGAACTGGTCGTCATGAACACTGTCGAGGTCTGATGAGGGCGTGACCAGAGCCTCTATGTTAGTGTACAAGTCTTCTTGGAGTGGAGACCAATGGGGTCACCAGAGGAGGCTGTAGCAGGTTCCCAGAACCAAAACAGTGGGAGGGGGTCAGATCTGTCTCAAGTGGGACTGACTAGCACAGTCTAGGGAGAAAATTAGAAACTCTGTGCTCCGAGCAAGTCGAGTGGAAAGGGACTCTAGTTGGGCAAGGATGGTGGCAAGGGCAGCATCCACTCGGTTCATTTGGCCCTGGGGTTCCTCCCTATGGGCATCTTGGTTGATTTCGGGATGGGGATCCATGGGGGGAACCAAAGAGGATGGATCGGGTCGATAAATGGCTCCACTACGGATGGACATGCCAGGGAAGGGAAAGACTTGACGAATGGACAACTCAATGCAATGGTCCTAGGACTTACAATTGGTAGAGACAAGTCTAAACTTGCTATGATACCAATTGATGTGACACACCCTTGGACCTAAACAAGCAAGCATAATTTGCAAGTCGAACGGGTCGATATCAGTGGCCAACTCACCTGGCACTCACCCAAACCCAAGGGTAACTCGGCATTGCCAAGTCGAGGTCGTGAGGGATTGGCCCTTGCTGGTAGAGGGCCAGCGTGGCCACGGGACTTCCCAAGGGTATGGAGGCCCAATTCAAAGGGGCCGACCGGGTGCCAATGGGCACGGGTCACACACTCTCCCACGGCGGCCACTCAAAGCAATGAAGATTGTGGACAGAGCGCTCACTCTCATAGACCAGCGGAGCTTATGAACTAATATTGATGGAACATGGCATCCAAATGAGAGCAAGGTTAGAGAACCTACTTGACCGGTTTGAAGAAATAGGTCCCGTTTGGAGACGAGGGCGAGCCGGAGTTCCCCACATGCTGCGTCGGTGTAGCTTCGACCTGTTCAAGATTTTACATCACTATGCCCCACGCAAGGGGGTTGAACTTGGGTAAGGGAAGTCAAAATTACATTCAAACACTACCTCAAATAGGGAGGGGTGGTAAGCCATCCAGGCGGGGAAGGGAAGAGCTGAACTGGAGACTAAACGGGCGGAAGATGCCGGTTCTGCCCACTCTCTGGAACAGGGGACAGGCGGTTGATGTTGTCGCTACTGCGGCCGCTCCCAAGCTCCTTTGTTGATGAGACCAGTGGAAAAACCTCCTGGGTTGGCCCAGGAGGACGTATAAATTTTGGTAGGAGTTCTGGTGGCCGGCGTTGGTCGGGGCAGGGCTATGAACAAGGACTCTGTTCTCTTGTTCCGATTGTCTCAGCACCACTGCAGCTGGAAGATGGGGTCACCACAGGTGCTCCTGAGTTCCGATTTGAGCATGGCTGGTGTCGATGGATTTTTTGTCGAGTCCTCTTCGAACGGAGACCCACAGCATTGTCGGAGGAGGTCAGAGTCATCGGAGAGGTCCCAAATAGTGAACGGGGGTCTTCTCAGTCCTAGAGGGGACAAGATGGCGCACCTAGGGGAGAAAATTGAGAAATCAATGGTCCGGATGCCGAGTTGGGTGCCACTTCTTGGCATTGGAAGAAGGCTTATCATAGAAGCTCTCAGACAAGTCTCGTCTCCACAACTTCAAAGGCTTGGTCGTGGGAGCCTCTGCAATCAGCTTCAGGTTGACTATCAGGAAGAATAAGTGCAGTTCAGGGAGAACGGCTCCTCTAGGTAGCCACAAACTCAGACTGGAACGAGACCACCACTGTTGTGAAGAGGATAGGGAGATGCTTCCGATGGTACCACTTCGGCTTCCAGGAACGTCGGGATGAGGTTGTGGCCAAATCTTCAAGATGCTAGCACTATGCTGCCTGCGAACTGGGAAGTGTAGGTTGGAGATGAGAGGTGGGAGATGAGGTAAATGGGAGGGGAAAGGGGGTGGATGGGTGTGGAGGCAACCCTTGGCGATTACGGGGTCTGGGAGGGGACAAACCAAGGTGAAGGAGGGGGAGAATGGGGTCAGAAAGGTGGTCTAGTAGGTGGTGAGAGAGTGAGTTGCGAATTTGGGACTAGGAGGGAGAGGGAGAGGGATGGTGATTTCCCTATTTGGGTGTTCCAAGGTTTGGGGAAGGAGGGAGTGGAGGGGTCTCACGGATCCCCACCACAACGAAAGTCGTAACAAAAGTAACAGCAGTAGAAATAACAACAGTAAAAGAAGAGCAGTAGTAGTGGAAAAGTAACTAAAATAACAACAACAATAATAATAACAATGCCAACGGTGGTGGCTAGCACAGTAGAATAGTAAAACGGCAGAACCATGGAGTTTCTACACTACTCCTATCCTTATAAGGGAACCACGATCTCGAGTCAGAACCACTGATCTAAAGAAGGTCATGGTCACACTACCGAAAGAATCTGCGAAGCCTCTAACGTAGGAAAAGTCCTCACAGACAAGAGCCACTACAAAGACCACACTGCCGAAACATCCTATCCTAGCTACCGAGAGAACCCTGACCACACTGTCAGGAAAAACCTTGGCCTCATAGGTGAGAAGTCACACTAAAGTCACCCAGTCAGAACATACTACCCTTACTCCGATGAACCATGGCTCACGGTCAGGATCTAAACCCACGGGTGACTAAAGTACTCCATCACTAGCACCAGCTAGATGCATTCACTAACGTCTTATACCACGCCGACTCTCCCTAACCTGGCTACCTCTCCCAGAGAGTGAGGCAAGGGACTAGGTCAGATGCGTCCCGGATGCATTACACCGCCCACTACGCTTACGCCTGCCTACCTCTCCTAGAGAGTGAGGCAGAGTCGCAATAAAATAAGGACTAGCTGGGGTCACACCCATCACGTGGGTCGTCTACCCCCAATCACGTGTGCACACACAGACCATACCCTCTAAGTCGGGTCCTCTAGCTAGTTTTTCCCTCAGCCAGACTCAGGCTGCAAAGGCGAGGGGCCCTATAGTAACCAGCTTAAAAATCGTCACTTTGGGAACAACTCTCGACCACACAGTCAAAACATGTCAGCACTCAGTAAGCAACACTCTCATCCCCGTCGGTACGTGCACGACACTTAGTAAGCTGAGCCACTAGAGTACTAATTGGAAGAAGGTCCAACTCACGCACACCTAAAACCATGGAGTGGCACAGCCCCGATACAGGTAAACCTCCTAAGGTCGATAACGAGAACCAGTGGACATCGGCCTACTAACTCACACGAGAACAGACCTCTGCTAATGGTAACCCCAAATGGGGGAGAACACTCTCTACAGACACAATTCCCACAAGGACGGCCCATGATGACTTACACAAAAATCCTGGATCATCGTGAATCACGTGGACACCTCTTCCGTGAAACCGCATTGTATATAGGCACCTCGGGGCAAGAAATGATGAAGCTCGGCACCCCGGGGCAGGAAGGGACTGGGCGGCCAGCCCCTTGGCCGCCCAACCCCTTGGCCGCCCTTGGCCACCCAATGGCCTGGCGGCCACACCACTGGCCGCCCATCATTGGGCCATTGTTTACTCGCGTGAGGAAATCCCTTCTATTTTTCCTCGCGGTGGGGATGCACACTTGCCTTTTACGGAAGGCCGAGATAGGTCAATTTGGCACGCGGGAATTCCAGGGGCATTGAAAGGAGGGCAAAAATAACGATAAGAATGCATAAGAAAAAATGGCGTATGGTTAATTGTTCTGGAAAGTTGGGATAGAGATGGCTGGATGGAATGCGGGCGTGCCAGTCAATTTCTCAACGATCACCGATAGAACCAAATGTTTGACTGGGGATGTGCCGCCAGGGCACAGCACATGGACGCAAAATGTCGTGTGCCATGTGGAGAGAAGGAGGTTCCGCTGGTACGAGTGTAGGCGATTGTGGGAGCTCGTGTACTGGACGTCTTCCCCATCGATCATAAGCAATCGATGTTTATTTTACATTGGGCGAAGCAAGAGCACCTCTGTTTCTACTACCGAAGAGAAGTCAGGGACCCTGGGGGCCGCGACATCGGGAGGACTTAGTCCATGCAACAGCAACACGGCAATAGCAACACAACTGGGATAACTGGGGGCAGAGAGGTTGGTTCCGACGAGGATTGGGATCCATTCCCTGACTGGGATACATAACTATGTGCCATGAAAGGTGTTTATATGGGGACATGAGAGCCCGATTACAAATGCTTGCAAGCCATGGGACAATTCTGTCATTTATGACGGTCCATGAGTCATTGCGTTATTGTACAGGTAGTTCCGCATTCATACATAATGTCCGTCAAAGGACCTGTGACTCAGTAGGCTGTCGCCTGAGGGGCGTCATAGTGTATTCCCAATTTGAGACAATGTCGATACTTGGGGAAGTAGGGGTGCCATGGGCACCATTGTGTTGGAGTAGTAGAGCATCGCTAAGGTCGAGGTGACCGAATGGCGTAGGCACCACTTGTGAAAGGGAACGATAGGGTGATGTTGAGACAGAGGCGGTCGAGCGCTGTTGAGACTGGAGAGGTCAGATAGCGTGAGTGTCACCCTGACTGGAGCAACCAAGAGCTGTTGAGCTTGGAATCGCCAGGTGCCATGGGCACCGTTGCGACTAGAGCAGTTGGGCGCTATTGAGACAGGGGCGGCCGAGCGCTATTGAGGCTGGAGTGGTTGGACGACGTGAGTATCGCCCTGGCTGGAGCGACCAAAAGTCGTCGAGCTTGGAATGGCTGGGTGTCGTGGGCACTGTTGTGACTGGAGCCGTTGAGGCCATAGGCATCACTTTGACTGAAGTAGTTTGGTGCCATTGGCACGATAATGACTGGAGCAATCAGGTGCCCTAAGCACTACTGTGATTGGGGCGACCAGGTGCCATTGAAACTGGGAGAGTTGAGTACCCTGGATATCGTCGCTAGAATGACCAGGTGCCATGAACACCGCCGAGACTGGAGAGCCTGAGGGCCGCTGGCGTTGAAGTAGCCTGGCGTCACTAGGACTAGGCGGTCGGGTGCCGTGGGTATTATAGTGACCGGGGTAGCTAGGCAATCGGGTACCGCGGGGCACCGTTGAGACTGGAGTAGCTGGGCAGCCAGGTGCTAGGGGCACTATTGTGACTGGAGTGGTTGGGCAGTCAGGTGCTGTTGGCACCGGTGAGACTGGAGTTGTTGACCGTCGTTGGGGCTAGAGTAGCCCGACGCCGTCTGGACCCGACAGTAGGGTGCCAGGGGCACCGTCATGACTCAAGTGGTTGAGCGGTCGGGTGCCACGGGCTCCGATGTGACTGGAGTAGCTGACGGTCGGGTGCCTTGGGTACCGTTGTGACTGAAGTTGTTGAGTGATCGGGTGCCGCGAACCCCGATATGACTGGAGTAGCTGGCAGTCGAGCGCCGGGGCACCGTTATGACCAGAGTCGTTGAGCGATCAGGTGCTGCGGGTCCCGATGTGACTGGAGTAACTGGCAGTCAGGTGCCAGGGGCACCGTTGTGACTGGAGTTGTTAAGCGATCGGGTGCCGCGGGCCTCGATGCGACTGGAATAGCTAGCGATCAGGTGCCACGGGCCTCGATGTGACTGGAGTAGATGGCAGTTGGGTGCCAAGGGCACCGCTGTCATCGGAGTCGTTGAGCAATCGGGTGCCGCGAGCTCTGATGTGACTGGAGTAGCTGGCAGTCGGGTGCCAGGGGCACCGTTGTGATCAGAGTCGTTGAGCGATCGGGTGTCGCGGGCCCTGATGTAACTGGAGTAGCTGGCAGTCAGGTGCCAGGGGCACCATTGTGACTAGAGTTGTTGGCAGTCGGGTGCCGGGGGCACCATTGTAACTGGAGTTACTGAGCGATCGGGTGCCGCGGGCCCTATTGTGACTGGAGTAGCTAGTAGTCCAGTGCCGGAGGCACCGTTGAGACTGAAGTTGTTGAACGATCATGTGCCTCGAGCCCCGATGTGACTGGAGTAGCTTGACGACGTAAGACCTCGATGGCTGTGCTCGGGGCGTGTTTACAGAGGCAGGGGCTTGCCACGTCATCTTACATCGAGACTTAGGAAGTATGCCCATTATTCAGGCAACCGCATTGAGGGCACATTTATCGAGGTGACACCTGGGTGGCGCACGATCGTTGAGGCAAGGAACTGGGTAGGGCGCTTCGATCGAGTGACATCTGACGATGCACGATCATTGGGGCAGGGTTCTTCCGTGAAACAGCAGCTAGGTCGTGCACGAATATTGAGGTAAAGATTGGCCAGGTTGCTTCGATTGAGCAACATCCAGGCAACATGCAATAGTCTGACGACATCCATATAGAGTGCGTTCATCAAAGCAGGGGCCGCACTTGAGAAGTTTTGTGTTTTGGCTAAACGTCATGGGGGGCGCGATTACGTGACATGCCCTCGGCGTGAGCCTAGCAAACACAAGACTAGCCAACCAAATCCTTCATGCACCGTTGTAGTCCCAGGGGTGGTCTCCATGTATATTCTCCAGTGTCCTTTCTACCCCTTGAGCTTCGAAGGGGGCTTTATAGGAGAATATGAAAGGTCAGGGAAGGGTTTAGGCGAACCAAGTTGAGGGCCAAACTTGGTCCGCATAAACCCCCTAAAAAATTATTATTATTTATTTACTGAGTCGGGGAGGGAGGGTTTAATCATGATTGCAGCACCTTGCCCTTCTTCTCCTTCACTGATACTCTGCTTTGAACTTCCTCCTCAAATCAGCAACTTACTCTTCACTTCTCTCTCTCAATTGCTCAATCTTTTTCTCCCTTCGATCTCTTCCTATCCCTCTACTATCTCCCTCTCTTTTTCGTTCTCTGGTCCTCTTCTGCTCTCTCTGTATCTATCTCTACTACTTCCTCTTCTGCTATCTGCTTCTCTCTTCCTTGTTCGATATCTTCTATATCCTCTTCTTCTCATAACTCTTCTCCTTTTTATATACCTGTGAGCCTGAAAGTGTGGACCCCACGCATATTGGCTCCTAGCACGTGGAGGGAGAATTCTCGCCAAGGGCTTTATCAGAAAAGCGATTCCACGTGTCACATGTTGAGGATTGGGCGAGGCCACGTGTCTGAGAGTTCTTGGAGTGCAAGTCGCCTTGGATCACGTGTTTCCTTAACTTAGGTCTTGGATCATGTTCCCACTTAAGTATCTACAACTCTTAGTCCATTAAGTGTTTGCGATATTCCTGTCAATAATACATGAGTCATTTTGTAAAACACCAGATTATCATTATTGCATATTAGAATGCATACTTAGACATTATCAAACAATTCATATGCTCAGACTAAGGAAGTGCATTTGTAAATGCTTCAAGTATGGACTTAATGCACAGACCTAACAACCAGAGCCCACAAGTGCATCGACCCTGGCTTCCTCATGTGCATAGACCTGGATGCATCGTATGCATAGACCCTAGACATGCACAGACCTACATGTGCACAGACATGTATATGCACAGACTCTATGGATGCGTAGACCTTAGACTCTAAATTTGCACTAACCAAGTACGGTATGCTAGAGCATATGCATCGACCATATGGTATATGCTACAGTATGTGTATCGACCTATAGGACGTGCTCCAAAACATGCATCGACCTAAAGTGCATGACATTAGCTTGAGCATCGACCTTATAGGGTGAGTGTGAAGATGTGCATCGACCTTGCCTTAAACAAGATGCAATGTGCATCGACCTTGCCTTACACAAAGTACAATGTGCATCGACCTTGCTTTACTCAAGGCACAATGTGCATCGACCTGTGTTTTACTCAAGGTACAATGTGCATCGACCTTGCTTCACGCAGGATGCAATATACATCGACCTGAAACACTACTTGTGCATATATACATCGACCTATATGACTACATGCAAGATCATGCATCGACCTTGTTTTTCAATGTAGTCTAGGGATGCATCGACCTGTGCGGATGAAGATGAATGCATGCATCGACCTGACATAGTTGACATGAAAATGTGCACTGACTTGTTGTACTTAGACCTAGAATGTGCACTGACCTATCATGCTTGATGTAAAAATGTGCATTGACCTTATGTGAAGAAAATGTGAATGTGCATCGACCTGTCTAACACAAATGTAAAACAAGCATCGACCTTACTTAGCTAAGACCTAAACATGCATCGACCTTAATCACTAAGTGTCTATATGTGCATCGACCTGAGTTCTGACACTTAGACAAATAAATGGGTTGTTCATTGTGAAAGTTCTTATGCAGTTCAGTCTCATCATGATTCATAAGGTGTCATCATCAAAACCAGGGTTCCAACACAAATCGCCTCCAATCACCACTCCAACGTAGCAATGGCCTCCAGGGATGGTTAGAGGGTCTGAGAGGTGCCTATTTATAGTAAAAACTTGGCCAAAATTGTCAAGATTCCTTCCCCCAAAAATCAAACTTCTCCACTCCGAATGTAATGGCTTAAGAAGCAAATTCCAACTTCTCTTCTTAATGTAGCCTTAATTTGGTGAAAAAATATGGGAAAGCTGGCTAATTGTATAGGACCGGTGGAGGCTTCCCCGCGACACGAGGAACCTCAACTCGAGTCGACCAGGCTCTGGTCTAGTGGACCTTGGCTTGAATCTTGGGCTTCGAACTTCTCTTCCCAAGATGGAGGTTGAGAGAGGAAGGGCAAAATGCCAGCTTGGAGACTGTCCTAGAGTACTGGGTACATCTGTGGATGCTTCCCCATTGGTCTGGAGTCTTCATCATTTGATTGGTCAGAATAGAACCAGTAAGAATGTAAGTAGGAGCACCCAAGAAGATCTGCAGTATCTTTTTCTTCTGTTGGCTGGCACCACCAAGGACGTCCTTCTGTCCTATGAAATCTCTGGAGTAGCAAATCTGAGTGGCTGAAGGCAAAATGCTTGGTACTTGGAAAGGTGACTATTCCCAGATATGGTAACCTACTTTTCAATTGACCAAAAGGACTGATATAGTAAACCAATGATGACAAGGATGGTTGACTGTGCAAGGATATCTTTCCAGACCTCAAAAGATGTGAATTTTGGCATTTGCGGTTCCTGTTTTTGCTCTCTGGATCCTTTTCTGAAAAAGTTGTAGGTTTGCTAAAACAGGCCCTTGAGAGCCACTTACTGAGGCATTTCATCAAACAGATCCTTCTCCTTCATTGAGGTCGATGCATATGAGGACTTGAGCAGAGAGGTCAATGTAGTTGGATTGGGCTTCTCTGAGGCATTTCATCAAACAGTATGCATGTGCATCGACCTTGGTCTCTACATGTGCACAGACCCTAAACATGCATAGACCTATATGTGCACAGACCCAGATGCTTCATGTGCACAGACCCAGATGCTTCATGTGCACAGACCCTGAGTATGCAATACACAAGATGCACAGACTAGATTCTACATATGCATTGACCTGAAAGAACAAGATGTAACATGTGCTTCGACCTTAGAATGCAAGATATAGCATGTGCATCGACCTTGATAGTGCAGGACCTCTGCATGTGCATCAACCTAATAGGCCAAAAGGTGAATGTGCACCGACCTGACATGCTATAATGCAAATGTGAATGTGCATAGACTTGATTATGCAAATGTGCACTGACTTGGATATGTGCACAGACTTGGTTATGCAAATGTGCACAGACTTGGATGTACAAATGTGCACAGACTTGGATGTGTGCACAGACTTGGATGCGTGTGCACAGACCCTAGACATACACAGACCTACATGTGCATCGACCCGATATGCCACAATGCAGATGTGCATCGACCTTATATGCCACAATGCAGATATGCATCGACCTTATAATGCAGGACTTCTATATGTGCATCGACCTTATATGCCACAATGTAGATGTGCATCGACCTTATAATGTATGCTACAGTACGTGCATCGACCTTCTGAGTAGAATGCACATGTGCACTGACCTTAGTTTGGCATGTGCACTGACTTTGTAAAACAAGAAGTGAAATGTGCATCGACCTTGCTGGGCGCAAATGCAAATGTGCATCAACCTTCTTGACCAACATGCAAATGTGCATCGACCTTACATGCAGGACTTTTACACATGCATCGACCTTCTTGACCAACAGGCAAATATGCACCGACCTACTAATGCAAGATACAAATATGCATCGACCTTGAAGTACAAAAGTGTAGTGTGCATCTACCTTACTTCTTCATGAACAGGAATATGCATCGACCTTACTTCTTCAAAGCCTAAATGTGCGTCGACCTTCGTGTGTGAACAATAGCTGTTGCACCGACATAATCAACATGAAGCTTTCAGCTTGATTTCTATGCTGCCAACTGCCTAGATTTTCGTACTACCAGTTATCTTGATTTTTGTGCCCTGACCCCTGATTAGATCTGCCTCAATTTTTATGCAACCTCTTGCCTCAATTTTTGTGCAACCATTTTCCTTAATTTCTATGCAGCCAGTGCCTTAATTCTTGTGCATCCAATTATCTCATTTTTTGTGCCATTCTTGATTTCTTTTTCAGAAAAATATGACGGACACAATGAAACTATGTCGAAGAGCAATCAGAGCTGTGAAAAAAATGTGAAGGGCGAGAGATGCCCCCATCACATGTTATGTCACCAGGCACCAGCCTGAGGTTTAGACCGATGATTTGAACCAGCCTATATCTCAGCTCAAGAGGCCGCGTCACCTGACCCAACAGTCGACTCCTCTCAACCATGTCGGCACCTCTACCGGACCTTAGACATCGGCATGAGCGGAGGAGGTTTTCGCTGAAGATCGTGCCATCCCTGCCAATGTGGAGCCGATCAACAATGATCCTCCAGTCGGTGAGGTCCAGGAGGTGACCCTCGAGACTCTCATGAAAGAGAACCAGCACTTAAAGGCCCTCCTGCAAGACCTACTTCAGGAGCGTGACCTCCACCCTCAGCTGCCTACCGGGCCTTCGACAGAAACGTCGGTCCCGTCGGGTGGGCAAAATGGTGCTAACACCTCAGCTGCAGCTATCCAAACCCCTACAGTAACTGGGTTCAGCACACCTTTAGCTGAAGCTCAACCACGGCCATCCAACACGCCGGTGCCGAAGAATCTCATGGCACAGTGCCAGATGATCGAGCGGATCGTTGAGACCAAGCTCGCTCAATTTGGGGAAGGGGTCACGACTGTAGATCTCTATAGCATCCCCTACCCATTGCATCACCAGCTTAAGAAGCTTCCCCCAAAGTACGCCAAGCCGTCGAAGCTGCCAAAGTTTGACGGACAGGGATCTCCACAGGAACACCTGGCCTACAATGTTACGGCCATGGGCGAGCTCGCGTTGGATGAATCCTACCTCCTTCGCTATTTTGCCACTTCACTCATGGGAACGGCCTTTCAATGGTATTCCTACCTGAAGCCCCAACTCAGTCATCAACTGGGCAGATTTGCAGAAAAAGTTCTTTGACCGTTTCCAAACGATGGAGTGAAAGATCTCCCTAGTCGAGCTCTGCTCTCTCCGACAGAAGAAGGGCGAGAGTTCTCTCAACTTCATCAAGAAATGGCGAGACCTCAGCATGAGGTGTGTCAACCAACTGGTCCAGGAGGACGCCATCACTATATGTCGCCGAGGTTTGGCGACCGAGGTCAGTGAAAAGCTTCTCGGCACCAATGTCAAGGGATTCGGCTAGCTCCATTCGACCGTCACTGAAATAGAGATGTTCTTCCCCAATAACCCTACCTGCGTCTCAACAAAGGGTAAGCAGGCGCGAGAACACCAGCCCGGCAAGGAGGTGAACATCATGGAATTCACCCCCGCCACTAAGTCTTATAAGGAGGCTGGGACAAGCAGTTCTGATAAGAAGCTAGCTGATAAGCCAGCCGCTCCCACCTTTTGAGAGCATATGAAGATGCCCTTCTCCTTCAAAACGGAATATATGAAGATGCTCTTCGACCTCTACATGGCCCAGAAGATCGTCAAAATGCCTGATGTCCGCAAGTCAGATGAAGCTCAGAAAATCAACGATCCCAGCTACTGCTCATACCACCACATGCTGGGTCACCAAATTGAGGACTGTTACGTCTTCAAGACTCAGGCCCAGAAGCTGATTCAAGATGGCATTATTCAAATGAAGAGCGGTCTCATCGATCCTCTGCAACCGCACGTGTGGTCCAGGCCAGCTAAAGCAGCGCGAGTGGTACACCACTCGGCTAATGTGATTCACATAATGGCTGCATTTTCTCTTTTTGATGACGAATCAGAGGAGCCCAGCGCCAGTCGAAGGGGAAGTTCGGTCTGGTATCCAGGGTGGAGGCCCTGGCACGATCACAGACCTCTCTCCTTCCCCAGGGAGAGAACCCAACGACTCTTCGACGTTCTCGTCAAGAGGGGGCATGTCACGCCCCGATGCGGAATCTCGGGACGTACGGTTAGGGGCACGCGAGCAAGAATTTAATAATATTCGGCAACCAAAAGGCCACGAAGCATTTCCGACTACATTATTGCGATCAAATGGAGGGAGCTCAAGGCCATCTCTACCCAGCGCATGCCCTTCCCTGTCCAGCTTTAATGGCGGGCGCCACCCAAAAGTCTGTCCTTTTTCCCTGTGGCGTTCTTAAACAATTCCACTGCAAGATGGCAACTTGACATTTCCGCTGTGGCTATATATTTGGGTCCCCTCCCCCGGTTGCTCCTTCCATCACCGAACGGTGCTGGATCTCCGCGCTCTCTCTCTCTATCTCTAGAGATATCTCCATCCGTCTCCCTCTGGGTGGGTCTGCCTCTTTTCTATCGCACACTGTCGGTGGCCATGGCGTCCGCTACCTTCCTGAAGGTTGCTTCCCCGGCGATCAAGCTCTCCAGCTCCGCCGATCGAGCTCTGCCGGGTAGCGTCGGGTCGAGGGAGCAGCTGCCCAAACGCACCTTCCTTGCGGGAGCCCACCGACTGGTCAGCGGCTCCTCTCAGAGAAAGGACTCTGCCCCTCTCCCTAGGGGCGTTCGTGCCTCTTGGTTCCGGACGGCGGCGTCGACTGCCTCCCCCAAACGAGGTAAGACCAGCATCTTTCTGCTAGTGGCAGCTTCTCTCTCTGTCTCTCTCTCTGCCTGCCCTGTTCTTAGCTAACGTTTGTTCAATCTGGTGGGTGAGCAGGAGACTACGGCAAGGTGCAGGAGCTGCGCGTGTACGAGATCAACGAGAGGGACAGGGAGAGCCCCGCCTACCTCCGGTTCAGCCAGAAGCAGGTCGAGAACGCTCTTGGCGACCTCGTCCCCTTCACTAACAAGGTAATCCCTCCCCTCCCATCTCATCTCTCCCTTCCATCCTCTATTCTGCTGCAGATTGAGAGAGAAATGTGAAGGAAAAAGGGCCCTTTTCCTAACTTTGCTCCGCTCCGTTTTGGCCTGGCACTGCAGCTGTACCATGGGAACCTGAAGAAGCGGCTGGGCATCACCGCGGGGCTCTGCGTCCTGATCCAGCACGTCCCGGAGAAGAACGGCGACCGCTACGAGGCCATCTACAGCTTCTACTTCGGGGACTACGGGCACCTCTCCGTGCAGGGCCCCTACCTCACCTACGACGAGTCCTACCTGGCCGTCACCGGAGGCTCGGGGGTCTTCGCGGGCGCCTACGGCCAGGTGAAGCTGCAGCAGCTCGTCTTCCCCTTCAAGCTCTTCTACACCTTCTACCTCCACGGCATCCCCGACCTCCCCGCGGAGCTCCTGGGCGCCCACGTACCGCCCAGCCCCGCCGTGGAGCCGGCGCCGGAGGCCAAGGCTTGCGAGCCGCACGCCACCATCAAGAACTTCACCAATTAGAAGTGGGAGGAAGCGGGGAGGGAGAGGGAGGGGCGGCCCCCTGCCTCCCCATTTTACGCCCTCTTGCTGGTTCCTGTTCTTGACCTCTTCTTGTTCATGGATCTGGGCTTGGGGATTGTATGTGAGAAACTAATAATTAAGGTAGATTTCTTTGGATGTTGGTTGTGTGGAGTGATCCAAACTCTTCAGGATCAAATAGTATGGCGTCAGTGCTTGGTAGATTGGTTTGATGAAGAGCCGGGAATTGGGAATATCATGTAGGATTTTACCATTGCGTAGAGTTTCTCAAGTAATGCCATGTGTAGTAGTCCGTAGTCCACTGATTTTGAGGCTTTTTTTGCAAGAAGATTATGGTACTTCCTTGGAGCATGCTAGTCCTGTTAAAAGATAGACCATGGATGATCTGAACTCGTAAGACATTATTTTGGCAATCTGTAATGAGTTCAAAGCAGTGGAAGAGAGGGTTTAGAGATTTGGATATTGGATGTTCTTCAAAAGGAAGATAGAGGCCTTGCAGTTGGTGCAGTGTGGATAGCTGCCCGGGAAATTTAGATTTATAAGGTGTTTGATTAAAGTTTGAAATAAGTTAGAATAGGTCAAGAAAAGAAGAAATTGAGCATCTGGCCAAACAAGCCAACTGACAATAGTCAACAAGTCAAAGTCAATTGAGCAAGGGTCAAAGGTTCAGTCAAGTCATGAAGAAATCAGAAAAGCTGAAAGAGTAGGTTGATATATCCACTATGTATAACTGTGCATAGATCAAGGTCAGTGTAACGTTTTGCTTAACAAAAGGCAAGTCGGTACTATGACAAGGTCAGTGCAATGTTTCCTTTAGCACATAAAGGGTCGGTGCAATTTAATGCTCAGCCACGATTAAGGTCCGTGCAATCCTCTCTTAGACACAACGAAGTCGGTGCATGCTTTCATTTGTCCATATGAGCTCAGTGCAATCTTTTACATTGTGTATCCGAAGTCTGTGCAAGTTCTGCCTTGTGCTACACAAGGTCCGTGCAATAGTTAAGGTCCGTGCATACTTTAGCATGTATCGTCGATGCAAGTCTTCATGTAGTTCAGCATACAAGTCTTCTTTTGGGCAAGCATAAAGGTCTGTGCATGGTAGTGTTAATGGTCACAAGGTCCATGCATCAATTGAAGACCATAGTCAGTGCTCGTTACAGTATCAGCGCAGGTAAGGTCGGTGCTAGTTTTGTAAAAAGGCAAATACACGGTCGGTGCACGTTTCAAGTCTTAGCATATATTAGGTCCGAGCTCATTTCAAGTCTTGAATTTGCACAGACTCATGTCTGTGCATGTGTCTATCTCATGCACGCATTAGTTGGTGTAAGTCTTGTGCTATGCCAAATCAGGTCCGTGCATGTAGAAGGTCCGTGTAGAGTTTATTTCATATACAAGTCTGAGCACATGTCTTCCAAGGTCCACGCATGCTTTGGATTGAACACTTAAATCTGTGCATATATCTATCTTCTACCATCTAAGGTCAGTGCACATTTCTTATTATGCATGCCTATGGTCTGTGCATTGTCTATGCCATGCATATATATGTCTGTGCAGGTTTTCATACATAGTCTGTGCACATTTGCTCACGTGTATTTGTCAAGTTCAGGCATACTAATATAAAGTCAGTGCAAGTCTACATCTTGCACAATTAAGGTTTGTGCAAACTTGCATTTAGCAAAGACAAGACGCTGCACATTTGCATGGCTCACTTAAAAGGTCTGTGCATACTTTGTCTTCACATATACATAGTCAGTGCATTTCTTATGAAACGCATGCAAGGATCTGTGCATTATCTGCTTCATAGATATATGGGTTTGTGCATACCTTCATACATGCGTAATAAAGTCAGTGCATACTTGTATATTGCATATCTCAAGATCCGTGCACATTTACTAGGACTAGTCTGTGGACGTTGTCACTTGATGCAACTAAGTCCGTGCACATGTTATAACCTGCCCAATTAATCTGTGCACAATTGAAATATGGCTGAGTACAAAGTGTTTGACTAAATGTCCTTTATCTTGGTAACAGGGACTTAAGACTAAAAGGTTTAAAGCAACAGGATCTTACACCTGAAGGGTTGAAGACTATCATGTGGCTCAAACCTCTAACTCACAGACACGTGATCCAAGGTTTTGGCAGGAGTGTTCCCTCCACAAGCCTCTTGGGCGAATCATGTAGGGACCACAGGACCAAAGCTGGGATCCTACCATGTGGAGCCATCTGATAGAGGGAGCATCATCATCTTCATCAAATTCCCTATCGCGCCCCTGCTCCATATAAAGACCACCTCATCCTTCGATGAGGAGTGCCGCTGAGGAATGTTGCTAAGGGAGCAAGGGTGAGGGCTTACCCGACCGGTTTGAAGAAACCGGTCCCGCTCGGAGACGGGGGGGCGCGGGGAAGCGTGGGCTCACCCACGCCGCGGCGAGGACGCTTCAACCTGTCAAACCACGTACAACACTACACCTCGGTGGACATGCAAGACAACTAAGGGACGGGTTTAGACATGACTCTTTGATGCGGGAATGCAAATGGAAGAATGAAGACTCAATGAAGGGTAGAATGATGACTCAAATGGACCCTAGACAAACCTAATTCTCTGATACCAATTTGATGCGAGACACTATGCAAACTAGGACTCTACGTGATGACACGACTAAACGGACAACTAAACCAGCAACGACACAATAGACTGAGTAACGTGGCTCGAACACCTATGACTCCCAAGAGAGTAATTACGTCAAATAACAAGTAACTCACGCTCGCAATCGTCCCCAAGTGAGGGAAACGTGTCGATCCGCACGGTTGAGGAACCGGCAGAGTCTAGGGTAGGCAACCCCACACTCGTGACTCGGACGAGCCACGGGACGGTCACGCTCTCTCACCGCAGCAGTGATATGTATATGAACGAGCTAGGATCCTAACGAACACACAAGCAACGGCTCAAGAGTGTATACTAGACTAGCAAGCTAACCAAGCAAAGAAGTGGACGCGTACCTCCACGCCCGGGGCGTGGGGAAGACGCCCAGCCAAATCACACGAACTCCCGGTACTAAAGCTAAAGAAATACAATCCAAACACTGTCCACTCCTCGCAGGGAGGTAAAAGGCTACACAGTGAATCCAGGGTCGTGAGAAGTGGGGTGGCGGGCCGCGAGTGGACGACGTGCGGCAACTCCAACGCGTTGCGAACTGGTACAGCCTGGAACTAGCAGCAAGGACGGCGTGTCACGGAGGCCGAGGAAGGTGCAAGCGTCCCTGACGTCACGCTGTAGTGGTGGACGATCCTCCTGGAAGAAGACGGAAGCCGACGGGGCCGGCTAGAACCTCCGGTGTAGTCACGAGCGGCGGGCAGACTGCAGGCCGGCGTGCGTAGACACAGGTGACCAGCGGGCGAGGAGGCCTGGAACACGACCTTCTGGACGTCCTCTGAACACGAAACTCGGCGGGGACGTAGGTGGGGATGTCCCAGAGACACCAGTGGAAGGAGAGTCGCAGAAGATGACCGTGGTAGCAGGAGCGGCGCCAAAAGCAAGCACCTGTGCAATCAGGTCTGTCTGCAGGTTGCAGGACAGGCAGGGAAAGAACAGCGTGGCACGGGGGCTTCCAGGTGGATTTTAGGGCAGGGTTTTCTCTGGAGGATGGGGGATGTATATGAGAAGATAGAGGATGAGTGGCGGGATCGCTCGTAGTGGAAGTTTTGGGCGTGGGAAGCAGTGCACGGCGAGGCTCAGGTCTGCAGGACTGTGCAGGCAGACTGGGTAGCAGATATGGTGGACGGGATTAGGCGGGGCAAAAGGGATCAGAACGGCGTGAAAATTTTATGGTGGGTTGGCTATGATGTGGGGAGAGAGTACCAATTTTCAGGGCATTTGGAGAAGGTTTGGGGGGCGGGAAGGTCTCTGTGGACGGGCTCTATCCCTGCAGGCCTGCACAGGGGCAGTCTGCGCGGGGAAAAGGGCTCTAAAGGAAATTTCGGCCACAGATGGAATTTTGGCGTGAAATTTGGTTTGGGATGCGGAGAGACGTGGGGGAAGGTGAAGTAAAATTTCCACGTCGAACTGAGATGGGTAAGGGGGTGGACAAACCTAATTATCACGTTTCTATCCTGCAGGCAGACACACAGGGTGCTCCCGGGACAGCAAGGTGCCAAGTCACCTCCACACTGCAACATGGCCACCACGGGGAACTCCGGGCTCTACTGGACATCGAGGAGGTCGCCTCCTATCAGCTCCAGCAACAGGAACTCCGAGGAAGATGCCTTGGGCGTCGCACCCAAGGAGAAGAGAAGAGAGGAAGAAGGTGGGAGTCACACCCACAAGAGAGAGAGAGCAAGGGGAGGGCGCAGCCTTCTCTAGCAAATTTTCACAAATTTTATTCATCATCAATCGGTTGGTTTAGGCCGGCATGGGGAAGTTGCCCTAGAATGGACTCACTAGGAGCATGCATGGGTTGGCCTGGACTAGTAATGGTGGACTGACCTGGAGGCTGATAGGGGACACTACTACGGGTGGCCATTAAGGGGAGTTAGTGGTGGATGAAACAGACACACAAGCACGGACGGTCAAGGCCTAGGACTCGATAAGCAAGGGCAAGTTAAAAATCTACTCTGATACCAAATCTGACGTGGGACGAATCCGGTCGAGACACAGGACCCTAAGCCAGCAATCAACAAGCACAGGTTGTCTAGCGACAAAGCTAACACTCGCGCGCGTCGCGAACTCCACTTGGGGCTTGTAGTGATGGATCAGTGAGCTGTGGCTCACGAGAGGGTCGGACACGGTCCGAGTAGCGAGGAGGGAGGTGGTGAACCACCCGGGGAATAGGTCGTGGGCGCCGGATTCAACCGGGTGGACCGATACCGAGGGGATCGGTTCAGATGTGCACTCACTCACCGGCAGCAAGAACTCATGAATAGTGGGATTATTGACCGGGCACTCCTCACACGGGCGCTACAGTTGGAGCTAATACTAGACAAGCAGAGTGAAGTGGCAGCCGCACGTACCTAGCCCGTTTGAAGGACCGGCTCCGGTCGGAGACGATGGCGAGCCGGGGAGCATGCACACCCAGCGGTCACACTGCGTCGAGGAGGCTTGGCGAAGTCCCTGCTATTACAATTACTACACTCCACACAGGGAGGGGGATCACGGGGGTGGGAAAACGGTTACATGCACTACCCTCACGCAGGAGGGGGGATCGAGGGGAGGGGAAACAAGCAGTCGACCGTACGCCTAGCTCGGACATCCGATCGAGGTGCTTCCAACACCTGGTCAAAGCCTGAGGGATGCCGAAGGATGCCTGAAGGTTCGACGTCGAGCCGATGTCACTGGATGGAGGCGGTGGTCGCAGCTGTAGCCCTGTGCAGTTCTGCCGCGCAGGACTAGATGACGTAGTTGTGGTGCGTCGGCCAGTACGATCGCTGTGGAACTCAAAAAGTGACGGGACCAAGTCGTGGATGTAGCAGACAGGGAGATCTGCGAACCCTCAAAAGATGGCAGCCATCTGATCACCTCGCTGGACGTGGTCGCTAGAATGGTTGGCATCAGGTTCTTGGGTGAATAGCAAGATAGGTCACTAATGGTCATGGTGGAACTTCCAGTGCTGACATCTGAACGAGACAAAACCACTTGTGTTGGCTTTGTATCGTCGAAATCCACAACTTTTCAGAAGACTGCTCTACCTGAAACTGAGAGGAGGAGGGAGTGTCAGGGCCAACTTGGCAGCAGTCTGTCCTGGGCTAACAGAGGACTCTAGGTCTGGCGTGACTGAGGGAGAATGGATGCCCCGGGCGGAGGCGTTGTCAATAGCAGGTGGGACCATCGCTGGTTCATCGGCGCTGTGGAGAAGAATAACTCTCGTGAAGGGAGCTCTAACTGATTCTCACAGGGGTGGGCAGTGGAATTGCTACCAAATGGTACTCAGGTTCAGACCCGAATCTGGTGCAGTTGCACTAGAATGGGTGACACGATCGGAGCCGAGGTTGAATCACAGTGGGACCACTTCTGGAGCGAAGCTGGCTCAACGAAGAATGACTCCACAGAAGGCAACTTTGGCTGGTTTGCAATGTGGATGCCGCTGGAAGGTCTGCCAACTGAGGCTCTGCTGCAGGTTTGTTGCAGAGGGTAGCAGAATAGGACTTCTTGATCCACGGGAAGACGTAGCGGCAACGGGGTGGCTCCAGGATTGCTGTGGACGCACGGAGCAGGGGGTGGCAAACCTGGGTTGCAGAGGGAGAGAGGGCAAGGGTGTGGGATGCTGGTGGGCAGGCTAGGGTTAGGGGGGGCGCGCTGGTTGTGGGAAAGGAGATGGGCCCCTCTCCACTTGTCCCCCTCCTACTCCCGAGTCAAGATTAGGCTCGGTCGAGTAGCATTTGGGGCAGGTTTAAGTCGTTCGAGCTGAGTGGGGACGTTCTCTGACAGGGGCCACTCACGGCGGCTATCCTGGGGATAGACCTGTAATGATGATAATTCTTACGAATTGATGTGTGGAGCCCACTTTTTGAAGATTGGAACATCGCACTACTTCCCTGGGGGGTTTATAAGCATAGTGCATGTTGTCGTTCCTAACCTCTGTTGTCTTAGGGATTTTTCCACCATCTTCATGTCTGCGAGAGGCTCATGCGCCGTGAAGTTACCCCATAAGGGCAAAGAGTGGCAGCGGCCTTTGCGGAGCTTGCAGAGGTTACGGCGGCAGCGATTCACAAACTTTTGCCTCCCCCTGAGTCGTCCAGCACAGTGTCTTCTTCTTCCTCTTCCAGCTCCCTTGATCGCTCCATGGCAGACCAACATCTGGAGCCCGCGATGCAAGAGGTTGAGCGAACTTCCTGGGATTTTACGGTGCTAGCAGAACCTCTTCGCAGCAAGCTGACTGGGGACGAGGTAAAGCGGCTGGAGGGCCGATATAGGCTGCCATGGAAGTATCAGTTCTATCCTGTAGAGCCTCATGAGTCCAGTCGGGATACTCACTCTGACTTCTTCTGTTCCTTTCTTTTGGCTTGAAAGTGCCGGTTCCGCCTTCCTCTCCATCATTTCGTTGCCGAACTACTTCAGTTCTACCGACTGGCCCCAGTCCAGTTGGTCTCCAATTCTTATATTTTTGTGTTCTCCTTCATCTTCCTTTGCCGTTCATGTGGGATCGAGCCTTCGCTGGATCTCTTCCATGCATTCTTTCGGTTAAAGGAGCATACCCACGTAGGTAAGGGCTTCTTTTATCTACAGGCGAAGAGGGGAAGGAGCTACGTGACCCTCTCTCGTAGAGATACTTCCCACAAGGGCTGGAAGACCCAGTATTTCTTGGTGGGTGCAGCCTTGGACAGTGGGGCTTGGAACTTCCTACTGATCCCCAATTTTCACCAAACATCCCCCCAAAGTCGGCTGTGATTTCCCCGGAGGTTGAGAAGAAGGCTGCCCTCCTTCAGGAGAATCGCCGATCCACCACCGAGTTGATGACTGAGGCCAACATCGAGGAGTATCCTTCTCGGATGGTGGTGACTCTAGGTAAAGGCTTCAGAACCTTGTGTTGATGTTGGGTCACCTCAGCAAGCTTCTTTCTAACTATCTACTTCTCTTGGCCCAGATTCGAGGCGAGTGGTCGACGCAAAGGTGCCGCCAGTTGAGGTTGTGATCATTGACAAGGAGGAGGCGCGTGCTCCTGGTGGACCTCAAGCATCTGGGAGTTCTTCCCATGCCCGAGACAAGGGCAAGTAGCTTGCTCAGGATGGATCTTCCAAGCGTTGCGGGGTCAAGCGCAAGGATCCTGTGGAAAAAGTGCTGTGGGCCTCGATGAAGGCCGGGACCGCTGAGAGGAAAAGCGTGAGAAAGGTGGAGGCCACTCGCCCAGTCAAAGAGGGTGCATAGTTGGCTCTCTCGACTATCGAATCAGAGGGGGCCATCACAGCAGGAGGAGTCGCGACCGAGGTGGATGCATTCCAGACAGGGGTGGCCAAAGCTGGGGCTCCTACTGAGGCTGATGGGGCACAGGACGGCGGAGCTCGATCTGAGCCGGTCGAGGCCGAGGGGTCACAAGGTGAGGTGACCCCATCCCAGCCGACCGAGGCTGTGGATGCACAGGGCGAGGTGGTCCGTTCCGAGCCAACTGGTGGGGCCCCAGGAGTGGGGGTACTCGGGGAGGATGCCCCAATCCCGACTATCCCAAAGAGGACATTCCCTCTCGCAGTGAGAGCCTTCACTGTCTGAGCCTCCCTGTATCGTAGATGCCATTCTGCGACATCAGAGGCGATTCGAGGAGACCTCGGACGTAGCTTCCCTTCCATGGTTCTCAAATGGGTCATGGAGGGTGGCTTGATCGTGGCCCAGCTAGGGGTCGAGATGGCCGATTTGTATGCTAGGTTAGAGTCAGAGAGGGAATCTCTATCCAGGGCTAGCAGCGTGTCCGATGGAAGATCAAATGCTTGACTGTCGACCTTGAGGACGTCCGGTGAGAGGCGGCTCCACTCAAGGCGCAAGTAGAGTTGAGCCGAAAAGAGGCTCAGGGGGCGACCGAGTAGCTAGCTCACACTCGCTATATGGTGGGGCTGAAAGATAGGCTTCTGGATGTGGAGCACAAAGTTCAGGCTGAGCGAGAAGAGCTTGAGGGCCGAGTCCGAGAGGTCGAGCGACAACGGGCGGAGGCCAAAGTTGCACGAGCCGAAGCTGCGCAGAGGTAGTCTGAGGCGGAATGGAAGGTGGCCGAGCTCGAGGCGAAGGTAGGGCTGGCCGGGTTGGAAGCACTCGAGCAATACAAATGCTGGGAGAGTTACCAGGTGGCGCTTCAACAGGCTGCCTTTGCTTACTATGATCCGGGTTATCGTCGGGGCCTGTGGAATGGGTTTTCCCAGGCCTACTGTCGAGCGACCATTTTGGCCTATGAGCAGGCACATAGAGAGCTCGATTTTCCTTCTAGGCAATGCTATGACTCAGATGAGGATACCACAGATTCTTCCATTCAGACGTCGAGCGAAGGCGGGAGTCGTGGTGCCTTTGTTTCGTCTGAGCGATTGCCAACTCCGGCAGTCTTTGGAGGGCACACGATTGAGACAGTTCCCACGCCGGTGGGGTCAGTGTCTGCACCGACCGTCACCGAGGGTGTGGGGGGCGAATCACTCGCTGCCGAGGATCCTTCATCTGTCGAGCTTCGTAGTGGCCCGGAGCCTGATCTACCTTTTTGCTTTTTTTCTTTTCTTTTCTTTAGCATGACCATGTAAAACTTTCCTTGTGCCCACAAGTTTTGGTAATAGTAAATGCTGAATTGACTATTCCTTACCACCTTTGACGTAATTTGACAGTTGTACTTGTAGTTGTTGGAAAGGCGGAGATTGTTTCTGTGAATATCTTTTGTGTCGATTGGTTGGCATGGTGCTGACGCCTGTCCATCTTCCCATGCTTTAAATGACTTGCCACTTCGCGTGTTTCCATCGAAGGGGTGCTGGTGGAAAATGAGGTAACTGCCTTAGGGAAAAGGGTTTCTGCCTTTCGTGATTCTTTGAGGGGAAAATCTTTTAAGGCAACAGCTCCCCTTCGGCCTATAAAAGGCTTCGAAGGGCGTTTCCTCCTCTCTTCACCACTTAAGGCCATCCTTGCAGTTTCTCCTCTCCATGAAGTGTTGTGCTGTTAGTCTTGGTGAAGCATAGAAGGCGTTTCAGAGGATGAAGAAGTAGATGGCAGGAGAAAGGAGGGTCCTGCTGCTCCAGCTTGAATGAGGGTCTTACAGTCGACAGACAGCTTGGAAGAGGGTCAGACATGCCGGAGCAAGTCACCTTCATACTTCTGGATGGTCGACACTGCCTTCGGAGGAAGGTAGAAGTGGACAGATGAGGGCGTGCCACTGTACCCTAGTTCCATTCTCGCCTCTCCTCCTCCACTCCCCCTTCCGCCTTTCCATCTCGTCGCCTCAGGGGGTAGCTCTTCCAGTTTCCTTCTTTGCCTCCTCTGCTCTTCAACTAGCCTCTTTTCCTCTCTCTTTTTTCTTTCTTTTGTTCTTTAAGCAATCTATTTTTCTTTTACTCTTTGGAGGATGCCTCCTACCATCCTCTTTTTTGTCATATTCCATTGAAGGGGGCTCTTCCAAAGAGTTGGCAGAGGAGGCCCTCTCTTGTTTGGGATGCCATCCGGGCGTTCTCTCCTCTTTTTCTCTGCTTCTTCTGGCACTTGTCTCTCTGAAGTTCTCGAGCAAACCAGGTTAGTCACCCCATTTTCTGAGCCAGTTTCTACACTGGGTAGAGTTAGTGGCCCACCTTGGGAGTACCAACTGAGTTCGCATTGAGACCAAGCAAACAGGTTGTACCAGTGGATAATGTACTTTTCATTTTTTTTCTTTTGATCTGTACTATAATGGCCTTGGCCCATCCGATGTATCAAAGAATTATTAATAAGAAGAAGAGGACTTGCTTTTGCTCTATATTGCTTACATGTGTGTTTGTGAGAGAGGCTCAAAAATAAAATTTACGTAGTGTTGCCACGTTCCATGTCCGAGAGATGGGCGTTCCTTCCATGGTGGCCAGTCGGTATGTCCCCTTCCTGAGCATCTCGACCACTCGGTAGGGGCCCTTCCCAGTGAGGGGCTAGCTTGCCCACCACCTCAAGTGGTCAAGAGGCTTCGGCTTTTCTTAGGACGAAGTCTCCTGGCTGGAAGTGTCTATCTCAGACTCTGGCGTTGTAGTACTGGGTGAGGCGCCACTGGTATTCCGTGACTCGAATGCTTGCAATCTCTCGAATCTCGCTCGCCAGATCAAGGTTCTCCAGCAATTTTTGCTCGTTCACCTCAGGCGAGAAGTTGGTGATTCGGAGAGGCCTGAGCCATAGGGAATGGCCCCAGGATGTCGATTCCCCACCGAGCAAAGGGGTATGGCTCGATAAGAGTAACGAGTTCCGACGTAGGCTTGTGAACCAGATGGTCGAAGCATTGACATCGGTCGCACTTCCGTACAAAGGCCGAACAGTCGCGTTGAAGAGTGAGCCACCAGTAACCTTGCCGAAGCAAGATCCTGGTGAGTGATCTTCCTCCTTGGTGCACGCCGCAGATGCCCTCGTGCACTTCTTGATTTGCTCGGCTGGCTTTGTCGGCGCTAAGCCACTTAAGGAGTGATCCGGAGAAAGACCTTCGGTACAAGGCGTCGTCCAAGATGACGAAACGTCGGGCTTGATACTTCAATCTCCGAGCTTCTCGAGGGTCGGGGGGCTCCTGAGAGTCTCGGAGTCAGAATATGTAGGGGGTCCGCCAGTCGCTCGGTAGTGCCTGGTGAACAGTCATGAGCTCTGCTTCTGTGCTCGATCGTTCTAGCTCTTCGAGGAAGACCGATCGGGCACCTTCTGTGCTAATGGAGGAGGCCAGTCGAGAGAGGGCATCCGCCCAGGAGTTTTCCTCTCGAGCTATCCGAACGACCTAAAAACTCTCAAAAAGTGGGGATATTCCTCTTACCAGTTCAAGATATTTGACCATCGGTGCATCCCGAGAATCATAGTCATCGTTGACTTGGCTGGCGACTAGCTGGGAGTTAGTGCCGATCCTGACTCGTTCGGCCCCCAATCGTCGTGCCATCTCGGCCCCCGAGATGAGGGCCTCATACTCAAAGACATTGTTGGATGCCTGGAAGTTGAACTTCAAGGCGTACTACAACTCTACTCCTTCTGGAGACTTGAGGAGGACGCCAGCGCTGCTCTGGCCAAGTTGGAGGACTCATCAACAAAAAGGTCCTAGGTGGGCTCGGGCATCGGTGGAAGGACTCCCCAGTTGGAACGGTGCTCTCTGCAATGAAATCTGTGAGTGCCTATCCCTTGATGGCCGAACGGGGGTGACAAGACATATCGTACACCCCGAGCATTATGGCCCACTTGAAGAGGCAACCCGTGGCTTCACGGTGAGTGAAGATCTTCTTTATGGGCTCGTTGGTCAGTATGACGATGGAGTGCCCTTGGAAGTAGGGCCGAAGGTGCTTGGCCGAGGTCACCAATGCTAGCACGAGTTTCTCTGTTATGGGGTACCTTCTTTCGGCCTCGTTGAGCACCTTGCTGGCGCAGTATACCGGCCTCTGCACTCCTACGTCATCTCAAACTAGGACTAAGCTCACTATTGAAGGAGTTGATGAGAGGTACAGGTACAATGCTTTGCCTGGGATCAGCTTTAACAGCACCAGGGGAGAAGCCAAGAACTCCTTCAACTCTACAAAAGCTTTCTCACATTCCTCATCCCAGGCAAATGTAGCAGATGCCCTTTGGTCCCCCTCAACAATTTGAAGAAGGGTATGCATCATTCGGCCGCTCGGGACAAGAAATGGTTGAGGGCAGTGACGCGCCCTGTCAAGCACTAGACATCTTTGACGTACGCGGGCGGCTTCATATTTAGGATGGCCTGAACCTTGTTGGGGTTGGCCTCAATCCCGCGTTGTGTCACCAGGAAGCCCAGGAACTTCACGGATCGAACTTCAAAGGCACATTTCACTAGATTGAGCTTCATGTTGTACCTCAGGAGGGTGTTAAAGGTTCTGGCTAGGTTGGCGAAGTGGTCTTCAGCCCTGGGCATCTTGACGAGCATGTCTTCGATGTAGGCTTCCATGTTCTGGCCGATTTGCCCTTCAAAAATGTGGTGGATCAGTCTCTGGTACGTCACTCCTGCATTCTTCAACCCGAAAGGCATTCGGGTGTAGCAGTATACGCCGAAGTCGGTGATGAAGGTTGTCTTCTCAATGTCTTTGGGATCCATCCAGATCTGACAACCCCAAATTTTAATATCACTCAAGAAGATAGAGTAATAGGTGCAGAATAAAAATGATCTGACAGCAATGAAGAACAGCGAGACAATATGACTTGACTAACTGAAGATCAATGAAGAGTAGCAAGCAGTATGAAAGATGAAAAGCTCCAAACGCAATCAAGTGAGGAGTGAGTTTCACATAAACCAACAACAATGGCAAGACCTAGGAGAATATAGCCTTATGCATCAACCATCAGTCTAACATCCAGATGCGGTACCTGGTGGAGGCTCTCCTCACACAAGAGGTGGAATTTCAGATAGGGGGTTACCTATCCTTCCAGCCACGCCTTTTTATATACCCACTGGATACGAGACTTAAGCAAGAAAACCAGATGACCAGTTTAAGATAGTAAAATGCATGCGTGACTTGGGAGTTCCTAAGCATACATCTTACCAACGAGTAAGATGGAATGCACACACACGACATAAAAACAATCACACTGGACAGCAATTTTAGGTGGTTCAGATTTCACCTACATCCACCCCACACTCTAACCAGAGTGTGACTTACTGTTGGCTCACAGCTTGAACGTCGCTGATCCACAGCTTTGGGGATAGAAATCCCTACACACAGCTGAGCCTCACAGCTTACTGACTGAGGAACACCCTCGCCTGCTGAGCACCATAGCTTGCTCTGCTGATTCACAGCATACAATGAAACTTCAAAGTAGAAAATAATGAACTTAAAGAAAGTAGAAATAGAAGAAGGGAATATGGCTCTCAATAGAGGAGTCTGACTCTGGACCTGATCCAGAAGTCAGAGTAGACACTCTTCTCGACCTCTTCTTCTTCCACTCACTCTTTCTCCAGCACTTTGTTCCTCTCACTCTTTCATCTCTTCTTCTTCTCTCCTTCTCTTGCTCTGCTCACTGCTCTACTCTTCTACATCTCTTTGTTCTTCTCTTGGCCTTTTTTCCACACCCTCAAGCCTGGATGAGAAGGGTCCCTATTTATAGGGAATTAGAGGCTCCGAAAGCTTGATTCCAGCCTGTCCATTTTGGCGTGAATCATGTGGTCCCCCTCCAGATCACCTTGAGGGCGCATGGAGGGAACATTCCCACCAAAATATCTTCTAGAGGAGACTTAGCCACATGTCAGGAATTAAGGTTTTAATGATCTTCATGATAGAATATTGGCTGTCCTCCCTGCTTTGGTTCTCGTGCTGACAAAATGGTTCTTTAAGTCCAACGTGAGATTATTGCCTTCATGCGAGCCAAGTGTTTGATCCTGGTTACTTGAGCCTTAAATCCTTGTCAGTAAGATAGAGGGCATTTCAACAAACACATTATCAGCATAAGAGGATATTCAATATGCATCGACCTATGTAAGAGGCACATATGCTTTGACCTTGAATGCTATGAGCATCGACCCGAATGGACATCATGCATATACATACACAGACCTTGTATGCAACAATGAATCATGTGCTTCGACCTTATGGCATGTGCTTCGACCTTATGGCACCATGTGCACAGACCTTAAGCATGGATAGACTTGTTTGTGCGTAGACTTAAGGACATGCATCGACATTATACGTATATATGCTCAGACATGAGTGATGTGCTCTAACTTCAAGAGCATGTGCTCTGACTTGATGCCTTCATATGCACTGACTATAGTAAAGGTGCTCCGACTTGTCTTAGTAAGACAGCAGTAGATGCACCGACTTGTCAGACTGAGGTAGTGCATATGCATTGACTTGTGTGAAGGTGCTCAGATCTTCATGCTATGAAAATGCGAATGTGCACCGACCTTATGTGAAGGTGCTCAGACTTTCATGCTTGCAAATGAATATGTGCACTGACCTAGAATGGAGGTGCTCTGACCTTATGCTGCATGCATTGCACATGTGCTCAGACCTGAAGGATGCAACTTGCACCAGGGTGAGGTGGTCAGGAAGGGTCGTTGGGGCCTCGACCCCAAGGGCACGCTGGAGGATGTGGTCCCGCGTCCCCTAGGTGAGGGTTGTAGCGGCGATGCTGACGTCGAGATGCGGGATCCGGAGCGCTTTCGCGCCGAAGCGAGAGACGAAATATCACAGTGTCTCTTCTTTGCCCTGCCTGAGGGCGTGCAGGGTTATCGCAGATCTGGCCACCTTTTGACAGCCGATGAAGTTCTCCTTGAATAGCTTCTTGAGCTGCTGGAAGGAGAAAATAGTCCCGACTGACAGGGACTCGAATCAAGCCCGGGCATTCTCTCGGAGGGTCGTTACGAATGCTAGACACTTCACAGTGTCCGAGGCCCGGTGGAACATTAGGTGGGACTCGAAGCTGTGCATGTGGTCGGTCGGGTCAGTGGCACCATCATAGGAGGTGAACGACGGCAGTTGAAACTTTGGCGGGATGGGGACTTTCATTATTTTCCTGGAGAAGGGGGCATGGAAGTTCAGGTCGTCGTCGATCAGGCCGTGATTCTTGGTGGCCAACAGGACATCATCCAGGTATCGGACTTTGTCCTCTATTTCCTCGAAGTGCTGGAGTTGGCGATCCATCTCTGGGTTGGAATGGAGCGGGTTGCGCACCATCGGTGCGGGCATGCTGCGGGATCGTCGGGTCTTTGTGGCCGAGGTATGAGATGCCTCTCGCGCTTGGCGGGGGTTCCCCCCGACTTGGTCCCTCTCGTCCTCCCGTCGCTCGGGTAAGACACACTGGGGGTCGACCCGCTGGTCCCGGAGCTCCGGGCAGAGTTTCGTCAGGGCCAGGATTTGTTGGCGAAGTTCGTCGAGGTCACCTGGGGTGACCTCCTGTCGGGGATGAGCGGAAGAAGCTTCCTATGATTCTCGATGGGAGCTGGGCCCATGGTGGGACCTATGGCCCCGGTTGCTGGTGTTGTGGAGGCTTCCACGGGACGCCATAGCTTTTCGCTCGTAGTTACCACAGACGGCGCCAAGAAGTGTAGAGGCTGAAAAATGGTTCCTAGGTCACGTACCACCTTCTCTATTTATTTGTTGGGGAAGTCGTCTTGTGCCCGTGGAGGCCTGCAAACACTGGAAGCCAAAGAGGCGTCAGAAGGAGTCTCGGGTGTTACCCCAGGGGATAACCCTCCGATGCTTAAGTCAGTAATGGGAAAGCAAAGTATAGAGAAGAGCATGTGAGAGAGAGAGAGGTATCACTGTAGGAGACTGAGGAGCCGTGGAGATCTTCCAGACGAGTGTTCGCCGGTCCTAGTGCTCACTCGGTGAGTGCTCGCTGGATGGTAAGGTTGTCGGAAGGAACTTTGCTCAGAGTGTGGGCAGTCGCTTCCTTCTTCTCTCACTGTAGTAGGGTCAGTAGCTCTATTCTCTTGGGTAGCGTTATAGTGGAATGAACCACCGTGTCTGTCTCCTCTATCGATTTCCCTTTTATAGGGGGCTATCCTGGAGCGAGGAGCTGCATCCTTTGATAAGGAAGGGCGTCCATAGTAGAGTAACGTTTCTCCACTATAGTGATAGAATTTTCCCGTTAGAGGACGATTACTCAGGCGTTGGCTGGTCCCAAGGCGAGTCTTACGGCGCTCATGGGGCGTGCTAGACCGTTATGGGGTCAAGGCCGACGTCGTGGGGGTAACGATCGGTTGCCGGAGAGTCCTCCGGCGATAACTGCGCTTGGGCCATAGCACTTACGCGTTGTAGAATCTAATGCTTTTCTGGGCTGGGCTTACCCTTGGTGGGCCGAGTACGTGTGTCCATCCCTTGAGAGTGCTTATCGCAAACAAACCTTCATGGGCCTGTCGTTATTGGGCCGTTCCTGGACCAAACCGGATTTACCCTCCTCACTATGTAACTTAAGATTTGACTTTTTCTAATAACTCATAACTATTACACGAAAAATAAGGCAAGAAGCAAGAAAGCAGGAAAGGTACCCTACCTAATAGGAGCACGGTGGAACCAACAAGCGGGAATAAATAAACGAAAAAATCTCCTATTCTAACAGCACTGAACTACTGAACCTCAGTCTGTCAAAACTCAAGTCCACACTTACCGGCAGACAGGAGCACCTCTCACTAGAAGAACGACTGGATGCGTCCCCTGACGTCTTACACCACGTCACAAGTGTCTAGCTACAATGCCCCGGGTGTAAGACTCAGAAACGCACAGTAACTAAGGTACCACGAACAAGGACTAGCTGAGGTGGCGCTCGTTAGCGCTGGTCCGAACCCTCAGCCTCGTGTGCACACTCAGACCATACACCCTAGGTCTGTCCTCTAACTGGTAATTCCCCCACCAGCTCAGACTCAGCGGTACGCGGGGGCCCTACGGTAACCAGCCTACTCACCGTCTCTCTCGAGTGCGCCACACCAGTGCTCCCAGTGGGCCGACACACGCGTGCCGTGGAAGCCACGACTAGTGGATGGGTCATCGGAAGTACAGACCCTCAAGTCACGAAAAATGACTCCGGAAGTAAACGAGTGCAAGGATCGCTCCTCGGACAATACCGACTCATGGTGACGTATGCCGGAAACGCCACACCCCGGGACCCCCACGGCGCCCCACACCTGGTCCCCACATGATGCCTAGCATCAGTCGGACCACGGGTCAGCACGTGGATCAAGGTCCGCTCACCCGGGACTCGAATCGACACGGAAGAAACTACCGGCTAGGCCTCAGACGATGAACGGTCCATCATTGGCCACTCAAGGATGCACGGCTAAGCCGCAGTCGCGCAGGGGAGAATAGATGGTCCAACCTAGCCGTCTGTCACTCCCAGTGAAAACCAGACTATAACGTGCCTGCCCAGGGGCGTTATAGTGCTTAACGGACCAATACAGGTGCGTCAAGCCCCAAGTCACGGAAGGGAACATAACACGCTCCTCTAGGGGCGTTATGTACATAACGGACCAGTCATGGTGCGTTATGTCACGGGGTGAAAATTGACTATAACGCACTCCTCTAGGGGCGTTATAGACCTTAACGGACCATCGCCGGTGCGTTAAGTGGAAGGCAAGGGCGTCGAGCATAGCGCACCTTCCCTGGGACGTCATAGAACATAACGGACCTCCATAGACGCGTTATGTGACCAGGGCCCCCAACGGTCAAAAACTAACGGTCGGAAACTCATAACGCACCAATACCAGGGCGTTATGTCTGACATAACGGTCAGTCGTGGGACCGTTAAATCCACGAAGACCAGACTCAAATCACACGAAGCATAACGTACCTACCTGGGTGCGTTATGATCATAACGGCCACTGGGACGATCGCTATATCGTCCCGACGGTGAAACGACGAACTAAACCCAAAAACGCCGACCACATCCCCATACCTCCATGGGAGAGGGGGAAATCAAGGGGGAAGCTCCCCAATAGCCCTAGGCATGATTCTACGATCTCGGATCGGCCAAAAACATGGTGAATCACTAGATCGGACGATCACTCCCCAAATCATGGTTTTACCTTAACCCACTCAAAAACATCCCTCTCGGCCTCACGACGGGCTAGAAACCACGAAAATGAAACGCGTGGAGCTAGGGAACGTCACCCTACCTCAATGGAGCAAATGCTCCGCCGAATCGACGTCGAAATCGCAATGGAAGCTTTTAGAAACCCTCGTTCCCCCACGAAATCCCACGAGTTTCGCGTCGCCACGATCGCCTCACCGTCATCGCCACGCCGTCGCCCCGCGCCGTTGGTAACCGGAGGGGACTCGCCGCGCGATCAAAAGAGAGAGAGAGGGGGAACGGCGCTCACGGTGGGGAGAAAGGAAGAGGAAGAAGAAAGAAGAAGAATAAGAAAATGAAAAGAACTTCTTCCCCTGCTGTCAGATCTGAGCCGAGTGCAGAAGTATGTGTGGGGAGCAGCGGTGCTGGCTTTCCTATTCCATTCACTCAACGCCACCGACCGAGTGACCATGCTCGGCGGCTTCTCGCCCTTCTTGCAGGTAAAAATGCCCTAATGCCTTTCCATTCTTTCTATCATGCTTTTAATTGACTAAAATGCTGACATCTTCTTATAAATGTAGTTTTGGGCTTTTCTCTAGCTGCCGAGGATTGGTCGAGGTATCGAGCTATACCTAGGATGGTTTCCTATCGCGAGGTGGTGGAACATTGCCCGGAGCGCGGGGTCGATCCAGCGGTCGACTCAGATGATCCAAGAGGATCTCGACTCATTCCCGCATGCATCGGTAAATAGCCTGACTTCCTACATGCACTTCTATATGCTTCTAAAATGCTTTTCTTATATGAATGCTATATGAATTCTATATGAATGAATGCTATATTACTCACAAATGAATGGCCCTTTCAGGTGCGGTGGACACCGTATCGGGACGAGGACCATACGGGGCAACCGTGGGTCGAGGCCTCCCTGGCTTACTGGGGTGGGATGTTTGGCTACACTGCATCAATGTGATCGAGCCCCTGCATTACCAGTTGATTATGAGGACACGAGGAGTGCATAACAGGTGGTTAGGTTCCCGCATCGTCACGATGAGCGCCCAGGCAAATTTGCTAAGGGCATTGGCAGTGACATTGATTGGAGCAGCTGAGCCCGAAAATATGTTCAAGATTGGAAACACAAAGGCAAGGCCATGACGGAGCGGGCGGACAACGACGAGGCATATCTGAAGGCCTTCACCCGCCGGCACGGTAGCTAGGTTTACCGTGGGGCCCGACGATCAGTATGAAAATGCCAAACTCGACTTTTCCTATATGAATGAATGAATGCATGACACTTACTAAAATGCAGCTGGACCCTCAAGGTCACATAGCCGAGCTCGAGGGACGCCTCCACGCTACCGTGCAGCAGCGGGACGAGTACCGAGCAGCCTTAGAGCTTCTGGTGAGTCTTCTAGACTTAAAAATCTGAAATGCTTTATGCAAAACCTGACCGACCTCTTAAAGTGTAGCAGGCCGAGGGAGCCCAGAGGACTGGACCAGATGCACCGTCCTCCTCCTCACAGCCAGCCGGGGGATGGGCTGAGAGGGACGCAGAGTTTGCCTGAGCCGTAGCCCGAGCCGAGGAGGCCGAGGCTACCCTCACGGAGCGGGTAAGAAACTAAACTTTCCTAAAAAGGCTTTGTGATTATGCATGTTCTTAAACTGATCGATATGCAAAATGTAATGTGCAGGCAAAGTACCTAGCTGCAGCTTTGGCAGAAGCGGCCGAGGCGCCTCGTCTCCGGGGAGAGGTCGACCGACTCCAGGGGGAAGTGACCCAACTGAGCGGCGAGGTGATCCGGCTGAGTGGGGAGGCAGCGGACATTGAGCGATACCAGATTGAGGCTCGTGAGGCGTGGCTCAAGATTTTTGAGCTGAAGATCGAGCTTCGGATGATGGAGCGGACCGTTCGGCTGATGGACCGGGCACCCGAGTAGATGACATCACGAAGTGGCACAGTCGGAGGCTCACGGAGTGCGGCACCGAGCGCGTCGGTGGGTGACATCCTGGCTAGCTCCTCCACCCACCAGAGGAATGAGGAGGCGGAGAGAAGACGCCTGAGGGACAAAGAGGAGCACAGTGCTATGGAGCCATCGCTGAAGCGACCCGAGGGCACCGGGGATAGCGACAGACCGGTAGAGTGATATTTTTGTTATTTTGGTGATTTTTTTTAGTTTTTTTGGTTTTTGGTTCACACACACTATGTGACACTTGATATATATAAAATTAAGAAAATTTTGTTTTTGTGAAAATGTGATTGTGGATAATGGTGTCTGAATGAATGCGAGAAGATTACACATACATGACTCAAATAAAATGAAAATTACATGACTAGACTCAGAAATACATGACAAACACAATGGCACATGCCGACGAACAATCCGAGCCTCGAAAAAATGTAGAGGGGCAAGGGATGCCCCATCAAGTGGCCAACCAGTAGGCCAAGTAAGCCGTCAAATATGTGAGTGGAGGCAATCTACACGAATTCCACCCTTGTGTTGGAGCAAACAAATGGTGTGGATGTGGAGAGAACATCAGTCTGACCTCTCTACACTGCTCCTAGGTCATACCTGGCTGGGCAAACTCCTCGTGGAAGCAAAAAGAGCCGTTGTAAAAGTGACTCACCTAGAAATTCAAAGTCACTTGGGACGTACAAGGGGTCTTCTCCTTGCCCACTCGGGCCAAATCCCTCCATGTCTTCATCAGATATCTGAAACAATAGGGCATGTGATATTTTCCAGTCCCATCCGAGTGACTATTGTGAAGATCATCTAGAGATAGGTCCTCGTAGGCCCGCCCACAAACAGAGAAACCAGAAATCCTGTGGAAAGTCCAGAGGTCCAAAGAAATCTCCCCCTCTGCTGTAACAATTGTGTTCCATCGACGGTTAAACCTCTCTACAAGAGCTTGAAGCAGATCTGTATGGCAGGGATACAAATATAATGCTGCCCTCACTACATGGTGAATTTCTGTCTTCTCCAACATTGATTTGTAGACAGTCAGGACACGCTAAAGCCACTCTGTCGCCCCTCAGTGATAGATGTGAGAAGGGATGACAAACCACCACCCATACCAACTAGGAGCCTTCAACGCTAAGATCCTCTCCAGCAAGCAAGCAATCATGAGCATAATCATAATCATCATTTGCAAAACTCGCCCCCGAGGGTATCAAGAACAAACCCTCCACTGCGGGCTCTGTCACTCTGTGACGCCCGTACAAGTGCCAAGCGGCGGGAGACAATGGAGCAGCATGAACCTTGAAGCTGTCAAAGTGTCTGAAGGAACCCAGGCTCGCCTAGTCAGGGTACTACCTCCGCCAAGTGAAACCCTCTGGAAAGCTCGGATAAGAATAAGTGCAGGTGCCTTGCATGCTATCCCCAGCAGTATGGCCCGCTAAAGACGACACCTCTCCTATGGCAAAAGGGGATCATCACTCTGCATGCCAACGGGAACAAATCTCTGGACGAAGAGGAAGAGATAATGGTCTAGTGGGTGATGGGATGGATATCCCCCCGACCGGTCGTACATATAAACTCCATCTCTCCTCGTAATGTGAGTGGTGTCCACAAGGCCCTCGCCCTCACTAGCACTCTTAGTCGGACCCTCAATGACCCAGAGGAAGCCATGATCCACTCCATCAAAATTATCAACAGTGATGGTACATGACGAAAATGGTGGCATGTGCCAATCAATCCGCTTGACAGAGCAATCGTCGGAACCCCCAATCCTTGTCCTCCTGGAATGATCTCTATCTCCACTGTGGCGAGCCATGTCCACAAGCACTGTAAAAGGAGAAAAGAAGCAGAAAATTAGAAACAAATCTTCGAGGACAGGAATAAAACAATGAAGTACAGTCCTACAAGGTCCCGTAATGTCGAAGAGACTTGGGACAAACAATCAAACTACAGAGGGCATGGGTCCCCCGCCCCCGCCTTCGGCTTGCACAAACATCTCGTGGGGGGGGACCCATTATTTTCTCGATTTACACAAGACAATTTCCTCAAAATTAATCGAGGTCAACTACACTATATTTCGACGGCGGTCGAAGTACGGCACAAGACCAGTACCGCCGCTCTATGGAGTTATCTCCATATTCCGGGACTCCCGGTCAAAGACCCCACAATCATAATTCCCTCGGGATGACTTTGATAACAGAATGAGGGGCGAATAGGATGAGTTATTCCGCCTACTCACCCTTAACCGAGTTTAAGGTGATACTTGCAAGGAACAAGGGGAGATACTCGACCCCTGCCACCATGTAAGAAAATTATATATAATAGGAAGCAAAGACAGAGAGGGGGGGATACAAAGGACAACGAGGTCCAGGGGGAAGGGGCGGCACAAGCCGAACACAAGAGAATAGAGGGATACAAAGGACAACGAGGTCCAGGGGGAAGGGACGACACAAGTCGAACACAAGAGAACAGAGCCAAACAAAGACCAAAGCCACCGGCCTAAATAAGAAGGTGTAAAGCCCAAAAGACAAGAGGGCACAGCAGCTCAAGGTGGCGTGTAGTCACGACTCGGAGAACAAGAATGGTTGTGACGTTGAGACTGGCGAGGGCCTGCCGACTTGGGCTGGCGCGACGGACGTCCACGACCGACGAAGTTGACGTGGACAGCGATGTCGAATGGACCAGCGGGAGGCTGATCAATGCCCAGGATGATGAGAGGCGCGACAAGCACGGGGAACTGGATATGCTCTCCATCAGCCGGGGAAGCGATTGAAGGCAAAGCCACAGGCAGCCGGCTAGACGGAGGAGGAGCTCCATCATCCTCAGAAGGGTCAGGGACCACCCATCTCGCCACTCGCTTCACAGCTTGAGCGAAGGAAAGCCTCAGTGCTGGAGATGATTGGGGGTGGGTCCCTTGCCAGGGATGGAGAAACAGCTATCGAAGGGGACACAATAGAGCTGGTGTTGGCTAGCGACCAGGCTGGAGCCCCCGTGTTAAGTCCAGTTGAGGGGGCAGTAGAAGTGCAAGAGGACCACAGTTGCATGACATCAGGCGTAGAAAGACCCAGGACCACGGAGGCATCACGCTTGGGAGGCAGGCTGGCGGCAGGGCCATCCCCCTCGCGGGGGGGGGGAGGCAGAACATGCAAGGTCGTTGCCATGAGAGCTCGGAAGATAGTTGGTCGATCCTACGAGCAGACTTGACACAGGCCCGGGAGAGGGACCTCTCCTCGCTTTCCAGTCGTCTGAAGTAATCAAATATCTCTGCCCCCAGCTGAGTCATGATCAAGCCACCCTCCATCACCCTCTCGAAGAGTAGGGAGGGGGGACCAGGACTGAACTCCCGAACCAGCAAAGGCGCCAAGGATCGGCACCTCTGGTACAAGGTAGCTCGGATGGCCGGGGCATTAGCCAAAGAGGGGAGAGTCCTCTCTGGGTTAGCCATGACCGGAGTGCCCTCTCCGAGCATCGCCATTCTTGGGACGGCTTCACTCGGCTTGGGCAGGGTCGATGCCTCGCCCCGATCCCCCTCGGCCTCGACTGGGACTTCAGAACTGACCACCTCTGCCTGCTGTCTGGTAGGATCGATGATAACCTCCCCACCGGTAGCAGCCACCTCTGGCCCAATTAGTGGGAGATCAGATTGGCAGATTTCCTCGGTCAAGGGCCCCTCAACCAAGAAGGCTTGCTCTTCGACTGGAGGGGCAGCCTCTGCCTTCTTCGATCGCTTCTACTCCACGAGAAAGGCGTTCATGGAAGATAACATCAACGGCTCACCAGGTTCCTTGCGTTTGGACCCACGGCGCTCGGGGACGTCATCCCGAGCCTTCATTTTGCCCTTATCCCGGGCACGAGAGGGACCCTCGAAAGTTCAGGGCTCACTCGGAGCAGGTGTCTCCCCCAAATCGACGGTCCCCTACTGCAGCGGCTACTCCCCCTTATCAGCCGTCTGCCTCGAATCTGAGCGACTAAAGCCAAATCTTTAGAAGGAGGCCCACTTGCCCAACACAGAAGCATAATGTGAGGCACTAAAGATCTTACCATCAGATGACAACGCCTGGGAAAGATATTCCTCGATGTTCGCCACCATCATCAGTTCAGCGATCGATTGGCGATACTCATGAAGAATCCTTATCTCCTCTTCCAGCTCTAAGGAAACCACCACCTACTTCATAAGAGTTTCCCTCAAATCTTTACTCCAAGCTATGGCTTCCCAGATTGTGATGTTGGCAGGGAAACGCTTCATCTGGGGGAGGACCTTCTGGTCAGCTCGAGCTCGAGCATCCTCCAGTGACGGTAATATGTCAGGTTTGATCTGCTATGAGCTGCCGCGCCGCTCCTCGTCAGGGAGTTGCACCGCCTTGCCCTTGTTGTTGGGATCAGGCTGACCGTGACCAGTCGCAGACTCTTGGAAGAGAGAAGCCAATGACGGCTCTTCCAAAGATGGCTGAGGGGCTGGTCCATCCTTACTGGATGGTCCTGCTTGTTCTGCAGGGCAGGCCGAAGCTGGTGCTAGAACTGGAATGCTAGTGGTAGTCCCCTCGACGCCAGCTACGTCAAAGATGCTGGGTTGCACCTGGATCTCCACTGGTGGGATCGGGACAGGTTGTTCTCCTCGAAGGAGGATAACCCGTTCACGATCGAAGGGAGAGGGGTGAAGAGACAGCTCAGGGGCTCTGCCGTGACCTCTGCTATGTCCACGACCACAACCTCGGCCATGGTCAGTGTACTCTGGAGCTAGTTGCGGTCTGGGTGGAGCCGTAGCCCTTTGTATGGTTCTGGACGCTACCGGCTCGCCTCGCAGGGAGGCGTTGATATTGTCTGAAGGTGGGATAGCCGCCATGTTGCAGGTGCACCCACGAAGCATCTGTTCCAGCTGTTCCACGGTGATCTCCTTGTCCTTATAGAACATGGTGAGCTCTTTTGGAACGCGGAGAGTTTCACCTTCCATTACCTTCTGGATCATTTCTTGGACCCAGTCCCGGAGGTGAGCTCATTTCTGCATGTCTTCCCACGGGATGTAGCTATCGAGTGGGATAGGCCCGGTAGGGCGAAGAGGAATGTATTCCTCCAAGTTGTTGATGAGCCGCTGTAACCTCTGGAGAGGCGTCAGCTCTGCTGGGGACTGCAAGGCAGCTGCTTGTTCGGCTTTCTTCTTGAGCCACCTTTTGAGATTCTTCCTTCTATTTCTCTCCTGTTTCTTGGCGATGGCCGTCTCCAGGGGAGTAGGAGGAGGAGGCACTGGGACTGGAGTTGACAGGTCCGCACGGGGATACTGTCGAGCCGATGAGTTTGTAAGGCGAGTTCGGTGACTCCTCTTTACTTAGATCTCAATCCAAGCACCTTCCGATTGTTGTAGTTGGAAGGTAGCATTGATCATCTACTCGATGACTTCGAGTGGTAGTTCCTAGTAAGTAGGGATGCTGGGACTGGCGTTCAAAGACGAGGACGTGACTTGTTGCCTCTGTCGTGGTTGGTGTGGGAGCTTACCGAGAATCGGTTGACTCATACTGGCATCCGAGGACGTATGCGCAGTTTGATGCCTTAGCCACAATGGCGGGAAGGCTTCCCCTATTGAGTTGGTGTATTGGTGCCGGTGTCCAAGGACATGTGCGTGGTTTGATGCCTTAGCCGTGGTGGCTGTGGTTTCTGATGAGGAGGGGCCTGAGGAGCGTGACCAACATCTTGCTTCATGATCGGACCCCTGCGGTCTGGCTGAGAACAGGGTCGGACGACACCTGATGACATCTGGGGGCCTTGTCGCCCCCAGTGACTGTCTTGATCTCGTGCGTCGGAGGGCCTTTGTGATGGCAGACCCGACCTGCGAGCTATAGGGAGAACCTGGTTTGGTAGAGCCAAGGTCTCGCTCAACTTTTGCTTCCCCTTTCTATGCTCGAGTGTCGAAGATGGAGGTAGAATAGGGGGAAGATGAGAGGGGCTGGAAGAGTCCGTCCTGGTCTCGCCTACCAGGACATCTTCTTGACCAAGAAGGACTCGAAGGAGTCTTGCAGTGTCCTCCTTGGAAAAGGGCAGAGACTCTAGCTCTTGCCAGGGTCGCCATTGTGCGGCTGGAGTGGCAGGGGCTAGTTGACCTTCTACTGCCAAAGAGAGAGTCAGGGACCCTGGGAGCTGCGACATCGGGAGGGCTTAATTTGTGCAACAGCGACAGGGCAACAGCAATACAACAGGGACAACTGGGGACAGAGAGACTGGTTCCAGCGAGGAGGGGGATCCACTCCATTACTGGATTACATGACTTACATGCTGTGAAAGGCATCTGTATGGGGCGTAAGAGCCCGATTACATGTGATTGCAAGCTGCGGGATAATTTCGTCATTTATGACAGTCCCCAGGTCATTGCATTATTGTATGGGTAGCTCTATATCTGTACATAGTGTCCGTCAGAGTACCTGTGACACGACAGGATGCCACCTGAGGGGCGTCACAATGTCCTCCCATCATGCGACAGTGTCGAGGTCGGGACAGTAGGGGCACCGTAGGCACCGTTGTGCTAGAGTAGTTGGGGGTCACCAAGGCCGAGGTGACTGAATGACGTAGGCATCACTTGTCACTAGAGTGGCCGGGCACTGTTGGGACTGGAGCGGTTGGACGGCGTAAGTATTGCCATGATAGGAGCGACCAAAAGTCGTTGAGCTCAGAATTGTCAAGTGCCGTGAGCCCCGATGGGACTGGAGTTATGGAGTGATCGGGCGTCGTGGATCCCGATGTGATTGGAGTAGATGGAAGTCAGGCACCGAGGGTGCCACTGTGACTGAGGCAGCAGAGTAGTCGGGCGCAACAGGCCCCGATGTGGCCGGCAATCGGGTGCCGGGGGCACCATTGTGACTGAGGTTACTAAGTGATCGGGTGTCGGGGGCACCGTTGTAACTATAGTTGATGGCAGTCGGGTGCCATGGGCACCGTTGTGACTGTAGTTGATGGCAGTCGGGTGCTGGATGCACCATTGTGACTGAATTGTCTGACAGTCGGGTGCCGAGAGCACCGTTGTGGCTAGAGTGGCAGGCAGTCGGGTGCCGGGGACACCGTTGTGACTGAGTCGTTGAGCAATCGGGTGCTGCGGGCCTCGACGTGACTAGAGTGGCTGGCAGTCGGGTGCGGGGGGCACCGCTGTGACTGTAGTTGATAGGCACCGTAAGACCTTGAGGGTCGTGCTCGGGGCTCGTTGATAGAGGCGGGGGCCTGACGCTTCATTTTACACCGGGACTTGTGAAGTATGCCCATTGTCTGGGTAACAGCACTGAGGGCATGCTTATCGAGGTGGCCCTAAAGTGGCACACGATCATCGAGGCAGGGAACCAGGCTGGGCACCTCAATTGAGCCATGTCTAATGGTGCGCGACCATTGGGACCGAGACTGGGCAGGGTGCTCTGGTCAAGTAATGGCTGCGTCGTGCATGATTATCGAGGCAGAGATAGTGTAGGGTGCCTCAATCGAGCAGCAACAGAGGTCATGCACAAATGTCGAGACAGGGCCAAGAAGGGTGTTCCTATTGAGCAACGTTTGGGGGTGCATGATTATTGAGACAGGGCTCGGGCAGAGTGCTTTCACCAAGCGACATCAGGGTCGTGCACGAGTATTGAGATGACATACGTTCATCACAACAGGGGGGCCGCCTTCTAGGAGGTTGGTGTTTGGGCTAGACACCGTATGAGAGATGACTATGCCGCATGCCCTCGGCGTAAGCCTAGCAAACACACACACAAATCTCCTTGGTGTTTGGGCTAGACACCGTAGGAGGGATGATCATGCGACATACACTCGGCGTAAGCCTAGCAAACACACACAAATCTTCTTAGCGCGCCTTTGTAGTCGGGGGCTGAGCTCCTTGCATTGATGCTTGATTCATCTCTCATTGGGCATCCAAAGGGGGGATTTTATAGTGGAAGATGAAGGGTAAGAGGGGTTTAGGCAGACCAGGTTTAGGGGTGAGGCTGGTCCGGGTAAACCATTGGAAAGCATTACGGAGTGGGGGAGGGAGGGTTTAGGCAGACCCCTCTCTCCCACGAAATTATCACCCCCTCCCCTTGCCATTCTCTATTTAAGAGAGTGTATAGTGTCAATTGTGGAATGAATGAAGCATTTTGAAAGAAGAATTATCAAGAGCAGCCCAAGGGCACCCTCTCCCCCTCTCTCCCTCTGGTTTCTTCCTTCCCTAACCCAAATTCTAGAGTGGATCTACCTTCTATCCCCTCCCCTCTATCTTCTGGTTCATCTTCGGTGATCGCCGCCACCGCCACGTGCCGCCATCGCACCGTCACCACCGTTGCCGACATTCTGTCCACCAGGGATAGAGCCCTCTTCTCAGAATTCTCGCGCTCAGCCCCGACCTCCTTTGGATCTGTAATTTTTATGGAAACCTCCCTGCTACTCTGAGATTTTGGCCACTGTCCTGTAGCAACTTCAAAAATTGATAAAAGATAGATTTTCCAAGATCCATCTCTGATCTCTAGCCCTGTGTTGAAGCCCTTCAAGATAGCTTTCCAACGGTACCTCGTGGGCGTCGATCCGATGTCGGGAGTGATCGCAGCGTCCATTCTCGCCGGAGCGCGTGTCGAAAATAGAACCGACAGACCCGTGGTCGAGTGTTCCGACCGGTGACGACTGGAACCGCCCAACCTCCGGCCAGCAAACCAGCGTTCTACCGACCCAAGGAGCGGCCCTCCAGAGGTCCCCACCACAGCGGTGCTACCGGGTCCTACACGAACCCCTCAGACCAGCTCGTGGGTCCCACGGTCGCTAGTACGAGTGCTATCGATGAGACGTGAGAAGCTGCCCGTCAACCCGAAATCGGTCCTCCCGGGGCCACGTGCGTAGTCCTTTACCTCCCTGTGTGGAGTGGGCAGTAATTCATTACTGTAATACATTTGTGTAATATTTGTCCCGAGAGTACGAGTTTGGCCGGGTCCGTCTTCCCCACGCCGGGAGCGTGGAAGTATGGTGTCCGCTCCCACACTCGGCATTTGCTTAGTTCATATATACTTGTTTATGCCGCTGCTAGATATCATGCTAGGATCATAGCTCGTTAAATATTGAGATATCACCGCTGCGGCGAGAGAGAGAGTGACCGTCCCGTGACCCGATCCAGGCACAAGAGTGACCTAGACTACCCGACTCACTGCTGGTTTCTCAACCGTGCAAGTTCGAGCGCTTCCCTCACTAAGGGACGAGTCACGAGCTTGCTAGAGTCCTAGGTGTCCGTGGTCCGTCCCGCATCAGTTCCACATCGTTGAAAGGGAGGTGACAGTAGCCAAATTATATGAAACCAGGTAGAGGAACGATGAGACCACCCTGGAATACATCAAAAGGTGAAGGAACCTCAGCATGAGGTGTAGGCATCTACCACACCAGGAGGATGCCGTCCAAATATGCAAGCAAAACTTGAAAAGAGAAGTGCTAGAGAGAATGATCGACACTAAAATTAAGTCGTTTGACCAACTGAACAATGTTGTGGCAGAAGTTGAGGCATTCCTCTCAAAGTACTCCGCCGCTCTCGCCACTTCAAGCCAGAATGCCAAGTCGACTGACAAATGACCAGCATCTCAAGAAGTGCACACGGTAGACTTCAAGACCTTCGAACAACAAAAGGAAAAAGACAAAGAGGTAGCTGAGTCCCCTCCGGCCAAGCCCGCTGATCATCAAGAGGGTCCATCCCTCCATGACAAAATGAAGAAGTTGTAGTCATTCCCTCAAGACAAGACTCGACTCTTATTCGAGTGGGCCACAAAGAACGACAAAATCACTCTCCCAGAGCCGAAGAGGCTAGGTGATATTCGAAGAAAAGACCACCCTCGATTCTGCCCGTACCACCAAATGCTCGGGCACGCTATCAAGGAGCGCTATATTTTCAAAGACACTATTGAGTCTTTAATCAAGAAAGGGGAGCTACAAATGGGGGATCACAAAGTTGATCCTCCCACCGCCCACGAGCCAGAGGGCTCGGAAGGGCTAAAAGAATAGGTGTGGTGTACATAGAAATAGAAAATAAAGTATGATAATTTAATAATTAACAGAAATAAATAACTAACTACAATAGAGTCCAGTCCAACAAAAAGTATAGTCTAAAGCAGTAAAATGTACCACATGTCAAGTGAACACTCGGTCCGGTGAGCTGGCAACTAAAAACCTCCACGCAACGCCCTCGAACCTCGAGGAAGAATCGTCGCACCTGAAAACCAGGGGTGAGCCTCCTATCACTGGCTCAGTAGGGGTCCCACAAAATCCCAACCGAAAACAATGGCGGTAACGGAAAGTAACAACTATAAAAGCAACAATAATAGCAGGAATAGTAAGTCTCGGTGGTCGGTAAAACCTTGTCTCTATATCAACTCCTACTATACTGGAACGGAACCCAACACCCCGATCCCACAGTCGGGGACCAACCAGACACGAACCACTAGATTAAGATTGCCCTAGTCACGCTACCAGGAAAACAACACGACGTCACTGTCGTGGAGGCCTACCCTCATAGACAAGGGCCCACCGAAACCACGCGATTAGGAAACACAGTCACGACCTCACCGTCGTGAACTCTACGCCATCTAGGGAGAAGCCCTTGGTGACGCTCACCGAAAACCCTAGACCTCAACTCCAGGAGAATGCCCGAAACTACACATGAAACCCCGTCTCGCAGATGAGAAACAGAAACCCGTGACATGACAACTCACGTTAAGTGACGGGAGTACCTCCCACCAAAAGTAAAGCTGGATGCATCCACTGATGACTTAGTCCTCAGCCTCAGGTGTCTGCCTACGACACCCCAGGCGGAGACTGAGACACCGTACTAGTAACCACTGAACAAGGACTAGCGGGGGTCGCGCTCGAAAGCGCGTGTCCTCTGCCCCTAGCTACGGGTGCACACACAGACCATCCGCTCTAGGTAGGGTCCTCTAGCTGATTTTCTCCCCAGTCAGACTCAGGCTGCAAAGGTAAAGGGCCCTACGGTAACCAGCCTAAAAATTGTCTCACTCGGGTCATGCTCTCCACCACTCCCGAGTGGGTTCACACCCACGTGCGCAGGAAAGCTACGACAAGTGGACAGGTCACTGGAGGTAAGACTCATCACTCAGAAATCACCTGACGAATGGAAACTAGATAGCAATCTACTCGGGACTGCCCCCAGCCTAGCGGTCTATCGCTAGATAGCGAGGCAACTGGCGGTCTAACTCTGGACTGCGAGGCCAGGCCTAGCGGTCGAATACACGACCGTGAGGGAACGAGCCACGGTGAAGCCTAGCGATCTATTGCTGGACCACAAAGCAAGCCAAACGGTCCATACTTGGACTGCGAGGCAATGGCAAATGGTCATAACCTGGACCGCCTGCCCGCACGTGACTCCCAACGGTTAGAAAACACACACCCCGAGTGTGCAACGATTAGAAAATGATTGGCGGTCTATCGTGCGGTCGCGTACCAATGCCTAGCGGTCCACTATTGGACCGCATGGCCTGTCGACAATATAGTGCCACCAAGTGGTCCTACTAAGGATTGCCTGGGGAGCCATGCGGTCACTGGAAGGACCACTAGGCTCACCCAAGAGCGAAACGGCAGGAAAACCATAAAAACACTATTCCACGCCCTGATCATCGCCCGATGATGGGGAAACAAAGGGGGAACCTCCCCCAACCCTCCTAGCATGCATCTAAGGCCCCGAATTGGTCAAAAATCTCACGAATCGAGAGATCCGGCGCTCAACCTCAAATCATGGAATTTACCCTACCCGGCTCAAAAACACCTCTCTCGACCTCTCCTCGGCCTAAAAATCGCGGGAAGGGAAGGGATAAGTATGGGAATCTATCCCCCTACCTCAATGGAGCACGAGCTCCGTCGGATCGATGCTGTCTTGGATTCATGATTTGGGCATCCATTTGGGCTGATTGTCCATTTCCCCTAGGTCGTCTCACGTCAATTGGTATCAGAGCTATAGGGTGTGTCACATCAAGTGGTATCAGAGCAAGTTCACAACTTGTCTCTACAAGTTGGTCCTAGGGCATTTTGCATTCATCACCTGGTGCATCAACCTTACCCACTAGGATGGCCATTCCATATTGGTCCTATTCATACCATTCGGCCCTCCAAAAGGGCCCAATCGACCTTCCCTTGGACATAATCCATTTTGAGCACCTTATCTTTGATGGATCACACTCTAGTGATTATCTAAGGATAGAGGCTACCATGGAAAAAGACTTTGGTAGGACTATGGTATATGGACCCGCGAGAGTCTGCATTGCCAAGGGCCGACTTCGTGGTCAAGCCAAGGACGAGTGGCAACACATAGTAGGCCTAAGGGTGATTATGAGGCAAGAGCCCATTGACACATGGGAAGACATGAATTCTGAACTTAGGAAGATCCATGTTTCCTGAACCTCCTCCTCCTACTTGAAGAGCCATAGCCCAAGGAGCACTACCACTACTCCTTTCTCTCTCGGCCAGTTCAAGGCCATCATAAAGGGCCAACCTCCACAAAAACCATCACCTCCTACCCCAACCAACACCTCTACACTTGACCACCCAACCCGATTCAAATCTAATTGGCCCCCACTTCCACCCCTCCACAGACAGCCGATCCCAAGGGCAAGACACCCATAACCGACCCGATTCCCGCCATGAAGACAAACCAACACAATCCTCCACACCCAACCCATCTCCCACTCCCTACCCTAACTCTACTGTGTCCTAGGCCTCCACTACTTCCTCCCCCTATCCTAACCCAGGTTTCCCTTTACCCACAACCCTGGGTGCACCATGCACCAACCACCATCACCCCACCCCCAAAAGACCTTCCCATTCCCTTGGGAAAGGAGACCACACCCATCTACACAGGAGTAGATGTTAGCCCAGAACCCCTCCCCACCCTCGAGGAAACCCAAGTGCACACCAATGGTGAGGAAGAGCCTCAAGTCTCCCCCACTTCACATAGCCCGAACCTCCAAGAGCCACATGCCTTCACACATGGCACCATAACCATAGATGGGCCCCTATTAAAATGGCTCAAGGTAGACCCCATCCTCCATAGCTGGCACCCATACCACCTACCCATGGAACGACACCTCCCTATAGTGCCCTTCTCTTATCGCACCACCATCCAATCATCCTACCAAGCGGAGACTTTGGAGAATCTTCTTAAGGGCCTAGCCTTGCAAATTGAGCTGATTGGTATGATGACCCCATGGACCGACCAACCTATGTGCCTTGACCTCCTTCACCTATGTGTCGGGTCCATCACCTCGGTTTGCACCATCGATTGTTACACTAGCGACCTCCTTTTACTCCTCCTCATACCTGATGAGCCCGACTACATCTACAAATTAGAGCTTCTTATCTCAGGTACCTTCAAGGCTGACACTCTGTCTCCCGTCACACTTAGGGATGATTCATCACCCGATGAGGGATTTGTGATGTGGGAACCCATAGGGGATGAACTTGTCATCCCAAACCACACTTCCTTCGATCCCATGGATCCCACTGATTGGACACCATGGCACCACTCTATCTCTTTCCACCCCTACCACATTATCCACCAACCCACTCGAGAGACCAACCCAATTGTTTCATTGGAGGAGGATGACCCGCCACCTTTTGAAGTCCTTGAAGGCATAGAGTTCCTCTCTCTAGGTGGCCCTTTCCATGATCCCTTTGACCCCTCCCAATAGGAGCTCGGGTACCCATGTGGCCCACCAGCATCACTCACCACCCACTATTTCCCACCCTCACCCACAAGGTTTGGTCAAGCCCATCTCTTCCTCGACCAGGCCCGAACTTCCCTTCCCTCTCTCTCTCTCTCTCTCTTCATCGACCGAGCGGGTGGCCTCCCCATTCCGGCTCCTTCTTCTTCCTCTCCGCTCGCCTAGCATGAGCACCTACCGCCGCTGCCACGGTCGTCGTTGCCGCCGTCGTTGTGGTGAGGAGACGGCCATGGAGGGGTCTCCCCTCCCCCCTCTCTTCTCTTTCCCTCTCTGCTTTCTCCCTTTCTCATTCTCTCTTTCCCTTCTCCTTCTCCTTCTTCTTCGTTCGGGGGGCGACGGAGCCCTAGGCTCCTCCCCCTCTCTCTCTCATTCCCTCTTCCCCTTCCTCCTCTTCTCTTCTTCCTTCTCTTCTTCCCTTCCTCCTTCTCTGTCTTCAACACCGTGGGTGGGAGAGGCGTTGCCGGCCGTGCCAGTGAGCGAAGGGGCACGGGTGTGCCGGCGAATGGAGGGGGGCACGAGTGTGCCGGTAAAGCGGAGGGGGGCACGAGTGTGCCAGTGAAGGGCCCTTTTGGGCGTGCCGAGGAAGACGTGTGCGAGTGTGCCGAGGAAGCCTCACTGGGGTGTGCCAGCAAAGACACGCGCGAGTGTGCCGGCGAAGGGGAGGATAGGGCTTTATTGTCGAGGACTTATGGTGTCGCCCTGCGGGGCCCACCTCCAATTTGTTGGGGTCGTCACTCCTTGTGGACGTGTACCCGTGTTTCCGCTTATGCCTCCGGCCTAGGGAAAACTCTGCCAAAATTTCGTCAGAAATTGACGGAGACTTGGTCATTTTCAACAGTGGCCCCCTCATGGATTCCAGACTTCATCATCTCGTTCACCACCTCCCTTTCACCTTTCATTTAGTCAGTTCTTGGGTTTATGGCACTTGGTGGGCCTCTGCCAGGGCCATGTAGCTAGGGGCCTTGTAGGCGTACCGGGGAAGGATGCCAGGGAGCGTGCCGGTGAAGGCCCTCAACGGGTGTGCCGGGGAGTGACTCTGAAGAGTGTGCCGGCGAACCCTCTCAAGTGGCGTGCCGGGGAAGGATGCCATAAGGCGTGCCGACGAAGCCTTCGTCGAGTGTGCCGGCGAAGGGGCGCTATAGAGCGTACCGGGGAAGGACGGCCCGACGTGCCGGCGAAGACCCTTAACCGGCTTGCCGGCGAAGGGGCGCCCGGGGCTCGATCTGTTTCCCCTCTCCCCATCCTTTCTTCTTTTTGCTTATAATGGGACATTCCTCTTCCTTTGTAGCTTGCTTTCTTGTCGTCTGCAGTTTGTTCTGATCTTTGTTTGTTGCGCCTTTTGCAGACAAATGGCTGCTCCAAGTGGTTTCTCTGCTTCCGCTGCTGGTGCCCGACGTGCTCCTTTGCCTCCAGTGCCGGCTGTCACTTGGTTCAATGTGGAGGATTTGGACCGGGAGCACGCGGAAATAGCGGCGTTAGCCGACTCTTCAGGCTCTGACACCGAGAGCCTGGATATCCGGAGACTTGCCAAGGCAGAAAAGGGGTTCAGTTTTGATCGTACCACAGGGGACTACTCGGCAGATTTCCCGAAAGATAGGCACCTCATTCGCCACCTCAAGCATCTTCGAACCTACGACCGACGGGAAGTGTGGGCCGTGAAGGAGGTGGAACGTGCGATCCTGCAGGCCCGAGATAGCCTATCGCATGTCGTCCCCAGGAGCATTCCGATGTACCTGGTGGGGGAGGCCCACGAATGGGAGCCCGTGCTGGGGTTGGAGGCCGTGCTGTCGACAGAGGACAAGCTGGTGCGGACTCCGGGCTTCATCCCAGCTAGGTGGGACGCGGCTGCCGGACGTGTCCAGGGCGAGAAGCAGCGCCCGGGCCTATTCTTAGCTCCCTTGAAGTGGGGCTATCGGGAGGAGCCGTTTATTCTGGACTGTCTGGCAATCCGGTTCAAGCAGGGGATGTCGCTGGGCTGGTTCGGGGAACTCAGTTGTGCCATCTCCCGTTAACCCTGCTCCGCATGAGGAATTGCCAGGTGGTCGTGGTAGAGCGTTGAAGGAATTCTTGCTATTCCACCCACCGACCTTTGAGGGCCAATCAGACCTGGAAGAGGCTAGAGGGTGGCTAGATGCGATTGTACGCATGTTTCAATCAATGGAGTGTGCGAGCGATGAGAGAGTTATGTTGGCCACTTATCAGCTTCAAGGTACAGCACTCACATGGTGGACCAAAGAGTGGGAGGTCGCCTTCCATTCCCGTCCGCTCCGGCAGATCACTTGGACGGAGTTCGTTGCTGCTTTCGAGCATGCCTATACTCCGGCCTGTCTTAAGATAGCCAAGATGTATCAGTTTTTGGAACTGACACAAGGTGATATGACCGTGTTGCAGTACCGAGATAAGTTCATAGAATTAGGCCGATACGTGCCCATATTTTTGCTGATGAAGCTATGAAGACTCAGCAATTTCTGCTAGGGCTGAAGGCGGAATTAAGCCTGCCGCTGTTTGCGACCCGTGTATATGAACTGGATGCGGCGTACCAGGCAGCTGTTGCATTGGAGCTGGAATTGGCGAGGACTCGAAGGTTTTCCCAGGTTGGGATAGTTCAGCCAATTGTGCAGCTTTCGTCGGCTTACCTGCCATCTGTTCTAGGGGTTCCTTCTGCTGTCCCTGCTGTCAGTGGTGTTTCTTCTCCCTCTAAATCCCATTTCAGGTGATTCATGAATAAGAAGTCTAAGAAGAGAGCTGAGCAGCATGCATCTTTCGATTCTCCCCAACAGTCAGCTTCTTCATTTCAGCAGCGTTAAGGTTCTGTCGTTAATCAGTCGAGACCGTGTCCGAGGTGTGGTGGCAGCCATTCAGGCATACCTTATTCTCTGCCAGTAATTTGTTACCGCTGTGATCAGCTGGGTTACATCTCTCGAGACTATCCGCTGAGGCTGAAGTCGGTGCAATTTTCACAGGTCACTTAGCCGCAGCAGCCTCAGTTTTGACTTCCTCCGCCACCTCAACCTCAGTCGTACTATCCACAAGCTCCAGCTCCTTCTCAGCAGTCTTCTGCAGCCAGCCAGAGGCCGAGAGGCAGAGTTACTCATATTACTCGTGCGAAAGTAGTGGCGTTGAATCTCGTGGAAGGTACGGTTTTGATTGATGGTCGTCCAGCTCGTGTTCTTTTCAATTCTGGTACTTCTCATTCTTTTATTTTCGAGAATTTTCTTGCTTGCATTGAGGAGTCGATGACCGAGGTGTTCTGTGAGTTGCTGGTCGAATTGCCGTCGGGCTATTTCATGTCCACTCTATTATACCTGGAAGATTCCCCTGTGATCGGTAGTTGCCAGCGAGGCTTTATGCATTGCGATTGGCCGATTATGATGCTATTCTAGGCATGGACTGGTTGGAATTATATGGTGCTGCGGTTGACTGCAGATCCAAGCGAGTATATTTTAAGCCACGCGAAAAACTAACTTTTTATTTCCAAGGTATTTGGTTCTGTTCCGTCGTTTGATTAATTCTAGTGTTTGAGTCTGTAAATCATTTGGTGCTATGGTTAGAGGTCCCTTAGTTTCCGTGGCTGTCTAATCCTGTTGTCTGTCAGCTCTGTAGTGTGTTCTTGTTAGTTTCTGTCCTTTTCTCCGAATAGGGTGTAATTTCTTCCAGTTTCCTCCTGTCCTTCCGTTTAAATTTTGGGGACGAAATTTATTTAAGGAGGGAGGGACTGTAAGACCCGTATCTTAGTGGATCTTTAGTGGTTCGGATCTAGAATTGATTCTGTGAATTTAGGCTATTTTTATGAATTTTTAGGCGGTGGTTAGACATTTAATGAAATTAGTTAAGAATTTATTGAAATAAATATGCATATTAACAATTTTAGTTACTTTAGGGTTATTTTACAATTGAAGGAAATTTTTTAGTCTTGCAGAAGGGCCTTCAAGTGCTGGTTCTCCTTCATGAGAGTCTCAAGAGTCATCTCTTGGACTTCACCGGCCGAAGGGTCGTTGTTGACCGGCTCCGTATTGACGGGGGTGACAGGCTCCTCGACGGGAACTTCCTCCACTCGCATCAATGTCTGAGGCCCAGCAGAAGTGTCGACGTGGCCGACCATAGCCGGCGGCTCAGTTGGGTGATGAGGTCTACTGAGGTGAGATATGGGCTAGTTCAGATCGTCAGTATGAACCTCAGGCTGGTGCCCGGTGGTGTAGCACGCGAACACCCTGACTGCGTCATTGAGGAGCCGGACCGTCTGCCTCTTCTGAGAATGCCTCTTGGGGCGAATGGGTGTCCCCAGCCTATCAAAGATCGAGGTGCATTGCAGAGGAGTCTCCATTACAGCATCTATCTAAGGAGAACTTAGGGCTGGATATTGGTGGGGCCCAGAATGAGCCCGTCGCTGTTTTCGCCTATCTGAGTGAGAGGCGATGAGGGGCTGGGCAACGTCAGATGATGCGGCTATAGGGCAAGTCCCACCTTGCTTGGCGCGGCGTCCTAGTGCCCGAAAGGGGTTGCTGAGACGTGCCTCCCAGACAGCTTGAGCTTCCTCTGGGGTAACCCAGATCCTTCTCAGTCAGACTGTAGGTCCCCCTTGTCCCTATTTCTCCAATAGGACTTGGGAGTTGGGATGCCGAACCGACACTGGTGCCATTGGGCCATTGCTGAAGTGTTCGCCCTTTTGAGTTCCGCCTTGTCTTCTCGTGTTCACCGCAGGAGGCTAAAGCGGTTGGTAGTAGGGACCGTAGAGATGATCCGTTCTGGAGGTACAATGGGTTCGCCCCCATCCAGGTGAATCCGTAAGTCCCCGACAAGGACGGTCTTGCCAGAGTTGCTGGTGGCAGTAGCGGGTCACTTGCCTTTGCGGCTACGACGTTGCTTCTTCTGGAGAGTCGAAGATGATTTCGCTCCGAGGTGGTAGACTGAGAAAATCCGGTCTATGAATGTTGGTGGTACGGGGCCACCCACCGGGAATACCAGAATAGGCCCCCAAGATGCAAAGTCTATAGTGAAGGCCGGTGGCTGGATGACTTAAGTGTAGGCCTTCACCCGAGCCGACAGTAGTGTTGTAGATGCTCGCAACCACGTGCTTGCACCTGGAGCTGACGCTGCAGGGGGTACTGGGGTGCCAGTGACCCGAGGCCTTGAGCCTAGACTAGGAGCTGGCGAGTCCGGAAGGCGTGATAGGAGGCCCTCAATCCATGCCAGGGTCGCCACGTCCCATAGAGGCAGACCGGTGTTGGGAGCCGACGTTGTCAGGTTGAGGGAGAAATGCCCCCGAGGTGGAACCGAGAGGTGCGAAGCCTGACGCGAGATACTCACGCCAAGTGTCGTCCTCGGGCAACCCTGGGGCTGTATGCCCGGTCTGGGTGTTGAGATGCCTCATACCGGGGGTTGAGAACCTGAGTGAGGCAGTTGCTCTTCTGAGGTTTGGGTCGAGAGCCCCGAACGGGATCCTGGGGAGCCATGCCCCAGGCCCAGGCGACCCATGTGGGGAGCCGGCTCGATGGAGGCTCAGGGTTGACGGCCCTAGCAGGGTGCTGAGGAGTCAAACACCTTAGGGTGGAGACCCACGCTGGATGCCGACTTGGCCGGGGCCCCGGGCTGGAGGCCCAAGCAAACTGCACAAGTGGAGACCGAAACTCGGGAAGCGAAGCCTGCGTCGGGAGTAGGTCAGAGCTGGGCCCGGGGGCTGGTGCTTGTCCGAGCTGGGACTGGTCCAGAACCCCTACGGGGACCAGTAATGGGAGATCCGAGCCTGACGCTCGATCTGGCTGCCGAGACTAGTAACTAGTGCGGCGCATTGGTGGCGCCAAAAGAGACAGGGGCTGGGGGTGGCGGCGGATGAGACAGTCAGGAGCAGGAAACAGAGTCCCTGTTCACAGCCTCGCCCCGACCAACGCCGACCACCAGAGCTCCCGCAAAAAAATCAGACGACTTCCTGGGTCGGCTAGGGAAGATTTGCCACTGGTCTTGTCAATAAAGGAGTTCAGTAGCGACCACAACAATTCCAGCAGTGACTGTCTATCCTCTGTTCCTGAGAGGGGACAGAATCGGCTCGGACACTCCTTGAAGCTTCTTATCTACTTCTTCCCCTCCCCGCTTGGCCGGCTAAAGGCCCCTCCCTACGTGGAGGTAGTTTTGGTTGTACGAACTTAGCCCCCACCCCAAGGCCCCCCCTCCTGCGTGAGGTGTAGTGCTGTAACAAATTCTATTTCAGGTCAAAGCTACACCATCGCGGCGTGCGGTGCGTACCCACGCCTCCCCACTCGCCCCCGTCTCTAACCGGGATTGATGTATTCACACCGATCAGGTGAGCTCCTGAACACTTCTCATTGCTTGAATTTATTTGCTTAGTTTTGTATTGCATTTGGGTTGCTCCGTCAGTGGTGAGAGAGTGCCCGATCCTGACTTCGATAATATTTGAGTGACTACCACGGGTGAGTTGTGAGAGAACCATTACATCCCACGCCCTCGGCGTGCTGGCCGCCCGTGAGAGTGGGCATCCCTGGACCCTTGGAGGTTCAATCCCAAGCTAGCCATCCCCCCGCAGCTACGAGGTCCCACCCCTAACCCTCACCACCATCATTGTGTTGCCTACGGGCACGAGTATGTGCTTAGCGGGTGAGTCCGCTCGAGTGAAGTCACCGGTCCATGAGTTGCTTGCTTGCTAGGTTCGCGGGTCATTTGGTCAGTTCCAACTTATCCCTAGGTCATTTCACATCAGTCGTGATTGTGTTTTCAGACTGTGTAGTTTCGGCTTAGGCCCTACTGTGAGGGCAGGTTTCTGCGACTGAGACGTCGTGTCATTTCCCTGGTAGCATGACTAAGGCGGTTCGTGTCTGGTGGTCTCTCGATCGTGGAATCGAGATGTCGGGTGCGTGACTTGGTTGTCCCCCGACGGGAAATCGGGTCATATTTTTTGGTATAGTAGGAGTAGCTGTAGAGCCAAGGTTTTGCCGGCCACCGTAGTTACTTTCCTGCTTTCGTAGCTAGCATAGCTTTCCTTTCCGCCGTTGTTTTCTCGGTTAGGGTTCCACGGGATCCCTACTGAGCCAGTGATAGGAGGCTCACCCCTGATTTTCAGGTGCGGTGGCTTATCCTCGGGATTCGAGGACGTCACGTGGAGGTTCCTAGCTGCCAACTTGCTGGGCCGAGTGTTCATTTGACATGTGGTACGTTTTACTGCTTTAGACTATACTTTTGTTGGACTGGACTCTATTGTAGTTAGTTATTTGTTTCTGTTATTATATCTATTGTCCTGCTTTATTTCCTATTTCTATGTGCACCACACCTATCCTTTAGCCCTTTCGAGTCTTCGGGCTCATGGGCGGCGGGCCGAGGTTCGAGTTGTGCCGGTTCCTTTTCGGTACTCAGATCCTGGGTCGCCACAGTTGTGGCTATAGATCAAAATGTCGTCAAAGTAGATGACAACAAAGCGACCAATGAGAGGGCAGAGGACTTCAGTCGTGAGGCTCATGAATGTGTTGGGGGCATTGGATAGGCCAAAGGGCATGACGAGTGACTCATACAGACCTTCTTTTATTTTGAAGGTTGTCTTCCATTCATCCCCTGGTCAGATTCTGACCTGGTGGTAGCCACTTTTCAAGTTAATCTTGGAAAAGATGGTGGCTCCACTCATCATGTCAAACATATCATCAAGACGGGAAATTGAAAACCTATACTTGACAGTGATTTTGTTGATGGTGGGGCTGTCAACACACATCTGTCAGGTGCCATCTTTTTTTGGTGTGAGCAAACCAGGGATGGCTGAACATCTGCCGGATTAAAGCCCCGATGGCTGAACATCTGCCAGATTAAAGCCCCGATGGCTGGACATCTATCGGATTAAAGTCCCGATGGCTGGACATCTGTCGAATTAAAGCCCCGATGGCTGGACATCTGTCAGATTAAAGCCCCGATGGCTAGACATTTGCTGGATTAAAGCTCCAATGGCTGAACATCTACCAGATTAAAGCCCCGATGGCTGAACATCTGCCGAATTAAAGTCCCGATGGCTGAACATCTACCAGATTAAAGCCCCGATGGCTAAACATCTGTCGAGACATCTGCCAGATTAAAGCCCCGATGGCTGAACATCTGTCAGATTAAAGCCCCGATGGCTGGACATCTGACATCTGTCGGCTTGAAGCCCCGACTGGCTGAACATCTTCTTTCTCTTCTTCCCTTCTCTTTTATGGAGAGGTCGATGTGAAGACCACGTCTGTGGAGAGGCGGGTGCAAAGATCATGTCTGCCTTGTGTCTCTTCTTCTCTTCATTTCTTTTGTGTGAGAGGCGGGTGCGAATACCACGTCTGTCTTGTGTTTCTTCTTTCCTCCTTTTTTTTCTTCCTATCAGCACCTCTGGATTGGGGCGTGCTTATCTTAATGTGCCCCCTAGGCCGGGGTGTGGCTCTTCTGTATCTGCCCCTTAGGGAGGGTATGTCTCTTTGCTCCTGTGCCCCCAGGCGGGGGGTGTTTTTCACGGCTTCTATGCCCCCTGGCGGGGTATGTCTCTTCTTCAAGTACCCCTAAGCTGGGGTGGACCTCTTTTCATTAGCCCCTTAAAATGGGCCGTATTCTTTATAGCTTCTATGCCCCTCGTGATGGGGTGTGGTTCTTCTTCAAGTGCTCCTATGTCAGGGTATGCTTCTTCTTCAGATGCCCCTGAGCCGAGGTATATTCTCTTGCTCTTTATGCCCCTAGATCGGGGTGAAACTCTATTGCTTCTGATGCCCCCATGGCGGGATGTATTTCTTGGCCTCATGTGCCCCCAGATTGGGGTGAAGTTTCCTGCTTCTTCTGCCCCAGACCGGGGCATACGTTTTCGTTTCAGATGCCCAGAAGTCGGGATGCCCTCTGCCCATTTTACCCCCAAGGCGGGGAGTATTCACTTCTCCATATGCTCCCATGGCGGAGTATGTTCTTTTGTGGCTTCTATGCCCCAGTGACAGGGTGTATGCTTCCTCTTCAGATGCCCCTAACCCGGGGTGGACTTCTCTTCATATGCCCCCGAGCCGGGGTATAGCCTCTTCTAATACCCCTACACCGGGGCATATTTTTTATAGCTTCAATGCCCCTAGGATGGGTATGCTTCTTCTTCAAATGCCCCTAAGCCGGGGCGTGTGTTTCTTTGCTTCTGTGCCCCCAGATCGGGGTGTATGTCTCTTTACTTTTGCACTCCCAGATTGGGGTGGACCCTCTTCATATGCCCCCATGCGAGGGGTGTACCTTCTCTTGCCTCCTATGCCCCCATGGCGAGGTATATCTCTTCTTTTATTCCCCATGGCGGGATAGGCACATGCTCTCTTCAGGAGTGATGGCCGTGCTTAGCCTCATTGCCATAAAGCATCCCCCACAGTGGGCAAGAGTTCATTAAGCTGCAGTTGCGATGTGTTGGCTCTTCTAACAGTCACTTGAGGGGTTGTCTTATGCCGGCCAGGGGCAGCAGGAAGGTGGAGTGGACCAGGGCATTACACCACAGACTTGGACCCTCCTAGAGCGGGGCGGGATGCTGGCCTTGCTCTTGTTCTCTTAGTCAGCGATGCTTGCCAACCTTTTTTTCCTTCTCTTCTCTCTTTTTATATGATAGACCAAGGCGGGTGTGTAGGAGAGCGCTCACCCCCTTAGGAAGGGGATGAGTAGTTCGCTCCACCGCGTCAGTCCCACGATGGTAATCGTCAGTATGATGATCACCTCATGGCGTATCGCTTTTGCCAGTCATTGGACAGGGTTGCACTTGAGTGGTTCTACACTTTGCCCTTGGAGGAGACAGAAAGTTTCAAGATTGTAAAGGAAAATTTTATACAAAGATTCCAAGACCAGGTAGGCCCGGAATATACGACCAGGTAACAAAAAAATGAAAGCTGATGAAGATTTTACTACCTATGCAGATAGATGGAAGCAGATGGCCTTACGTGTGCCCGGGCAGATCCCGGAGGAAGAGAAAGTAAAATTGTTGATTTTTAATGCTACCCCGACGTTTCGGAACATCCTGGCAATGAATGATATATCAAACATGCACCAGTTGTACAGCCAAGCCCGGTTCATTCAAACCCAATTTAAAGACTCCCCCATCCATTTGTTGTTTGAGGCCCAAAAGCCAAAGTCTGTTAGAAAGTCCCAGGGCTCAGTTACCGAGGGAGTACAAACCAACGAGTAGGTGCAGGTTGTTAACCAGTTTACTCCACCCCGTTTCCAGTAGCCTCCACACAACGCCCAGTTTGTCACTCCACCAGCTCCCCGCCCATCATTCCCAGCTCCACAGCCTCCTCAACAACCACCACCACCCCTGCAACAGCCTCAGTAGCCACCCCAATACCATAATGTCCCTCCTCCTGCTGGCTACGCACCTGCTCGACCGGGTCCGAAGAGAGCCCATTATCCTCCACTTCCCGAGACTCTTTCAGACATTTTCTCAGCTTTAATGTACACTGGTGACATACAGCTCCCTCCGAAATGTCAGAACTAGAATCTGACCGCCGATCAGTCAAGGTATTGCATATATCATCAGTAGCCTGGGCACACGATCGAAAGATGTTATCAGTTCAGAGATTTAGTGTATGATTTGCACGAGGGGCAGAGAATTGACTGGGCCCAGATGCACAAGCTGATCAAAGATATAAAGGAGAGAAGAAGACAGGCAAGACTGCAGTAGCTAGCACCTCAGCAGCAGCAATTCCAGCAACCCCAACTCCAACTTCAACAGCAGCAGCAACAAAAACCTGAACTCGGGATTCATCAAAATCCCATTCCAGACCATCCACCCGCTCCTCAACAACAATAGCCACCGGCACCGACACAAGTTAATATTGTTCACCTCCCAGCCCCTAATGCTGGGTGGTCTTATGACGATGAGAGTCCTGCTCATCTCCTGGCCGTCCACCACACTTACACCAACTCCCCCGCGCCTTCTGTTCCTTCCATCCTTCGGCCCACCACCTTGACCACTGCTCCACCCACTATTCCATCCAATCCCCTCGCTACGCCCACCACATTGCCCACCATTCCGCCAATCCTCGCACCATCACCCTCCATACCTTCCCTCGTCACCCCGCCACTTAACCCTTCACCAATCACCCCTCCGCCATGGCCCATCAGACCCACCTCTACCATCATCACCCCCACTTCTTCCACTCATCCTATCGGGCCAGTTGGGAGTCCATCCGTCGCCGTGCCAACATAAAACCTTGCCCTCAGGAGCGGGTGATTATTTTAGAGAAACCACCCCTATACCGGTGCACCTGCACCTTACCCTCCAATTCCTTCTTCAATAGTTTATAGATGGAAGAAACTGACCCCTCTCCTGGCACCAAGTATGATTTGCTATAGCACTTGGACCGCATGCCGACCAAGATATCAGTTCTGGAGTTGATAATAAGGTCCACGCTACACCAGGATGGTCTTAAAGCTTTTCTACAAAAGGTGATGGTGAGTGAGGACATGGCGGTGGACAGCTTACCGTCAGTGTTGGCAACTATTACAAGGGGGCCCTCCATTTCCTTTTTCGAATCAGAACTAGCACCCCCGGAGGCATGTTAGATGCCACTATGTATTTCCATTTCGTTAAACAAAGTGGCCATTGAATCTGATCTTGTGGACACCAGAGCTTCCATTAATGTTTTTCCCTTGAGCACGTTACATGCCTGCAACATTTCTGAAGAAATGCTAAGGCCAACACCGATAACTATTATAGCCTACGATAACTCCAGAAGAGAGTGCCATGGGGTCGTGACAGTGCAGGCCGAGCTAGGGCCTTTGACAATGGCTGTGGAATTCTATGTATTGGACATAGACCCAATGTTCAAAGCTATTCTGGGTCATCCTTGGATTGACAGCTTGCAAGCAGTACCCTCGACTGCCCACCAGTGCCTCAAATTTTCGTTTCAGGGGTGGGTGGCCAAGGTGAAAAGTATTTCCATGGTCCAGGCAGTCGATGCAATTGCGGATAAGATTTTACCTACATTATGGCCAAGCAATAGGCCGGTATTATTAGTAATGGACTTAAACTTTCCTTGGGCATATGCGTCAGCAAGCCTGCCACTTCACCTGTTGACGTCAAAATCGAGTCCAAAATTAGAGATTCCAAGGGGTGGCATATGATTTTGAAACTAGGCTACCAGCCAGGCATGGGTCTCGATGCACAATTACATGGCCGGACTAAGCCCATTCCCAGGGGCATAAAAATGAGCCGAAGCGGCCTTGGCTACCAGGAGTCGTCACTGTTAATTCTGGGAGACTCCGGGCCACTGACATGGAACTATCGCCAGCACTTTGTCAAAGGACCCTTACAGCCCAAAACGTTGAAGACACTGCCGCCCTTCCAGCCTCAGAAAGAAGACATTGCTTGTGCTATGCCGCCCTTGTTTCCAAAAGGGCCCATTGATGATGCCATCGATAGTTATGAAGCTGTTTCAAAGATGTTTGCTGAGAAGGGAAGTTCGAGAAAGCCCGAGGTGTGGGTCGTAAAGAAAGTTTGTAAGAAGCCAGCTCACAGTACGAAGGGAGAGGGGAGCTCAATTCTTCCATGCACTTTGCCTCCCTTCTGATTAATTTCTATGTTCCAGCAACTGGATTTTATTCCCCGACCACCTCCGATCTTTATTAATTTGTTCAAATGCCAATTTTCGTCACGGCTCATTGATCCGATTAAAATTTTCATCATTGATTCTCCTTGTGGGCACCACCCACCAACTGAAATCTCCAATCTTCCTATTTCTTTTCCTGATCTCTTCCCAGACGTGTCTTGTCCATCTGCTTTCCCATTTGCTCTTCCCTCTCCTCTTTCTTCAGATTCATCATGTTGCATGCTATCCACTGAGTCTGACAAAAAAATGTCAAATTTGAAACTCAGATCTTAGTGGAAGATTATGCTATATTCAGTCCATCTTCCTGCCAGGGGCACGAGACCCCTGCTTCTTTCCCCATAGATTTCTTATCCTCTAGGTTAGATGTACAGTCAGTAGAGTCTCCTAGGTTAGAAGAGTCAGTCGGGGTAGAACCTACTTCTAGAATCATTAATCCATCCACGTCTGCAACGCACCCCATGATGCGTCATTCTAAGTCCATTTTAGATAGGTTCCTTCAGGATTTAGCCCAGAGATGCCACGCCCTCCTTAAGTGCCCTGAGTTTGTAGCTACCGCCATCGTCATAGAGGACGATGAAGAAATAGACAAGGTATGAAGCAATGACGGTTTGGGAGTTTATGAGATTGTAGATGAGAAGGACCCAACTGAGGAAGAGGAGAATGACGTGGGCGACACTGCTGATCTATACGCACAAGGATTGAAGAGATTTGATGAGCCGTCGTCAGCAGTGGATGAATCCACGAAGGAAATCAACTTTGGAACTGAAGAGGACCCCAGGCCTATCATCATTTCTGCTAATCTCCCTCCTCAGGTTGAAGAGGAGCTGATCAAGGTTTTGAGGGAGTATAGCGACTCTTTCGCCTAGTCCTATGAGGACATGCCGGGTCTTGACCCTGCTCTGGTTGAACATCGACTTATTCTTAAACTAGGGCCAATGCCCGTTAAGTAGAAATTGAGAAGGTTCCACCCTCAAATGGCCTTAAAGATGAAGGAGAAAGTCGACAAACTGCACAAGGCCAGATTTATTAGAGTTTTTTTATATCTACAATGGGTGGCAAATGTAGTCCCCGTAATGAAGAAGGACGGAAAGGTCTGGATTTGCATTGACTGCAGGGACTTAAATAAAGCATGTCCAAAAGGTAATTTCCCGGTCCCTCACATAGATGTGCTAGTGGATAGCACGACTGGGTATGAAGCCCTCTTATTTATGGATGGCTACTCAGGTTACAACCAGATCCGTCTTGCTCTGGAAGATCAAGAGAAGACCTCATTCACCACGCCCTGGGGCACGTACTGCTACGTTGTTATGCCATTCGGATTGAAGAATGCAGGTGCCACTTATCAACGGACGGTGATGGCAATCTTCCACGACATGATGCATGTGTACATGGAAGTCTATGTGGATGATATCTTGGTGAAATCGAGGTCCAAAGAAGAACACCCCATCATCCTAGCTAAGGTGTTGAAAAGGGCTAGAGAGTACAAATTAAATATGAATCCAAAGAAATGTGTGTTTGGAGTTGCGTCGGGGAGATTGCTAGGGTTCATAGTCGACAAGCGGGGGATTCAGATTGTGGTTCCCTTGCACTTGTGCGTATGCTTGCGAAGTAGGTCCAAGGATCCTCGCTCTAGTTGTTGCATATTCCATAGTAGTGTCACATCACTGAGGCCCTCCCAAAGAATGTTGATCGTTTACTTGTTCTGTGATTACAGAAGTTAATGATGGCTGCTGGATTCGCTGCATTGACCTTCAGCCCTGAGATCGTGGCTAATCATGCTGCTGCTGGGTACCTAGCGGTACCAACTGTCTTTGGCTCCTTCCTACCGGCGGTTGGCTTCCCTAACTTCTTGGGGGTAGCCTTTGCTGACATGCTGGAGGTCGAAGCTCCAGAATTGGCTGGAGAAGAAGCTGGTAAGAAGCCTAGGGCCCACAATGCCCGAAGCCGCAAGGGTCTGACAACAGGTCAGACTCAGTTGACTAGCTACATGGTGCACCATGTGGCTCAGGGGGCTCACCCCGCCTATCACAACAAGCCAGGGGGTCACCGTCAATGGAATTCCCGCAGAAGGGTTGCTTCCCCTACTACCGGATGACTATCAATGTCCGGGAAGTCTGTGCTAATTAAGGGAGTCTGTATCTTCCTAGATGGACATGATGCGCAAGCAATCCCAGACAGGGTGGTCGCTGCTGTGTCGACTCACAACTCCTTCCAGGCTCTTTTTGGAAGGAGGGCTGACAAAGAAGAAGAAGACCGCCAAGGTTGGAAGGAGCTAGCCCCAAGGCCAAAAAAGTTTAAACAAGTGTGGGTCCCTAAAAGGATCCAACCTATTCGCTGAGAGGCACCTGTCTACTACCACTCCAAGCCTACCGAGGCGGGGAAGAAGAATGAGAGGGGGTTGGCTGGGAGAAGAAGAGATTGTCGCGGATCCTCCTTGCCGCGTAAGTTTTAGGGCATGTGCCCGACAAGCTGATGTCCCCATAGTGGGGAGAAGATTTGAGCAACCCACCAGAAGATCTCGGCTAGCTTACATCCCTCCAGTGGGAGGTCGACAACTCTCCTCAGTCTTGCACCAGGGACTAGGGCAAAAAGAAATGACCAGTATGGTTAGAAACTATTTCTGGGGTATGGGCAACCCCTCACTGGGCCAACAACGGCTGTTGCAAGCAACCATGGCAAAAGAAGACGATTGTCCACCAAAGGCAGTCAAAGAATAAGAAGAAAGGGGAATGACGTCATCGGTTGACGATAATGGATACGAAGACGGCTTGGGATTTGAAGTCGATGAAGTTGTCCCCCAGTGGAAGGAGATAAGAAGAGTTTCTGTGTTCGAGAGGCTAACCTTCCCTGGTCATCTGAAAAGGAAGGTTCATAGACAGAGAAAATGCATGTGGGTTTTCACCTGCAACATGGCCGGAGTGGCTAATAAATAAGGAGGTTTGCTTGATGACCCCCGGGAGTTGGCTCGATTAGCTGAAAGGCCAGGGCCAAACACTAGAAGGGTGGAAGCCGCAAGGTAGGTGTAACGACCGAGAGCCCATGGCACCGATAACCCGGTACAAGTACCGAACTACCACTACCATGAGCTGGGGATGCCACCCAGGAGGCTGATGAGGCCCCCGAAGGGTGAGTGGGGTTTATTGAGGGATTGCATTAGAAATTAGAATTCACAGCGCGTATTGTTAATTTTTGGCAATGATTAATTAAAATAAGGTAGAAGTAATTTAAAATATCAGAGTGGTAATTATACAAACTAGTCCAGATTTACAACGTTCACAAGTTTACAAGTCCCACAGAAGAAGAAAAGACAAGCTACAACTACATGGGGCATACCCCGGCAAAAATTACAAAAAGGAATAGACTGACAGCTGGCACTCTATGCGCGGTCTCCAAAATCTCGGGAACCATTGGCGGACGGCTGAGATGGCTCACCTGTAAGAAGGAAGGGTGAGTCACAGCCAGACTCAGTAGGGGTCACGCGGATCCCTACCACGAAACTTCCTGCATTTTCAGATCCTCAACTTCTCCTACAAGTTGTTCCTCTTCACACATTTCTCCTTTCAGATCTTCTTCTCTCTCCACCATTTCTCGTCCCCGCTTTTTGTTAATGTCAAAGGGGGAGAAGATGTTTTCTTGAGTATTTTAAGGGGTTGGTGTTGAGAGGAAAGGTTCAATTCTCTGTATTCATATATATGTTCATTTCTCTGCATTCATGTGTGTGTTCATTTGAAATGAAATGCTCGAACTGGATTAAATTGAATTAAAATAACTCACAGTGTTGCCATCATCAAAAAGGGGTAGAATATTGTGTCCCTGTGATTTTGATGCAGTCTAACACTGTGAGTCATTACTCTTCTAATGGCACTTTGATATCCTCCAGATTACTCATACAAAAGACTCAAAGGAATAGAAAGAAATCAAATGCATAAAATTTAAGGCACCTGTAAATCAGTCAACAAGAAAAGTCAACACACAGACAACAAGAAAAGTCAATAGTCTTGGTTGGCCAGTCAAAGTTTCAGACAGTACAAGTTGACAAAGCTCCAGACAGTAAGGTCGATGCACCTTAGTGATTTAAAGAGTAAGGTCGATGCATATCACCTTCAGATAAGAAGCAAGGTCGGAGCACATTTCGCTAACACAGAGCACAGGTCGATGCATATCACTGTTCACAGTCATGTAGGTCGATGCATGTTTCTGTAGCAGTGCATATATGGTCAATGCATGTTTTGCCTTAGCCATACTAAGGTCGATGCATGTCACTATTCACACGCACATAAGGTCGATGCACACTATTGCTCATTGCATGAAGGTCGATGCTTGTTTGGGTCTTGTGTTAACTATGGTCCGAGCACATTTGCTAGAAGTGCTTGTATGGTCGGTGCACTTTCTGTTATGGTTGCATATAAGCTCCGGGCACATTTGCACGTCAACATGAAGGTCTGTGCACATATGGCCCCAAGGTCAGTGCACATTTTGCTTCAACGAACCAAGCCTGAGCATATGAGACTTCAAGGTCGATGCAGGTTTTGGTTTTAGAGGCACAAGGTCGATGCAGGTTTTGGTTTTAGAGGCACAAGGTATGAGACTTCAAGGTCGATGCAGGTTTTGGTTTTAGAGGCACAAGGTCGAGGTAGGTTTTGAAGTTTGTGCACATATGGTCACAAGGTCTGTGCAGGTTTCTGGTTTCAAAGCACTAAGGTCGATGCACATCCAAGACTAGTGCATGCCAAGGTCCGAGCACATTGTGGCCAGAACCGAACTAAGGTCAATGCATATTGAGCCTATGTAGAACTAAGGTCGACGCACATTTGCCTTGTGCATATGGAAGGTCAGTGCACATTCTCCCTGAATGCATATAAGGTCGGTGCACATTTGCTAGATAGCATATAACGTCGGTGCACATTTGCTAGACTGCATACAAAGGTTTGAGCATATTCCAATATAAGGTCTGCGCAGTGTCTACCTTCAACATCACAAGGTCTGAGCAATGCTTGCCTTCAACAACACAAGATCTGTGCATATGTGAACTATAGGGTCTGAGCACACTACCAGGTCTATGCACATATGCATGTTTGCTCAAGAAAGGTCGATGCACATGCAGAGGTCTTGTATTCACAAGGTCAATACACATGCTCAATTAAGGTCGGTGCACTTTTTTAGTCCAGTCCAGAAGGTCTACCTGTCTGCTCTCCCAGAAGCATATTCAAGCCAATTTTTCTGTCAAATAAATTTGGTAATCCAGATAGAGAAAATAGGTACTGTAAATCATTAAATGCACAGAATTTGAGGTTTGGAAGACGCCCCCGGGGTTGATTTTTGTTCCAATCATCATTACCCTATCAGTATAACTTGTTTTGTGGCTATTTTCTGTCAGAATCCATGCCTGGGACTGACTTCTATCCGGACCACTTTAAAGGAAACTCTTGAAGTGCCCCAACGGCACACTTGCTAGTGTGCCCTCAGTGGCACACCCCGCCCAGCGGCACACCTGCTCAACGGCAGGCTCCCACGCCCATTTAGCGGCACACCCTGGGGTAGCCCTTCAACGGCACACCCCCAGCCGCCCGCTCAGCGGCACGCTCCTGCGCCCATTCAGCGGCACACTCCTTTAAGCCCTCCAGCGGCACACACCCTCAATGCCTGCCAGTGGCACACTTCCTCTAGGTCCTTTGACGGCACACCTGATAGGCCCTTCCAATGGTACACCTTATGGGCCCTTCAACGGCATGCTTGCCAGCCCCTTCAGCAGCACACGTTGCCAGCTCCTCCGTGGCACACTTCTCGGGTCTTCCAGTGGCACAGACTCCTGCCCACTCAGCATCACACTTTGCCACCTGCTGCAACCGGCAAAATGGATGTGACGTCCATCCCCTACGATCCAGTGGCACACAGTGAGCTGGTAGAGGTGTCGTTCCCTCATGAAGGCACGCAGGCTACACCCCCTTCCACCTAGGACGAGGGAGTCAACTCCCATTCAATGCCTGCCGAAGCCCTTCCCGCCATCGACGATCCTGCCGTGGGAGTATAAAAAACCCTCCCTTCGCTGTGAACAAAAGGAAGAATAGAAGAGACACAGAGACAGAGGGAGACGCCCAGGGGAGAAGAGAAGAAGAGAAGGAAAAGAAGAATAAGAGGAGGGGAGGCTCCTGCTCCCCCTGCTATTGCTCCGTCCACCACCGTCTGTGAGAAGAGAGAAAAGAAGAGAAGAGGAGAGGAGTGTCTGCTGCTCCGACAACTGCCACTTGTGCGAAGAGAAAGAGAGGAAGAGAAGAAGAGGGAAGTGCCTGTTGCCCCATCCACCATCGCCTGAGTGAAGAGAAAGAAGATAGAAGAGAAGAAGAGGAGGGTGAGCGAAGAGAGGGAGTGAGATCTGGGAGGGGAGGAGCCTATGCTCCGCTCCCCTCCCCCACACTATATTTTCTTTCTCTTTTCTTCTTTTCCTTTCCCTTTGCAATGTATTGGCCATAATTCCCTGTGAATGGAATGCACCCCTTTACCTCGTTATGCCCAGCCTCTACCGTTGGTTTTCTCACGCCATTCTTTTCTTCCTTTCGTTGGGGGTTTTCTCTTTTCCTGATTGTTTGCTTTTGCCCATCTCCTCCTGCACCCTCAGAGTGCCCTACTCGGCACACTTGCCGACCGTGCCTCTAACGGCACCCCCCCCAGTTGTGCCTCCAGCGACACACCCCAGTTGTGCCTCCAGTGGCACACCCAGGTCATGCCTCCAATGGCACACTCTTTGCCCAGCCCGTTTGCCCGGCACACCCTGTGCCACCTTACCCGGCACGCTTGTGCCACCCAGCTTCTCCAGCGCACTCGCCAATGCTCCTGTCGGCACACACCTCAACCTCCCCAGCCCTTCATACCCCTCTAGCCGGCACACCAGTCACCCACTGTTGCCCGGTGCACCCCTAACTAGCCTTAGAGAGGCTTTCCCTCTGTTGGTTTCCTTGGATTTTTCGATGCTTTATCAAAGGTGTTGTCACCCTTGGCATGCACCTCCGATTGTCGGGTTCCACCACTCCATGTGGGCGCGTTCCCTTTATCTCCCTTACCATCTGGGTCAAGGGGAGATGCTGCTGAATTTTCATCAGAATTAACATAATAGCAATGATAATAAAAGAAAAGTAATGATACAAAAAACAGCAAACGAATAGAATAAACACTAATGCAGCGGCTTCGCCGAAATGACAAAGGAACCATGGAGAGCCCGAATAATTGAACGTTCGTATCTCTATAATGGACCACCGAACATAACCACGAACTCGATCCCCATGAATAAAAGAAAACCAGATTGAAACCCTACGCATGCACTTCATGAATAAAAGAAAATGCATCTCCCCTTAACCCAGACGTAAGGGAGAGGCGGGGGACGCACCCACATGGAGTGGCGGAACCCAACAATAGGAGGTGGACGTCCGCGGATGGCAACACCTTTAATGAAACCTCGGAAAGCCCGGAGGGGATGATGAGAGAGAAAGATAACTCTTGGATGGGCTTTGGGTAGCTAGGGCGAAGGGGATGAGAAGGTGTACCGGCCAAGGAGCCCAAGTGTGTACCGGGCAAAGGAAAGGGAGGCGTTAAGTGTGTACTGCTGGAGGACTAGGGCGAGACTAGGCGTACCGCTGAAGGACTAGGGCGTACCGCTGGAGAGTAAGACTGGGTGTGCCGCTGGGAAGAAGGCTAAGGGTGTACCGCTGGAGGGTTGTTCAGGGGTGTGCCGGCCAGAGAGGCTGAGGGTGTACAGGCCAAGGGTTGTTCGGGGGCGTACCGGCCAAAGGCTGGAGAAGCTAAACTGAGGGCCAGCTGAATATGGTGGAGCCAAAGGGGGGGAACAGCCTCAAGGGCCCTGGCCTAGCTGGTCCTGAAGGGGGGAGGCCTCGGATAAAGGAGAGGGGCCCGGAGAAGGCTTGGGTTATAGACGAAGGGAAATCACCGAGGAAAGGTGAGGGAAGCCATCAAACACGTAGGAGAACCCAAACAAACGGAGGCGGTGGCGAAAACCTCAAGAGAGAAATTTTTGCTCATGAAAGACGAGGGCCATAACCGGCCATGTACATTTCGAAACACCGGGGTGGAAGATACAAGCGATGGGAAGGGAGAGAAAGAAAAGAAGAAAGAAAGGAATGAAGGGAGTTGGGGTCGAGCAGGGGCAACTACTTCCTGCTCCCCTAAGCACCCCCGCTACAGAATCTCTCTCTCTCTCTCCCTTACTCTCTCTTCTCTCTCAAACGGTGGTGGCGGAGCAGCGGCTGGGTGGTCAGAAGCCCCCCCTTTCCTCTTCTCTTCTTCTTCTTCTTCTCCTCTTCTTCCGGCTCTCTGTGGGGGAAGCGTTTCTGTCTGTGGAATCCTCTCTCTGGCGTATTCCCTCCTTTTTTGCTTCTGCCTCTCTTTTTTTTGCTTCCCTCCTTTTTCGCCGGTGAAGACCAGTCTTCTATACTCCCGGTGGCAGGAGTCTTCGAACGCGAGCAGTGGACGCAGGAGCGTGGGAGCATTAACTGGGATTTGACTTCGGTTGTTCTGAACTGACAGGGAGTAGGGGGCGTGTCTGCTTCCCTATTTGACACCTCAGCCATCCCATTGTCGAAAATCCATAGGGGAATGGCGTGAGATTTGTACTGCCGGCCGTTGGAAGACCCGTGCCGTTGAGGGGGCTGGGCGTACCGCTGAAAGACTCCACCGATGTGCCGTTGAAGGGCTGGAGAGTGCGCCGGTGGAGGGGCACAGGGACCGTGCTGGCGAAGGCGCACGGGGGTGTGCCGGCAAAGTGGTGCCGGGGGCGTGCCGGTGAAGGCTGCGTTGGGCGTGTCATCGAAGAACCCACTGAGGGCGTGCCGCTGGAGGCGCCACGAATGTGCCGCTGGAGGGTCAAGGGTGTGCCGGCGAAGACCCGCTGGGTGTGTGTGTCGGCGAAGAACCCACAGATGGGCGTGCCGGGGAAGGAGTGTGCCATTGAAGGCACTGTTGTGCGTGTCGTTGAAGGCACTGGGGGGGGTGTGCCGCTGAAGGCCTGGGACGTGCCGTTGAAGGCCGGCCCTGAGCCCATTTCGCGCACAAGTTTGGGTTCGTTTAATTTTTTCTTCGGGACTCATGGATTGTGGGCTTCCCGGGGGTTGGTTTCTCTTCGCTGTCGTGGCTCCGGGGACGGCTCCACGACAGTGTGTTGCTCGTTCGGAGAGTTCGGATAGCCCATCCTCTCTGTAATTTCTTCGGTTGAAGTTGTTGTTGATGCTGGACTAGTCGGAACACGCGAACAAATTCTAAGGTAAGAACGTACCAACATGTGTATTAGAGTTCAAAGAATGAGTTAAGATCAAGGTCACACTACGGAAGGAATCCAACAGCATAACGGCATATTTTTTAACTTCCATAATTTTATTAATATGTTATTGACAAGATGCTAGGTTCCAGATAATCAATAGACCATCTAGGATCATAGGAAAATCAAACCATGGGTCAAACCTCAGGTTAGGCACATAGAGACAGTAAGCGGTCATGTCTAGACTCTTTCTGGATAGCTGCGGTCATGCCTGGACCACTATAAGGTAGAGTCGGTCAGATCATGACCATTTCTAGACAAAATGGACGCCAGAACAAGGAAAAGGGTCGACAGGAGAATGCGGTCAGGGGGAGCTGCTAATTGAGATTTGCGGTCTCCCTGATGGTCGCTACTATCCAGAACACAGAAAAATGCCAGTCATGTCAGTGCTTTCTAGACAATTGGGCTTGGAGGGTGTAAGCAGCTTGGCATCCTAGTAGGAATCCTAGGCTGGCAAAGGCTTACGGAGGCCTTGAAACATGATCCCCTAGTCCGACAGAAGGAATATCCGACAGAGAGGTTCACAAGTCCAAGAAAATGTGCCTATAAGTGCAAAGAGTATCTAATGGTCGCATACCAGAGCATACGCCATATACTTAAGAAAATGACTCAAGAGATGAGAGTGGATCGTGTGAAAACAGCGATCAAAACAGCGTTCTAATACCACCATGAATCATGTTTCATAAACATAAGAGGGAATATTTAATTACAAAACTATAATAATTTTGGCATGAAATTACATAACAGTCAAAAATAAGGTCTTAATCATGCTCATGCTAAATATGGGTATTTAACAAGAAAATAAAACAAGATTGAGTGAAGAATAATGTAATTATAGGGTTACTTAATATGTAAAATTCGACTAGGCTCGGACTAGTTCTCAGACCCAGAAAATGGTCATGGACTAGTCGCCAGATTGTGAGAAATGGTCTTGCGATAGACCGCTAAACAAGGGTACAGATGGTCATCTAGTAGACCGCAAATGTTTCTTGCGATCCTTTTAAGGTCGCCTTATGTCCGACTGACAAAAACTATAAAACAATGAAACTAAAGGCTAGTCTAGGTCATGTTGTGCATGGAAACAATGTAAGACATGTAGTAAAGCATGCTAGAAGAAAATTGGGCCAAGAATGTACATAGGTAGTGAGAATTAGAAAAGAATTTCCTCTTAATTTTATTAGGGCTAAGTTCAAGCATGAAAAATGAACTAACTACGTAGTCTCAATAAAACACAAAATACTCCATATACAATGCATGAAAATGACTGAAATTTGAGGGCTTTTACTCCTAACATTAAGTTTAAGCCATTCATGAGATAACCTACCTCTGGACTAGGCTTTAAACTCTGAATTTCTGTCTGAATGGAAACCCTAGTCATGCACGTCATGTGCTAACCCAGCAACTTCTCTCCCCTCTTTCTCCTGATTCTCCTAACCTAAGGATGTGTGATGTGACACCACCTTGGGGGTGGCAGCTACAAGACCGAAGACCCCTCGGACCTTAGTAAGCAAGCAATGCGCGGATCGGTGACTTCACTCAAGCGGACTCACCCACAAAGTGCACTCTCGTATCAGTAGGCAACCCGGTGACGGTGGTGAGGGTCCGGGACAGAACCTCGCTGTTCCGAGGTTGGCTAGCCTAAGATTGAACCCCTAAGGGTCTGGGATACCCAACTCCATGGGCGGCCAGCATGCCGAGGGTGTGGGTTGTAGTGGTTGCTCTCTGTGGACACACTTTTTATCAAATTAAGTTTTGTTCGTTCGTTTATTGGGGTACTAAGTGCGTGGGCGTGCCAGTCACCGAGGTGACAATTTGTTCGGGCTCCGAAGAGCCTATGGTGCGCTCGATCTGACGCACTGTTCAAGTCCATACATGCTTATATGTTAAGTCCTTACAAGTCCGTGCATACTCCTTCTAAGTCCGTGCACGTTTGGGTCTGTGTGTCGCCTGACAAGTCCCTGCATGTGCATACACTTAAAGTCAGTGTATATGCTCGATGCAAGTCCGAGCATGTTGCACGCCTTCGAGGCTAAGTCGGCGCTTAGTCAGAGCATGCACTGTAGCAGTCCTTGCATGTAGAGTCTTAAGCTAAGTCTAAGTTAGAGCATGCACTGTTGCAAGTCTTTGCATGTCTGAGCATACACTATTATTAAGGCGTTGCAAGTCCGAACACATACACCACCAAGTCTGAGCTCTAGCTTCTCCAAGTCTGAGCACATACACCTGCAAGTCCGTGCACATCCCACTGGCTTACACTTTCTATCTCGATGCACACACTGATAAAGTCCATGCATGCCCTGTCCAAGTTCATGGATGAATAGTCCACTACATAGGAAGTCCATGCATATCTCATACTAAGTCCTTGCACGTTTTCTTAAGGTCCATGCATATTTTGGACTTAGATATTTTACTGATTGGGTCGCATCCAAACCCCGTGAATGTACAGTCTTAGCATGGAAAGTCCTTTCATGGTCCGTGCACCATATCATAAAGTCCATGCACATTGCACTGTATCACAATGATCAAAGTCCGTGCACATTTTGGACTTAGATGAATTTCTATTGGGTTGCTTGTTAAAGTCCGTGCACGTCCTACATTCTAAGTTCGTGAACTTGAGTCCATGTATGTTCTGGCCTTGGCCAAGAACATTCGTCCGTGCACACTCTATGTAGAAGGAAAGAAGGTCCGAGCATGAACAGTCACCCCTTTGCCAAGTCCTTGCACATTTCTACTAAGTCCATGCACGTCTTCACATGGTCCATGCAAGCTATACTCCGTGCATGTTTTGTGTTTCAAACAAACTCCTTGCATGCCTTCACGGAGTCTGTGGAAGCCAAACCCCGTGCATATTTTTTTCCTGTGTGCAACTTGCATTTAAGTCCGTGCATGTCCACTGGAAACTGCATCTGTGCATGTTTCATCTAAACCTGCATCCATGCACATTTCTGTCTCTGCTTCTCATAACATGCATCTGTGCATGTTTTGCCTTGGTTCACAGAACATGCATCCGTGCATGTTTTGCCCTGCTTCACAAAGCCCTCGACTTGCAATCAAGTCCATGCACATTCATCCATTGTGCATCCGTGCACATTGTGCATCCATGCACTTTGTTTGTTCAAGTCCTTGCATTCTCCTGTAAGCAGTCCGTGCACGTTGTGCACATTTCACTCTTATAAGTCCGTGCATGAACAGTGTCTGCATATACAGTGATACCCCGTGCATGTTTTGGGTCTTGCAACCCCGTGCATGCACAGTCGTACTCCGTGCATCTTTTCTGATAAACTTTGTGTAGTTCTTCTCTTGGGTCATATAGAGTCCGTGCATATTCCTCTTGCCCGTGCACATTTGCTTACATAGACATTAGCCCGTGTATAGTTTTTCTGTCTATACATATATAGCACCTCTGTCTGAATGTTTAACTAATTGTTAGTATTTTTCTTTTGGGAAATGCTGTGGATAAAGGGACAGATGGAAGGGCACGTGATCCGAGGAGGCTTCCAGCCTCAGATGTTGACATGTGGAAAAGCTTCTGGGTGGGAAGCGTGGTCTCCACACTCCATTCTCAACAAGGTCATATATATACTGATGGAGCTCGTACCAAAAAGGCAAGAGCACTGAAGAAAAGAATTGAGCCGATTGTCCTCCGTCCCTATTGAAGAAAAACTTCACATCTAAGAAACAGAGAGAAGAGTCCAGAAAGTAGCAGAGAGATAAAAGAAGAAGAAGAAGAAAGATTAGAGAGAGTAGCAAAGAGCATGAGAGGTCTGTGAGAGTGAGCAAAATCCTCCGAGATAAACGAATGAGAAGCACCTGAATCAAACAGAACGTGAGCCGCACAACCCAAAATCGAAAGAGTACCTTCCACTAGCTGCAGCGCCTCAACCTCTGCTCTGGTCATGTGGGTCACTCTACCTCGGGATCTCTGCCTCCCTGCAGTAGCTGACCGAGACAACTGAGGAAACTGCTCCTGTCGCTGGTACTACTGCGGCTGCACTGGCACCTGCTGGGGCTGAAACTGCTACTGCGGCTGAAACCCAGACGGCTGACTCGGCCTCTGCGGAGAGTTTCGCGCCATGTGCCCTGGCTGGTCACACCTGAAGTAAACCAGGGTGCTGGACACGGTCAGCCTGGGTGAGAACCACCACACCTGGGGCATCCATCCCGAGCACCACTCACTGAACTCCGATGCTGCAAAGTCGCTGGCTACTGAACACTGCCTATCGACTCCTGCTGCGTCCGCCCCTTACGCTCCTGACGCCTCCTGCCCCAACCAGCTTCCTTAAGCAGCTTCTTGAGCTTCGAGCCAAAGGAAGAAGAAGACTCCAGCACTGGGGCAACTGACTATGTCACCACGGAACCACCTGCTGAAAGCTGGACAGTGCTCTGCTGCTGAACCACCGACGGTTGACCGAAAGCTGCTTGAACCTGACCAGCACTGCCCTGCCCTCGAATCTTCTACAGATCTCTCTCCAATGCCGATGCTGCCTTGCACGCTGCATCCAAAGTGGTCAACCTTGACGCAAGAAGATGGTGCCTCAGCTCGACCCTCAACCCATTGATGAACTGATCGTTCTTCACTTCCTCATCTGCCATGATGTGCGACGCATAACGGCTCAACTCGACGAATCTGGCACGGTACTGCATCACTAACATGTCACCCTCGGTCAACTCCATGAACTCGCGTAGTCTCTGTGTCCTAATGAACGACGGACAGAAGGCGTGCTCAAACGCCGCGATGAACTCCTGCCATGTGATCTGCCAGAGGGGACGAGACTAGAACGTTGCCTCCCACTCTGACGTCCACCAAGTACGGGCCACTCCCTGAAGGCGATGCATAGCCAACACCACCTGATCCTCCTCAGCACACTCCATCGCACTAAAGATCCTCTGCACATCGCCCAGCCACTCTCTAGCCTCCTCTGGATCTGGTTGCCCGCTGAAAGAAGGTGGCTGAAACTACAGGAACTTCTTCAACACTCGACCAGGACCACCTCGAGAAGACAAACCCTCGCCGGCATCTCCTCTCTGCTGGTCCACCTACTGCCACTGCCGGAAAATATAATCGAACATGCCTTGGAAGAAGTCATCCATCCCTGGAGCTCGCGCACCTCCAGCTATACCCTCTAGAACCGTGGCTCTGCTCCTCTGGACCACTGCTCGACTCCCCCTGTTGGGAACGAGCCCTCCTCCGTGGCGCCATAACACCTGGCATCGAGAAAATAATCGCAATTCAATAAAACACGTGGGCCCTAAGCCAGTCGCTGACTGTACAGGACATTCATGGACCTTCTGGACTACTGCGGTCATTTCAGATTCTTATACACCTTCAAAACCTCGCTCTGATACCACCTGTAGCGACTTGGGATTTGAGTACTGGAAAGGAACCGACGCGACTCGAATCTCGACCCGCCTCCCACGAGTCCGAAGACTCGGAAGGGAAAAAAAGATGGTGTGAGGGTGTGTAAGAAGCTGAAGTGACTGCAAGAATAGCACAATATAACAAAATAATAATACTAAAATTAAATAAATAAACTGCCACAAGGTCCAGTACATCTCATGTCCAAATAAAGTACAGTCAACTGAAAGAAAGAACAAGTACACGGGACATACCCCGGCTCTGGCAACTGGCACTAACCTCTGCTACTGGAACCGCGCTGAATACCTATCGCATCGCCTGAAGTGCCGGCCTCGCCCAATTTATTCAGACTTCGAGGAAGCCCATAGTGCGCTCGATCTGACTAATCAGACGATTGTGTGTGTCGTGTTGGGACAAAGAACCTGCCATTCCATAAAGGTTACGACGTTAATTACATCCCCTCGGAGAGAGAAAAACCCTTGATTAGTCGCCAGGAAAAGGGGCCCTACGGCCATGAAATTAACATTAATGAAATAGAGTATTGAAATTCCCGAGTTGTGTGAAAATGCCCCTCGATGGGGTAAGAATGCTTAAATCATGTCAGTCCCTCACCGACCATTTTGTGTTCGGACGGAAGTCCGTGTTGGAAGCACGACGAAGACGGATGCAAAACCCGTGCAAATATATGCCGAGTTTACGGCAATTTCAATAAAAGAATGGAAACGAATCCCAATGGGAACGAGTCCAGTTTGACGAACTATCGGCCCAGAGTAATGTCGGATCACGGCCATATCGGGATGGATCCCAAGGTCTGAACTCGACTTGAAGGGGCGGCGTCAATATTCCCCTTACACCAGGTCTCAAGGAGAAACGAGGTTGCGAGACAGATTTCATCATTTCATTATTGTTTGAACTTTTATTTTATTTTTGCTATTTTATAGTTTTTGGTGACTTTGTTAGTATTATTATTTATTTTTATTATTATTTATCCCTTTTTATATTTGTTATTATTATTATTTATTTATTATTTATTTATTTTTTGAGTTTGTTATTATTATTAGTATTTTGTTACATTTGGAGCGTATGTGGAAGGATGGGCCAAAAGGGTTGAAGAGAGGTCTGTGCATGCTGGGCAAGGGTTTGAGCAGGTTTGGGGCAAGGTCTGTGCAAGTTTGGGGCAAGGTCTGTGCAGGTTTTGGCCAAGGTCTGTGCAAGTGTGGGGCAAAGTCTGTGCAGATTTTGGCCAAGGTCTGTGCACATGGGCAGGGTCCGTGCAGGTTTGGGGCAAGGTCCGTGCAGGTTTTGGCCAAGGTCTGTGCAAGTGTGGGGCAAAGTCTGTGCAGAGTCTGGGACAAGGTCTGTGCAGGTGCAGGATTTCTTCACTGAGGTCGGTGCACATTAGGGACAAGGTCGGTGCATATGCAAAATTCATTCACTGAGGTCAGTGCACATGAAAACAAGGTCGGTGCATATATAGAATGTGCAAAGGGCAAGGTTGGTGCAGATGTGGAACGAGGTCGGTGCATATGCAGAATTCTTTCACTGAGGTCGTTGCACATGAAAACAAGGTCGGTGCACATATAGAATGTGCAAGGGGTAAGGTCAGTGTAGATGCAGGCAAGGTCGGTGCACATACAGGCAAGGTCGGTGCACATATGGAATGTGCAAAGGGCAAGGTCGGTGCACATGCTGGCAAGGTCAGTGCACACGCAGGCAAGGTCAGTGCACATATGGAATGTGCAAAGGGCAAGGTCGGTCCACATGCTGACAAGGTCAGTACACACGCAGGCAAGGTCGGTGCATGTTTGGGATGTGCAAAGGGCAACGTCGGTGCACATGCTGGCAAGGTCAGTGCACACGCAGGTAAGGTCGGTGCACATATGGAATGTGCAAAGGGCAAGGTTGGTGCACATGCTGGCGAGGTCAGTGCACACGCAGGCAAGGTTGGTTCATGTTGGCCAAAGTCTAAGCATGTGCTGAGCCAAGGTCTAAGCATGCCTAGGGCAAGGTCTAAGCATGTGTGGAAGTGAGGTCTGAGCATGTGAACAAATATGCTCCTGGGGTCAGTCCACATATGAGAATATGTATGCTATGCATGCCTTAAGACAAAGAACAACGAGGGCAGGGCGACCCAAGGTCCATGCACATGGGCACAAGAATGAAATAAGGTCTCCAGCAGCACTCCAACTTGATTTTTTTGTTTTTTATTTTATTTATTATTATATGTATTATTCTTTTCATCCTTATTTATTTATTCGCAACCTTGGTAGCTCCTTGGGAAAAACATCAGGAAACTCGCACATGACAGGAATGTCCTCCACATCCGGATACTGCCGATCGACCAAAACCACAGAAGCGAAAAAACCCTGACAACCCACATCAAGCAATCGACGAGCCCTAATAGCCGAAATAAGCAAACAGGAAGAGGAAGACTGGATACCTTAGAAATAGAAGGTGGGTCAACGAAGTTGCCAGAAGTAGACCTTTTTCGAGCTGCAATCCACCAAGGCATGATGAGCCTCGAGCCAACCCATGCCCAAAATCACATCGAAGTCCTGAAGCGGTAACGCATAAAGCTTGGCTGGTAAGTTCCGTCCTTCCACCTACACAGGTACCTTCTCAAAGCAATATGGGGTATGCACGAAATCGCTGGTAGGTAATTCCACCGCCATATCACAGGACATCTTGACCATCGGGTCCTCCACAATCTGAGCGAAATCCTCCGAAATGAACGAATGTGAAGCACCCAAATTGAACAAAACGTGAGCCGCACAACCCAAAATCGAAAGAGTACCTTCCACCAACTGCGACGCCTCAGCCTCTGCACTGGTCATGTGGGTCACTCTGCCTCGGGATATCTGCCTCCCCACAGTAGCTGACCGAGTCAACTGAGAAAACTGCTCCTACTGCTGGTACTACTGCGGCTGTGATGGGATCTGTTAGGGCTGAAACTACTGCTGCTGCTGAAACCTGAGCGGCTGACTCGGTCTCTGAGGGCAATCACGTGCCATGTGCCCTGGCTGGTCATACCTAAAACAAACCACGGGCGCCGAACACTGCCTGCCTGGATGAGAACCACCACACCTGGGACACCCGCCCCGAGCACCACTCACCGAACCCTGATGCTGAACAGCCACGGGCTACTGGACACTGCCCATCGACTCCTGCTGCGGCTCCTTGCAACCCCGTCACCTCCTGCTAAAACCAACTTCCTTGAGCAGCTTCTTGAGCTTCGACCTAAAGGACGATGACTCTAGCAGGAAGCCACAGACTGCACTGCCATGGAACCACCTGCTGAGAGCTGGACAGTACTCTGCTGCTGAACCTCCACCGGCTGGCTGGAACTTTCCTACCCTTGACCAGCACCTCCCTGCCCTCGAACCTTCTGCAAGTCTCTCTCCAGCGCCACTGTTGCCTTGCAAGCTGTGTCCAGGGTGGTCGAACCCGATGCAAGAAGATGATGCCTCAACTCCACCCTCAGACCACCAACAAACTGCTAGGTCTTCACCTCCTCATCTATCATGATGTGAGAAGCATAACGACCCAACTCAATAAACCTGGAGCGATACTACATCACTGACATGTCACCCTGGGTCAGCTCCAAAAACTCATGCAACCTCTACGACTTGATGAGAAACGGACAGAATGCACGCTCGAAAGCAGTGATGAACTCCTGCCACGCAATCTGCCGAAGAGGATGAGACTGGAACACTGTACCCCACTCTGACGTCCGCCAAGTTCGGGCCGCTCCTTGAAGCTAATGTGTAGCCAACACCACCTCCTCTTCCTCAGCACACTCCATCTCACTGAAGATCCTTTGCAAATCATCCAGCCACTCCCTAGCCACCTTGGGATCTTACTGCCCACTAAAAGGAGGTGGTTGAAATTGTAGGAACTCCTTCAGCATGTGACCACGATCACCTCGAGCCTGGCCCTTGCCAACATCACCTCCCTGCTGCTGGCCTCCCAGATGCCGCTGAAGCACATACTCGAACATGCCTTGGAAGAAATCGTCCACCCTTAGAGCTCGCGCACCGCTAGCTACACCCTCAAAAACTAAAGCTCTGCTCTACTCCTCCGGACCATCACCAGACTCTCCCTGCTGGGAACGAGTCCTCCTCCATGGCGCCATAACTCACCTAGCAACAAGGAAAGCAATCACAAATCAATAAAACACAGAGAAAGAGAGAGGAGCAGAGTACAAGAGGAGGGTCAAGGAGAGCGGCGCTCAATCTATCCCTCGGAAGATCTCCTCGAGAGGGAGGATCCCGACACAGGGGAATTCTGCCATGTTGCGTAGCCGGTTCCTCTGCCCCTCGAGACGCGCCAGCTCAGACATCACAGACGTCGTTTCGACCCTGGCAACGGTGATCTCCTCGGTCTCTCTAATCACGGTGGCCATCGCTTCAGCCAGCTCGTCCTCGGTGGTAGCGAGATATTTCCTCAACTTCTCTACCTTGCCTGTGAGGGCACCCACGCGACGTTGGTTTTTGTCCAGGGCCCTTCCATGCTACTCTTCATTGTTTTGCTGCACGTCCAGTGCGCGCAGGTATTCATCCTCTTGGGCACTGATGGCGGCGAGCTCATTGGGAGCCCGGGCCTCGAGGAACTCGCGGTGGTTGACATACTTTAACAGCAATAGGACCCGCTGTGACCATTCCTCCAGAGGGCAGCCTAGCATTTGCAATGCCCTGGTCAGCTGCGCCACTACGGCGTGCACCCCCCGGTATGTGAGGGAAGGGTCGGCGAAGAGCATCGACCGCAGGACCAGTAGCATTTGTTGGATCGGTGCATCTGAGCTGACGTGACCGATGGAGGGCACGGTCGAAGGGTCGAACTCGACTAAGTCATCCACCGCCGCCCACAGATCCGCGTCCACCATGCCCGAGGAGGATGGAAGACCAATGGCTAGGTCGCTTGGTCACCTGACCCCTATAGATGACTCTCGGCTGGTCATCACCAAAGGAGCTGGTAGGGCTGCAACTGGACCACCTGGCTCCGCCATCGTAAGGGACTGCTCCACCCCGCTCTCGATCGTAGGAAGGGCAGGAAGCAAGACTGAAGCAGATGCCGCTATTGAAGGACCCGCCGCCTCTTTCGCCTATGCTCCCTCTTCCCCAGAAGTCGCAAGGCTGGCGAGCGTCTTTCCCAGAAGCTGGCCCTCCTCGGGTGTCATAAGCGATCGGGGAGGTAGAAGAGGAACCATGAGTTTAAGTCTGCTCCCCGACTACAGGAACAACACCAAGCACTCCACCTCTGACGCTGAGAGTAGTTGCGGCTTGTCAACCTCCATAGGACTCGCTGCCTCCCTCCGCTTTGCAATGGCCTTGCAGGCTTTAGCGGTGCACGCCTCGGGGAGCCCTCCCTCCTCCTGAAACAAGAAAGTGGGATTTGCCTTCCATCGATCAAGGCACGCTACCCTGAATCTCGAGAAGATGGGAATAGGGGTCCCGAAGGTCCCACATTTACCACGGTCGCCTTCCAGTGCTATTTCTCCTTCCTCCAGAATCGCACTAGTTGGCATTGCAGTCCCCACGGTCGCCTTCTACTGCAAGACCTCAAATAAGGCCGCCAGCTTCCCCAAGCCGACGTCGCCACCCCCGGATCGCTCTACTGGTGCATCTGGGATGGGCGCCTCCACGGTCTCTGGCTGGATTTGTTCCTGCAAGTTGACCGGGGGATAAGAGACAGAGGGCCGAAAGCTAGCCACAAAGGGAGGGCCCCATATGAACAGGCCCATACTTATAACATCCTCACCCGAAGCTGCCTCGTTAGAGGAGTAGTCGTAGTCTACCTTCTCGCCTGAGGAAGACAGGGTCGGGGTAGGCTCCTCCCTTGTCAGAGAGGAGGCTCTCGCTGTGGAATCGACCGCCTCTTCCCCGAGCGGACTAGGAGATGGCGACGTCCCGGACTTCAGCCTCCTCCTCGTGTAGATTTACGTCGGCTCGGGGATTCTCTGGGCCTGTATCCACTCGGGAAGGGGTGCGAGGGGAGCTGCCAAAGGAGGAGGCGTTCGGGTTAGATGAAAGTCCTCGGGCTCCCAACGAATAGCAAAAAGAAAATACGTCAGCCACGCCAGTGGAAGGAATTACCCTGTGAAGCAAGATCCTGGCAAGTGATCTTCCTCCCTGGTGTGCGCCGTAGATGCCTTCGTGAACTTCTTGAATTGCTTGGTTGGCTTCGTCGACGCCGAGGCACTTAAGGAGGGGATCGGAGAAAGACATGCGGTACAAGGCGCCGTCCAAGATGACGAAGCGCCGGGCTTAGTACTTCAATCTCCGAGCTTCCCGAGGGTCGGAGGGCTCCTGGGAGTCTCGGAGCCATGACACGTAAGGGGCCCGCCAGTCGCTCGGGGTAGCCGGGTCAACGATCATGAGCTCGACTTCGATGCTTGGTTGTTCAAGCTCTTCGAGGAAGACCGAACGAGTACCTTCCGGGCCGAGGGAAGAGGCCAAGCGAGAGAGGGCGTCCGCTAGGGAGTTTTCCTCCCGAGCTATTCGGATTACCTCGAAACTCTCGAATAGTTAAGCTAACCCTCGGACCATTTGAAGGTACTTAATCATAGGTGCTTCCCGAGCTTCGTAATCACCGTTGACTTGGCTGGCGACCAGCTGGGAGTCCGTGTGGATTCTGACTCGCTCGGCTCCTAGTAGTCGCGCCATCCTGGCCCCCGAAATGGGGGCTTCATACTCAAAGGTATTATTGGATGCCTGGAAGTTGAAATTCAAGGCGTATTGTAGCTCCTCCCCTTCGGGTGACTTGAGGAGGACACCAGCGCCGCTTCCAGCCGAGTTGGATGATCCGTCTACGAACAAGTCCCAGATGGGTCCTCGTGCGAACGGTGATTCTTCCTCGATCGGGACGGTGCTCTCTGCGATGAAGTACGCGAGGGCTTGTCCCTTGATGGCTGCACGGGGGCGGTAAGAGATGTCGTAGGCCCCGAGCATGATGGCCCACTTGACGAGGCGTCCCGAGGCTTCGGGATGAGAGAGGATCTTCTTCAAGGGTTCGCCGGTCAACACGACGATAAAGTGCCCTTGGAAGTAAGATCAGAGGCGCTTGGCCGAGGTTACCAACGCTAGCACGAGTTTCTCGGTTGCAAGGTACCTTCTTTCGGCCTCGTTAAGCACCTTGCTGATGTAGTAAACTGTAGACCAGCCTCTCGACTCCCACGTCGTTTCGGACTAAGACCGAGCTTACAGTGGAGGGAGTCGCCGAGAGATACAGGTGCAATGCTTGGCCCGGGACCGGCTTTGATAGTACCGAGGGCGAGGCCAAGAATTCCTTGAGATCTTCGAAGGCTTTCTGACATTCCTCGTCCTAGGTGAACGTGACAGATGCCATTATGGGTCCCCTCAACAACTTGAAGAAGGGTGGGCATCGTTCGGCCGCTCGAGATAGGAAATGGTTGAGTGCAGCGATGCCGTCCGATAAGGCGCTGGACGTCCTTGACGCAGGTGGGTGGCCGCATGTCCAGGATGGCCTGGACTTTGTCGGGGTTGGCCTCGATCCCGCGCTGAGTTACCAGGAAACGTAGGAATTTTCCTGACCTAACTCCGAAGGCGCATTTGGCGGGGTTGAGCTTCATGTTGTACTTGAGGAGAGTGTCGAAGGTCTCAGCTAGGTCGGCAAAATGATCTTCAGCCTTTGGCGTTTTGACGAGCATGTCATCTATGTAGGCCTCGATGTTCCGACCGAGTTGTCCTTCGAAGATTTGGTTGACCAGCCTCTGATATGTCGTCCCGGCGTTCTTCAGCCTGAAGGGCATCCAGGTATAGCAGTGCACACCGAAGTCGGTGATGAAAGCGGTCCTCTCGATGTCCTCTGGGTCCATCCGGATCTGATGGTAGCCAGAGTAAGCATCCAGGAAGCTGAGCAGCTCGTTGTCGGAGGTTGAATCGACAAGCTGGTCGATGCTCGGCAGCGGGTAACAGTCCTTTGGGGTGGCCTTGTTGAGGTCGGTGAAGTCTACGCACATTCGCCACTTTCCCGAAGCTTTGGGTACCAGAACGACATTGGGGCTTGGGGAAGGTTTTCCCTTTTGTTTCCCCTTCACCTAGGGGTGATTGGGGCGTGGAATGAGTTTTCCCGTACTTTCTACCGTTTTCGGGCGCGGACTGAGAACGCTCTCGCCCAAGTGGGCGCGTTCTTAGTTAACGCGTCACCTCGATCAAGAGCGTTCATCGGGGAAGATAAGCAGTAAGGCGGTTATTTTCGTGCTATAGGGGTATAACGCGTTCTGATCGCACTATAGGAGGGTAGCGCATTCTGTTCTGAACGTTCTACAGGCGGGTGGCGCATTCTGTCTGAACGCGTCACAGGCGGCCATCGCATTCTGATCAGAATGCGCTAGGGGAGTGCAGCGCGTTTTGAACGTGCTAGGCGAGGCCGGCGCATTCAGAAGAGCACCCCGTTGGACGGCCCAGAGTGGGTAGTCTACAGCTAATCGTGCCTCCCTTGGCCCGTGAGTGTCTCGGACACCTCGTGAGTACCGTGACCATGTTTTGGGGGTCCGGAGGTGTCATTTTACCACGAATAGTGTTCCCGTGGGTTTGAGGGTCCGGACAACCCTCTCGTGCCCCGGCTGTGTTATGTAGACCTCCGGGTGACCCAGTTGTGACCCGGTGGTCGACCTTCGATCTCGCAAGTGTTCTAGACATCCCGTGAGTTCCGTGACTGTGTTTTGGGGATGTCTGGAGGTGCCGTGTTACCTCGATTAGCATGCTCGTAGGTGTGGTGGGTCCGGGCGACCCCATGTGTTCCGGACTTTTATGTTACGCTCGACCGAGTCACCGTGTATCAGTGTGGCTGCGGTGGGGCTCCCCCGCATCTCGCATGTTTCTTTGGAAGGTGGTTTTCAATGGGGGCCGTGTGTAAGGCCTTGGACTGCGAGTCCAGTCATCCAGCCTGGGGTTGGAGGTTCCCCGCAGTTCCCTAAAGTTGGGAATCAGCTTTGTGACTTGTGAGCTACCTTGGGAACCGTGCTTTTGTGTTCTCTACGTGGGTTGTGTCCGTGGCCCGTGGACTAAGAGTCCCATTTACCAGCTTGGAGCTGGTGGCTTTCTTAGTTCCCTTCTTCGAGGGAAGAGTCTTGGCAGTCGTGAACTGCCTCGTGAGTCATCGCTTCGTGACTTTGGACCTAAGGATTAGGCCAGATTGACAGCGTCATGCTGTCGCGTGCAATGATCTTGACCCTGAGTCTCGTGACTCAAGGACCGTTGGGTTAATAGGTCTACTGGGTTGTCTAGAGTTTGGTGGCCTCGAGCCACCGATTACTTCGTGTCACTCGCAATGGGTGCGTGTGTGGCTTTCAGTGTTCACGTCAGTGACCCTCCACTAGTCGCAACCTTCTTATGGCACGCACGTGCTGACCCACCCGGGAGTGGTGGAGCGGTATACCCGAGTTAGACGGTGAGTAGGCTGGTTACCGTAGGGCCCCCACGTACAGCTGAGTCCGGACTTAGGGGAAAATACCAGCTAGAGGACAGGCCTAGGGCGTATGATCTGAGTGTGTACACGAGACTGAGGGTTCGGACCCGTGCTGACGAGTGTGACTTCAACTAGTCCTTATTTTGAGGTACTTCTGGTTACTACGTGTGTCTGAGTCTCGCGCCCGGGGCATTATAGCTAGACACTTGTGACGCGGTGTAAGACGTCAAGGGACGCATCCAGTCGTTCTTCTAGTGGGTGGTGCTCCAGTCACGTGACGTGAGTTGTCATGTCTCGGGTATCCGTTTCTCGTCTGTGAGATAGAGTTTCGCGTGTTATTTTCGAGAGCATTCCCATAGCCGAGGTTTGGGGTTTTCGATGAGTGTCACCGAGAGCTTTTCTTGGACAGCGTAGAGTTCACGATAGCGAGGTCGTGACTGTATTTCCAGACCATATGGTTTCGGCTCAGGCCCTGCTGTGAGGGCAGGTTTTCGCGACCGAGGCGTCATGGCTGGGCGACGTGCAGAGGATCTTCAGTGCGATGGAGTGTGCTGAGGAGGAGCAGGTGGTGTTGGCTACGCATCGGCTTCAGGGAGCGGCCCAGACTTGGTGGACATCAGAGTGGAGTGCAGCGTTCCAGTCTCATCCTCTTCGACAGATTGTGTGGCAGGAGTTTGTCACAGCTTTCGAGCGTGCCTTCTGTTCGTCTTTCGTCAGGTCGCAGAGGTTGTGTGAATTTCTGGAGTTGACCCAGGGTGACATGTTAGTGATGTAGTATCGCTCCTGGTTTTTTGAGTTGGGCCGTTTTGCTTCTCACATCATGGCAGATGAGGAAGTGAAGACCGAGCAGTTTGTTGGTGGCCTGAGGGTAGAGTTGAGGCATCATCTTCTTGCATCGAGTTTGACCACCTTGGACGCAGCTTGCAAGGCAGCAGTGGCGCTGGAGAGAGATTTGCAGAAGGTTCGAGGGCAGGGCGGTGCTGGTCAGGGGCAGACAGGTTCCAGCCAGCCGATGGAGGTTCAGCAACAGAGTACTGTCTAGCTCTCAGCAGGTGGTTTCGTGGCAGTGTAGTCTGTGGCTTCCGTGCTAGAGTCGTCGTCCTTTAGCTCGAAGCTCAAGAAGCTGCTCAAGGAAGATGATTTTGGCAGGAGGTGACGGGGTCGTAATGAGCTGCAACAGGAGTCGATGGGTAGTGTCCAGCAGCCCATGGCTATTCAACGTCAGGGTTCAGTGAGTGGTGCTCGGGGCGGGTGTCCCAAGTGCGGTGGTTCTCATCCAGGCAGGAAATGTTCAGTGCCCGTGATTTTCTTCAGGTGTGATTAGCCAGGGCACATGGCACGAGACTGTCCGTAGAGATCGCGTCAACAACCTGAGTTTCAGTAGCAGCAGTTTCTGCCCCAGCAGTTGTCATCACAGTCGCAGCAGTACCAGCAGCAGGAGTAGTTTCCTTAGCTAACTCGGTCAGCTACTGTGGGGAGGCAGAGATCCCGAAGCAGAGTGACCTACATGACTAGAGCAGAGGCTAAGGCGTCATAGTTGGTGGAAGGTACTCTTTCAATTTTGGGTTGTGTGGCTCGTGTTTTATTCAATTCGGGTGCTTCTCATTCGTTCATTTCAGAGGATTTTGCTCAGAGTGTGGAGGACCTGGTGGCTGAGATGTCCTGTGATATGGCGGTGGAGTTACCTACCAGCGATTTCGTACACACCCCATATTGTTTTGAGAAGGTACCTGTGTGGGTGGAAGGACAGAACTTACCAGTCAGGCTCTATGCGTTATCGCTTCAGGACTTTGATGTGATTTTGGGCATGGATTGGCTCGAGGCTTATCATGCCTTGGTGGATTGTGGCTCGAAGAAGGTCTACTTCCGGTAGCTTCGCGGACCCACCTTCTATTTCTAAGGTATTCGGTCTTCCTCTTCCCGCTTGCTTATTTCGGCTATTAGGGCTCGTCGATTGCTTGATGCGGGTTGTCAGGGTTTTCTCGCTTCCGTAGTTTTGGTGGATCGACAGTGTCCGGATGTGGAGGACATTCCTGTCGTGTGTGAATTTTTTGATTATTTTTCCCGAGGAGTTGCCAGGGTTGCCACCGCAGCGAGAGATTGATTTTATGATTGAGGTGGTACCTGGTACGACGCCTATGTCGAAGGCCCCTTATCGTATGGCACCTGCGAAGTTGCGAGAGCTGAAGGCACAGTTGCAGGAGCTACTAGGAAAGGGGTACATTCGTCCTAGCTATTCCCCATGGGGTGTGTCGGTATTGTTCGTGAATAAGAAGGATGGTAGTTTGAGGCTATGTATCGACTATCGTCAGTTGAACCAGGCGACTGTTAAGAACAAGTATCCGTTGCCGCGGATTGATGACTTGTTCGATCAGCTTCAGTCGGCCCGAGTGTTTTCGAGGATCGATTTGAGATCGGGCTACTATCAGTGCACGGGTCCGGACTGAAGGTACGGAGTGCCAATATGAGTGGCCATGGCTTGGTTGTGGTGGGACGGTCTGACCTAGGTGTCGTGGCCAATTAGGCGACCAATCTCTCGGTACGAGGCAACACTATGGATGGGCATGGGGTCAGTGGGATGGGGGACACCAACTAGATGGTCTAACTAGACAAATCATGCAAGTTAAGAGACTAGACCACATGCTACTATTGTGAGAGGCTATGCATGGGAATGGAAGTTGGCCTAGGACTCAGCATGCGAGGGCAAGCTGAGAACTTGCTCTGATACCAAATCTGACACGGGATGAACCCGGTTGAGACACGGTACCCTAAGCCAGCAATCAACAAGCATAGGTCGTCTAGTGACAAAGCTAACACTGACGCGTGTTGCGGACTCCACTCGGGGCTCGTAGTGATGGATCGGTGAGCTGTGGCTCGTGAGAGGGTCGGACACGGTCCGAGTAGCGAGGAGGGAGGTGGTGAACCACCCAGGGAACAAGTCGCGGGCGCCGGATTCAACCGGGCAGACCGATACCGAGGGGATCAGTTCAAGTATGCACTCACTCACTGGCAGCAAGAACTCACGAATAGTGGAATTATTGACTGGGCACTCCTCACACGGGTGCTGTAGTTGGAGCTAATACTAGACAAGTAGAGTGGAGTGGCAGCCGCACGTACCTAGCCCGTCCGAAGGACCTACTCCGATCGGAGATGATGGCGAGCCGGGGAGCGTGCGCACCTGGCGGTCACGCTGTGTCGAGGCGGCTTGGTGAAGTCCCTGCTATTACAATTACTGCGCTCCACACAGGGAGGGGGATCACGGGGGTGGGGGCAATCAACTATACGCTCTACCCTCGGGCAGGAAGGGGGAATGAGGGGAGGGGAAACCAAACAGCGATTGTACAATGCGCTCTGACATCCAATCGTGGAGCTGCTAATGCAGGGACGAAGCTTGGGGGATGTCAAAGGATGCCAGCAAGTCTGACATCAAGCCGATGTCACTGGAAGGTAGAGGGGGTCGCTGCCAATAGCCAGCACGATTCTGCATCGCAGGACTAGATGGCGCAGTCGTGGTGCGTCGACAGGTACACTCGCTGATGAACTCAAAACGTAGCGGGACCAGCTCGTAGGCATAGCAGACAGGGGTACTACAAACCCTCAAAAGCTAGCGGCCATCAGATCTTCTCACAGGTAATGGTCACTCAGACATTCGGCGTCAGGTTCTTGGGCAAACAGCAGGACAGGCCAACAACGACCCTTGTGGAATTTTTGGTGCCGACATCAGAACGGGGCGAGACCACCAGGGATGGTTTCGCGTCACCGTGTTCTACAACTTTGGTGAAGATGCCTTGGGCCGAAAACTAGCAGATGGAGGCATGCCGATGCTGTCGAGGCTGCTGCAGGTTCTGGGCAGACTGGGGTGAACCAGTCTGGCGCAGCCGTGGGAGACTGGACGCCCCGGGTTGTGCTGTCGACGAAAATAGACGGGACCACCTTGGGGTCGAAGGAGACTCGAGGGGGAAGAACTCTCATGAAGGGGGCTCTGGTCAATCCACACAGGAGAAGTTGGTGTCGGCGTTGCCAAGGGGCGCTCAGAAATAGGTGCAGTCCGGGTGCAGTTGCACGGAAAGACCTGTAGCGGTTGATGCTGTTGACGAAACGTGACGAAACCACTCTGCTACGAAGAGGACTCGGAGTAGAACGATCCCACAGAAGGGGGCTCGGGCTGATTCATGCAGTAGGCAGAGGTGTGGATGTTGCAAGCTCTGTAAAAGGTTCGGCTACAAGTCTGGGCATAACAGAACAAGGGGAACTTCAACGTCGGCGATGGGGATACGGCCGAGGGAGGCCGGGGCCACCGTGGACATACCTGGAGGGGATGGGGCATGGGCTGCAGGGTGGAGAGGGAAAGAAGAAAAGATGGGAGGAGAGGGGGGATCGAGCAGGGGCGACGGCTCCCTGCTCTCCCCCACTCCCCATAGCTACATCTCTCTTACTCTCTCCTCCCTAGTGGTGGTGGTCGAAAGGGAACCTCTCTCTTCCTCTCTTTCTCCCTCTCCTTCTTCTTCTTCTCTTCTGGTCTACTCAGCCACGTCGCCAAGGGTGGCGCTCTGATTTTTTTTTTATGGTGTGTGTCTCTGTCTCTGTCTATCTGTCTGTTCGTCAGAGAAGATAGCCTTTATACTCCCGGTGGTGGGAGCCTTTGAACGCAAACGGCGAACACGGGAACATGAGGCATTGAACGGGATTTGACTTGGGTGTCCTTGGTGGCAGAGGAGGTAGGCAACGTGCCTTCATCCCCAGTCGACACCTCAGCTAACCCGTTGCGCGCCAAGAATCTGTAGGGGATGGCGTGAGATCTCTTCTGCCGGATGCACCACTGAGGAAGCGTGCCGTTGAAAGGGCTTGCAGGCGTGCCGCTGAAGATAACACTTGGAGGCATGCCATTGAAGGAGGCAGGCTGAAGATGCTCAGGGGGCGTGCCGACGAAGAGGCACAGGGGGGCGTGCCACTGAAGGGCACGGATGCGTGTGTGTGCCGACGAAGATCCCATGGATGGGTGTGCCGTTAGAAGGGCCCCTGCAGGTGTACCACTGAAGGTGCCATGGTGGGTGTGCCGGTGAAGACGCCATGGCGAGTGTGCCGGTGAAGGCTTCAGGAGTGTGCCGCTGAGCTAGTGCCAGCAGGTGTGCTGATCAAGGAGCGTGCCATTGAAGGCACTATTAAGCGTGCCGTTGAAGGCACTAGGGAGTGTGCCGTTGAAGACAGCAAGAGTGTGCCGTTGAGATAGACTTGAGCCCATTTTGAGCCCGATCAACGGTCCACTTAGTTCTCTTCGGGGCCCACGGGTTGTGAGCTTCTTGGGGGCTGGTTTCTCTTCGCTGTCGTGACTTCGGAGATGGCTTCACGGTAGCGTGTGTTTGTTCGGAGCGTCCGGGTGGAACATCTTCTCCACAGTCTCTTCATTTGAATTTGTTGTTGACGCCGGGCTAGTCGGGACACGCAGACGTGCCATTTTACGTGTCCACAGTTCTTTGACAGATTTATGGCTGATGTGTTATCACAAAGGATTGAGGTGTTTTTGAAAGAAATGCCATAGTCAATCATTTGTTGTTGGATCTATAGCACCTAGACAACACAACTACCTACAGCCACATACTCAGCTTCGACCGTTGATAATGCCACTGAGTTTTGTTTCTTAGAAGCCCATGAGACCACTCATCCCCTAAGAAACTGGCAATATCCGCTGGTGCTTTTTCGATCCACTTTACAACATGCATAATCGGCATCAGAATAAGCAATTAGATCAAAGCTCGAGTTACATGGAAACTATAATCCCAAGTTAACTGAACCAGTAATGTATCTGAAAATTCGTTTAACGGCCGACATGTGTGATTCTTTTGGATTGGATTGAAATCGTGCACACAAGCATACAACAAATTGAATGTCGGGCCGGCTAGCAGTCAAATACAACAATGAGCCTATCATGCTTCTGAAAAGTTTTTGGTCCACGGATTTACCTGTTTCATCTTGATCAATTTTTATTGAAGTGGACATGGGAGTTGGCTGTGGTTTGGTTGATGTCAAATTGAATTTCTTCAGTAACTCCATAGTGTACTTCTTCTGGTGTATGAACATACCATCAACCGTCTGTGTGACCTGCAATCCCAAGAAGAATGTTAGCTCTCCCATAAGACTCATTTCAAACTCACTTTGCATCAATTTAGCAAAGTCTTTGCTGAGAGCATCTTTAGTGGAGCCAAAAATAATATCATCTACATACACTTGAACAATTAGGATTTCCTTACCATTCAGTTTTGTGAAAAGAGCACCTTGCACATGTGGAATAATGAGATCTTAGATTATCAATCAAAAGTTACACTCCAATGACTTATGGCTTGTCATCATCAAAACTAGGGGTGCACAACATCCGCCTCTTGGAGACTTTAGAGTCACCATGGTTTTCAAGGGGAGCCGTGCTCGCCTCTAGGAAACTCGTAGGTTATCTTCTTATTTTTGAGGGGGGAGTGCCCTCCTCTTGGGGGCTCATATACCCCTAGGAAGTTCATAAGCCACCTTCATGTTTGAGGGGAGGAGTGCTCGCCTCTAAGAAGCCCGTGGACTACCTCTTAGTTTTCAAGGGGAGTGAGCGATGCTCGCCTCTAGGGAACCCGTAGGTTACCTTATTTCTGAGAGGGCATTGCCCTCCTCTTGGGGGCTCATATACCCCTAAGAAGGTCGTAAGCCACCTTCATTTTTAAGGGGAACAGTGCTCGCTTTTAGGGAGCTCATAAGCCACCTTCATTTTTAATGGGAGTAGTACTCGCCTTTAGGGAGCTCGTAAGCTACCTTCTTATTTTCAAGGGGAGCAGTACTCGCCTCTAGGGAGCTCGTAAGCTACCTTCTCATTTTCAAGGGACCTTCTCATTTTCAAGGGGAGCAGTACTCGCCTCTAGGGAGCTCGTAAGCTACCTTCTCATTTTTAAGGGGAGCAGTGCATGTCTCTAGGGAACTCGTAAGCTACCTTAGTCGAATACGGCTAGCGACACTTCATTGGACTTGTTAAAGAAAAGCTTCATTGATAATTTTTTTTGAGATTTATAGAATTCCACATCTTGGGTACCTCACGCCCCCTAGCATCGTCAGCCTGTATGCCCCTTTGCCAAGTGTTTTAGCTACCTGGTATGGGCCTTCCCAATTAGGTGTAAGTTTTCCCATGGCCGCCCTAGGGTCCACCACGCTTGCTCGTCATAGCACTAGATGATGCGGGACGAGATGCGACTAGACACCGATTTGATGCGAACCTGGGACTCTAGGTGATGACGTGACCAATTTGATAACACGACCAGCAATGACACGACCAACTCGACACCAACAGAGTTCCAAAAGAGGAGGATATGTCCTCGACAAGAGACACGAGCTCGCGGACGTCCCTAAGCGAGGGAAACGCATGTATCTGTGTGGTTGAGAAATCGGCACCGAGTCTCGGGTGGTTAATACTTTCACGTGCTTGGATTGAATCACGGGACGGGTCACGCACTCACTCTCACAGCGGTGATGTTATTTGAATTGGCTAGAATTCCTAGCTCATGCAAGCACAGCGTTCAAACATATACGGAATGAGCAAAGCTACTAGAGAGGAGTGAAAACGTACCTCCACGCTCGGGGCGTAGGGAAGACCTTCCCGGCCAAGTACTGCAACTTCCGGTACAATAAATGTGAATAATTACAGCAATAAAATTACAGATCACTCCATGCAGCGAGGTAAAAGGCTAAAACAGTGATCCTGGAGCACTGGTCTTGGGTTGACGGGCAGCACGTCCGTGAGGTGCTCGAGGCGGAGGCGGACTGTCGGTTCGGTGCGGTTCTGCCCGGGCCCGCAGGATAGCAAGTGGGCACGACTACTGGGATGGCGACGTCTGGACGTCTCCTGGCTGTAGTAGCTGGCTGGGAGGTTGCTGGAGTGTCCCTGCTCGATCCCCGGGAGCGGCGGTCCCTGGATCGGAGTCGGGATATTTATTGGGATTTAACACCCAACACTGTCCCACAGTTCTATCTCGGGACAGACCTGCACGACCTGGCGAAATCGGCTCCTGTGCCCAGATCTGACATCAGATAGGAGCGAGGCTGGCACTATTGCAAAGAGGACTCGAAGAGCTATGACATATGCGAAATTCAAGACCACCCAATAGCCTGATATTCCATGAAAAACTCTGTAACAGGGTGTCACATTCTGGTAGGGGTGCAAATACGAATTGAAATCTTCTCAATTTTCTAAAATTTCAATGAGATTCAGCAGCAGTCAAGTTGTGAATTGAAGCACAAGAGTTTCAAGCATGTAACAAAGATGAACACAACAATGAAGGTGTCGACATTTGACAAAGTATTTCCAAGATAATGTCGACTCATTGTGTCGACACTTCCAATCAGGACAATTAATAGGTGCAGCAAAAAATATATCAAAGAGCGTCAAAGATATCCAGAGGTCCATCAGACAGATTTATTCAAGAAAGACCAGCTCCCCCTCAGTAGATTCAAAAGTAAATCAGAGTCAAGTTCAGATACGTGAAATGGATGAGCTCAAGATGAGGATGGGAGCTTTAGTTGACTGACTGAGATAGCAAGAAACTAGATGAATAGCCAGTAGTACACAATCTTGTTATATACTCTCCCTTAATGAATGCACTTAATCTTTTTGGTATTTTCAATATGAGAGATGTGCAATGAATTCTGAAATAAGTATATGCATTTGACAGCATGTATGCAATGCATTGACTCCCCCTAACTAAATGCATTGAACCATCATATATGTCATGAAGACAATGCATGGGACTTTATGTACGGGAAGTCATGAACTATGCTTATGAATGCATGGGTTTCTCTATATATATATGCAATATGACCCATGGTACCTGGCGGAGAACTTGGTCTTACAACCATCTCACACATAGTAAGAACTTCCAGATAGATTGCATCTACCCTTTAGTAACTTACCATTTGATATACCATTATGGTCATGCATGGCAATGAGGTGCATATGCAGTCCTATCAGATTTTCAGTGAGTATTCAAGACAATGCAATGCAATGCATCAGATTTTCAATAACAAAATGTCACACGAATGTGTAAGCAATCAATTGACATATGCAATTCACATATATGCACAAAAATTGCAGACCATGCTTATGAGTTTATAGTCTTCTCTATGTACACAATCAAATGTCAAAACAAATGAAAGAACATGTATGCATGAAACCTTTGACTAATCAGATTTAACATGATATGCAGTTTCAACTGAACAACATGAAAGATGCAAATGTTACCTGAACAATGCAAGAATGGGGTTTTACCATTTTGGGTGCCTTGGTTTATTTACCCCTCTTTATTTTTTAGCTCCAAGACACTCTTGCAAAGGCAGATCCTCATTTTGTATATTGAGGTACCCAAGAATTCTTGGGTCCTCCATGGTCAGTGGCACCTTTGACTGGACCTTTGACTGGTGCTCTCATCATTTTCTTGGACAGGGTATCATCAAAACTCATTAGAAAGCATTCAGACATAGGGTGTCCTAACTGACCACAATAATGACAAGAGATAACATGATTGTTCCTTTTATTGTGCACATTAGCATGATTGTGGAATCTGTGCGCAAGGAAGTTTTTGTTATCTACATGAGCATTTTGTCTTTTATTTCTAGCCAGCCAGCAATCAGTAGCTTTGTGACGTGGCTTTCCACAGTTGAAGCATGTAATAGACTTTTCTTTAACAACAAGCTTGTTTCTACCAAAGACTCTTTAATTTGAAGAGGGGTTCACATGGTTAGGGTTGATTCTTTTCCCTTGAGCATGCCAACAGTCATTGATAGTGTGGCCATGCTTTCCACATTCAAAGCACACAATGTGCTTACCTCTTTAACCAAAATTACTTCTATGAGGACCTAACTAGCATTCAGTAGCCTTGTGACCAGCCTGGTTGCAATTGAAACATATGATGTCCTGGTTTATCAAAGCAATTTTGTTCTTATTAAAATCATGATGCTTAATAGGAAGTTTAGCATGCAAGTCATTTTTCCAACCATATTTATTTCCATTGGTAGGGTGTTTAACACATTTTGAATTAAGTATGTTTTCCTGAGCATGCCAACACTGTGCAGCAATGTGACCCAATCTAGAAGATCCAGCCAATCCTCCAGTGCGCGAGGAGGCGTCAGACAAGGCTGGCCCCTCTAATGGGGTCGAGCCTGCAAACCAAGCAGGTCCTTCTAATGAGGGCCACCAGGATGAAGCCTTGCCACCCCCGGAGGAGTCTCTAGCCCCGCTGTTCCAAGAAGATGCGGAAGGCCAGAACAGTGAGGAGCGCCCTTCTAAAAAGCGGGAGAAATCTCGCCATGCGCCGAAGACCTTGGAGGAGATTATCCCGCCGTTTGATAAGACCCGTGCTCGGGCGGACCGCAAGATCATTCATCATATGAAGCGGTTCCCAACGAATGTCACCATCTGGGAGGCCATCGCCTGGAGCAAGGATCTCAGGGAGGCTCTTGTCAGAATACTTCAAGACCCAGAGGCATATGAAGCCTATGTGGCAAAGTTGCAAGCCCAAGCATATGAGGAACTTGCAGCCAACATCTCCTTTACGGACAAAGACATGTTGTTGTCTTCTCCGTGCCACAATCGCCCCTTGTATATGGGGGGGACGATCAACAGGTATGATGTGAATCGCATTTTGGTTGACGCTGGAGCAGCCATCAACATCATGCCTCTGAAGACTTTCAAGTCTTTATATTTGACGTCGTATCTGCAGAAGGTGAACGCGGTCAAGATCTCGAGATTCAATCAAGATTCCAAGGAGGCTCTAAGTCGGGTTGAAGTCAAGCTAGTCTTGGGCGATTTTGTCACCCAAATGACATTTTATATTATCAACGCCGACACAGCTTATAAGGTGCTGCTCGGGAGGCCATGGCTCCATGAAAATTGGGTCATCTCGTCAACTCTACACCAGTGCATTAAATATGCCAAAGGAGGGGAGCAACATACTGTCTTTGCAGATCAAGCTCTGTTCCACCCAAATGAGTGCCACCTGGCCGATGCTTCCTTGTATTTTGGGGAGCCCACTCTAGTAATCCCCGAGCCTTCAAAGGACAAAAGGGAAGCAGAAGGTGAGTTATGAAGCCGAGAAGGGCAGTTGTTCACCGTCAATCAAGACAAAGTAAGACTGTACAGGCTAAGCCTCCAGGCCGCCTCCAAACTGACTCAGCCGGAGAGGCGAAGTGTTGACTTTGAAGCTAATCTCATCAGCCAGGTCATTGACCGAAGCATCTCCTTACCGCCCAAATGCCTTCAACTCTCATCCCAACGGGAAGAGTATGTGGTGGAGCAGTTGAAGATCTTCACAGTCTCCTATCAGCGGAGAAGAAGAAACAACAAGGGCAAGGGGGACAAGCCGATCATCTTTTACAAAGGTGACTTAGTCCCACCGGGCCCTCCTGAAGATGATTTCGGCTGGGATACTCCCTCCGATGTGGCGCCAGAGCCGGTCTAGGAGATGGACGATATGTCGGAGCACATCAGGGAAATGTGTTAAAAGCAACACATCCCACAAGCTCAGGACCCTGCACGAGCGGCATATTTCCATCAGCTGTGGAACCCTCTGCAGGTCCGTGGGCAACCTCCCTTCTCCCGCAAAGACACGTGGGGACTCGGCTATGACCAGGAGAGGGACTTCGAGGTCTATTATGCAGTCAATGCCGTAGGACTGCTACTCCCTTATCACGGGCAAGCACAAGTGGAGCCCAAGGTTGACGACTCCGTAAGGGAGTCCAGTGAGACGCCAATGACATCATCATCTTTATTAGAGGTCAACAATGACCACCCCTCAGAGGGAGAAGCAGCCCAGCCTGCCAACCATCAACAATGCAAAGCAAGCTCCTCGACTTCAAGCTGCGAGCAATATAGCTCCGAAGAGTTCGAAGTCTATGAAGCAAACACTGATGATGAGGGAGACTTCGTCGACCTCCAACCAGCTCCACCTGAGCTTGAAGACGGTGGCCAGGCGACCGTGGACGAGTTGATCGAGATTAATCTCGGAAGCAACATCATTGCAACTTGGCTGATTATTGGTTGCCTCTTATCTCCTCTTATGTTGTGCATGTTTGTTAGTCATCTACGTCTAGGTGCTTAATAGGTGTTGCCATTTTCTGTTATAGGTACTTGTTGCATGTGGAGTTACTTTACACCCATAGGATCTTCTCCTAGGGGCAATTCCCCATTAATTTCCTATCTCAACCCCCTGTTTGATTCCCTCTCCACCCTGTCATCCTACGACTTTTCTCACTCCTGCGAGGACTCCCTTCCTCAGGGACTTTTGGAGGACCCGCCTAGGGTCATGACTGTACAGTGTAGAGAGGGGTCCGCCCCACCTCTTCCATCCACTGTGGTTGAGAGTAGTCAACACTCCAATTCTTCTACTCACAATTCCGCCAACCACATCCTCCACATGATGGCCCAGCTAGATTCGGCCCAGCTTTAGATTCTTCGCCAAGCTTTACAGGGGCCAGACGCACGATGTTCTGCTCCTCCCCAAGGTGTGTCTGCTATCGCCACCTCTCTGTCTTTGGTTAGTGGGCTAGGGGCCTTGTCTGCTGCTCCAATTGATCTCACCCCTGTCCAGCCCAAGATCCTCCATTTCCCCAGTTTGAAGGTGGGCCAAGCTTCTAGCTCGGCCCATCAGATTCTTGATAAGGGGAAGACCCCGCTCCTCTCGTCTTCTTACATGGATCCTTATGGGACCATCTCTCCAGCGCCGCAGGCCCTCGTGGGCCCGACTAACTTCTTGCGCCCTCAGGCTGGGGCTGCCCATTTGGCTCACGTAGACATGGGTTCGCCTTGGCCCAATGTCCCTCTTATGGGCATCCCCCTCCGTCTACCTATCCTTCAGCCCCTTACACTGGGTCCGCCCTTCCAGTTTTGCCTCCCCCATCCCAGGAACGGGAGCTTCTTGATAAGTGGGCTGCCATGCAGCAGCAGCTTGACCTCCTTTGCAAACGAGTTGGCCCACAGTCCTTAGCGGATATCCCAGTTCCCAATTTTTGTGACATTCATTTCCCTCCCCAGTCAGAGCTCCCCACGTAGCGAAAGTACGATGGAAATGATAACCCCTACATTCATGTGAGGGAATTTCTAAATGAGTCGACGCAATTTCAGTACGACGACCGTCTCATGGCATATCTATTTCACCGTTCACTAGATGGGGTCGCCCTGGAATGGTTTTACGCCTTGCCGCTGGAGGAGGCGGAGAGCTTTAAAGTTATCAAGGAGAAGTTCATCCAAAGATTCCACGACTGGGTGGGCCCGAAATATTCTTTTACTGATCTGGGGGCCGAGAAGATGAAGGCCGATGAAGATTTTGTGACTTATGCTGATAGGTGGAGGTAGATTCCCTCCCGTGTGCCCAGGCAAATTCCGGAGGAAGAGAAAGTCAAGCTGTTGATTTCCAATGCCCCCCTACCTTTCGGAATATTTTGGCCATGAATGACATATCCAACATGCACCAGTTGTACAGTAGGGCCAGGTTTATCCAGACCCAATTTAATGACTCCCCCATTCATTCTTTTTTTGAGGCTCTGAAGCCCAAACCCACCAGAAAATCCCAGGACCCAGTTGCCGAGGGAGTCCAGACAAATGAACAAGTGCAGGCTATCAATTTTCCCAACCAATCCTCTCCACCTCGCTTCCAACTTGCTCGTAACCCCCAGTTCACCGCTCCACCCACTGCCCAACCATCATTTCCCGCTCCTCAACAGTCTCAGCAGCCACAACTGCCACAACATCCACAATAGTTGCCATAGTACCATAACGTTCCCCCACCAAACGGCTATGCGCCAGCACGCCCAGGTCCCAAGAGAGCTCATTACCCTCCCCTATCTGAAATTCTCCCAGATATTTTCTCTTGCCCTTATGTACACCGGTGATCTCCAACTTCCTCTGAAATAGCCACACTGGAATCCAGCTGCTGACTAGTCCAGATACTGCATCTTCCATCGACAGCTCGGGCGCACGATCGAAAGGTGCTACCAGTTCCAAGATTTTGTTTATGATTTTCACGAGGGGTAGTGCATCGATGGGGTAGAGATGCATAAGTTGATTACAGAGATTAAAGAGAGAAGAAGACAGGCGTCGAGGCCACAGCAGCCGGTGCCATAGCAGCAGCAGCCATAGCAACCCCAACCTCAGCAGCAGCAGCAGCTTGCACAAGACTTAGGGATTCATTAGAATCCGATGCCAAACCACCCGCCTGCTCCAGAACCTCAATTGTTGGCACCGGCTCAAGTAAACATTGTCCACCACCCAGCTCCTAATGCTGAGTGGTCTTATGATGACAAGACTCCCGCTCACCTTCTGGCCCTCCACCATACCCACAACAACCCCCCATCGTCTTCTATTCTAGCTATCATTTGACCCGCCATTGCAACCTCCACCTCACCCGCCATTCCTTCCAGACCTCTCATTATACCTCCTGCATTGCCCACTACTTCACCCATCCTAGCACCAGCACCCGTCACACCTCCCATTGTCACCCCCTCACTTAAATCATCACCCGTCATCCTCCCGGCGGGGCTTGTCAGGCCCACCCCCACCATCACCACCCCCACTTCTACACCCTTCATCCACCCTAATGGGCCCATTAAGCCACCGATTGTGAGTCTGTCTAACGCCATGCCAGCACAAACCCTTGCCCTCTAGAGTGGGCGCTTGTTTCAGAGAAGCTATCCCACCACTAGTGCACCTGCACCCAACCCCCAAGTCCCATCACCAACAGTTGAACAAGAACAAGTAGACCCATTGCCTGGTACACGGTATGACTTGTTATAGCACCTGGACCGAATGCCAGCCAAGATTTTAGTCTTAGAGTTGATCAAACGATGCACATTGCACTAAGATGCTTTAAAGGCTTTTCTTTAAAAGGTCATGGTCAGCGAGGACATGACAGTAGACAGCCTCCCATCGGCCCTAGCAACACTGACAAAAGGGCCGGACATTACATTCTCTGAGGCCGAGTTAGCACCTCTTGAAGCCCGCCAAAATGTCGCTCTGCATCTGTATCACCTTGAACAAGGTGGCTATTGATGCGACTTTGGTCGATACCAAGGCCTCCATAAATGTCTATCCACTCAGCACCCTGCTCACCTGTAATATTTCAGAAGAATTACTGAGACCAACCCCAACGACCATAGCAGCTTATGACAACTCAAGAAGGATGTGCCATGGGGTGATCACTGTTCAAGCTGAGCTCGGGCCACTGTCAATGCCCGTAGAATTTTATGTGTTGGATATTGATCCAATGTTCAAGGCCATCTTCGGTCGTCTGTGGATCAACAACCTTCATATTGTACCTTCTACCACCCACCAGTGCCTCAAGTTCCCATTCCAGGGGTGGGTGGTAAAAGTTAAGATCATCTCCACAGTCCACTGCGTTGAAGCCATTTCTAACAAGATTCTACTGACCCTCTGGCCAAGCAACAAGTCGGTCCTATCTATGATGGACTTGGATTTTTCATGGGCATATGCGCCATGCAAGCCCACCACTATGCCAATTAATGTCAAAGTGAAGCCCAAGATGAGAGATCCCAAGGGCTGGAATATGATATTGAAGCTCGACTACCAGCCAGGAATGGGTCTCGGTGCTCAACTACAGGGGCGGACTAAGCCCATCCCGAGGGGTAGAAAGATGAGCAGAAGAGGCTTGGGTTATCATGAGACACCACTATCTATCCCAGAAGATGCACTGTCATTGACGTGGAATTACCATCAACATTTTGTGAAGGGGCCGCTATAGCCCAGCACTCTAGAGATGCCGCCCGGCCAGAACAAGAAAGAAAGTGCTACTTGCATAGTTTCCGGACTGCCATCACTACCGAAAGGGCCGGTCGATGATGTTGAAGATTATTTTGAAACTTTTTCAAGACTATTTTATGAAGAAGAATGTTAGAGAAAACCCGAGGTGCTGGTTGTGAAGTACTCACGTGAAAGGCCAGCCCAATGTCCGTAGAAAGAGGGGAGCTCAACTATTGTTTTCACTTTGTCTCCTTCCCGCCTGATTTCTATCTTTCAAAGGCTAGATTTTGTTCCCCGTTCACCTCCCATTATGGTTGATCCATTGCCATTCTAATTTCCGCTTCGACTTGAAATGCCGACTGAATTTTTAATTGTCACTTGTCCATGTGGGCGCTACCCACCAGTTGATTTCTCCAGTCCATGGTTCTCTTCCTCTGATCCTTTCCTTGATATCTTCTGTCCCTCTATGTATCCTCTCGCTTTTCCACCTCCTCCACCATCCTCTCCATCATGCTACGTACTCTCCGCTAGTCTCGAAAAAAAATGCCAATTTTAAAACAAAGATTTTAGTGGAGAACTATGTTGCGTTCTGTCCATCTTCCTCCCAGGGGCCCGAGGCCCCTACTTCCATTCCATTAGACTTCTTACTTCCTAGGTTAGATTTAGAGTCTGCTGAGTCTCCTAGGGTAGTAGAGTCTGTCGAAGTAGGGTCCTGTTCTAGTGTCTCTAGCCCTCCATTGAGAATCTTGATTGTATGTATGTATATATATAGTTTGATATTTTGATATATATTTATATTGGTTAATTTGTATATATATATTTTTAGTAAAACACCTCAAATGTCTAGGCCATCGCTTGGGCGTTTAATACATGAGGCGACCCCTTGGTCGCCTCAGTCGTCTCACGCCCCGAACTACATAGCGCTCTTGTGTAAGTGACTGTGGAGGTTGGCCTGTGGAGAGGATGGATTTTGGGCACAATTGATCAAGCAACAATACTTTGAGAGGAGGAGAGTTTGGGATTTGACCCCCCCCCTAGGATTTCTCCTCTTTGGCGGGATATCATTTCTTGCAGGGATGCTCCTCTCAATTGTTTAAGTCCGTCTGGGAAATGGCCTCAATAGCCTTTTCTGGAAAGACAGATGGTGTGGAGACTTCTCCTTAGAGGCCTTGTTCCCTAGTCTCTTTGTGGTAGCTTCGGACCCCCAGGGTGTAGTCTCTCATACTTGTGACAGTCTCCTCCTGGGAGGTTCTTGGGCTCCTACTTTCAGATGAGACCTTTGACAGGAAGAGCTGGAGCAGCTGCATGGCCTTCTCTCTTTCCTCCTATCGTCCTCGGGATAGTGAGGATGTGTGGGTTTGGAGGTGGGAGGTGGGAGGCTCATTTATAGTCAGATGGACATATAATGTTATCTCAGATTGAGGTGCTTGTCACTGCTTTCATGATCAGGTTTGGAGATCGAGGTGCTCCTTGAAGGTGAAGATTTTGGCATGGAGTCTCTCTCATGGGAGATTATTGACACGAGATAGGCTATCCCGCTTCCTCCCAGACGTTTTAACGACCTACTGTCTTTGTGGTGAGGATGATGAGTCTCTTGACCACTTGTTTGTAAGCTGCTCCTTCTCACAGGGGGTGTGGAGGGAGATTGTTAGAAAGACTAATAGCAGCCTCGCCCAGTTTCGTGATATTCACCATCTCTTCATGCATGCCACACTGTGGACACTTGGGGGGGGGAGTGTAACAATCGGATTTTAGGAGGGAGTCTCGTGATAACGATATTGTTGTTTCTTTTATTTGTACTAGAGTAAGGGAATGGGTGGTCATTCTTTGTAATGTAGATTCCCTTCTTCTTTTTTTGGCTGTTTGGGGGGGGGGGGGTTAGGCGGATCCACTCTGTGTGGAGCTATTTTGTATAGGTTTTGGGGTTGCATTTTGGTTTTAGACAGCCTATACTTGTGTATTCCTCTTCACGATGTGAAGTTGAAGCATCTCAAGTGTGAATATGGGGATGAAGTGTACACCGCCGTAACTAAAGCTTTGACAGAGATAAATGAATACAATCCAAGTGGGAAGTATCCAGTACCAGAACTATGGAATTACAAGGAAGGGCGGAGAGCAACACTTAAGGAAGTTATCCAATACATATTCAGACAATGGAAGAATAATAAACGAAAAAGATGACAAATCAAAGGTTGCTATTGACATATTGCATTTCAAGTATTGTCTTCTAACGAGCTTTGAAGTATTTTGAGAGCCTACTGTGACTACATGCTATTTGTTATATTAGATGTTATTCTTGAGTCTGATGTTTGCTTTAGTTTCTTTAATTATGTGCATCCGGAAACATGAATTTTAGCTGCAGCCTTCTTATTAACAAGCACTGTATATAACAATTCTTTATATATATCTTTTATGTTACGTATTTGTCCAGTCAACAAAAAAACGAGGGATTGTCACATTAGCTCTACATAAGTCGTATTCATCGAAGCATTATTTGGGAGGACATACACATAGTTGAGGTGTTTAGTTATGTTCTTACGATGCTGGTGATGATCCTAGGTCATAGCAAGCATTGTGACCCTACAAAAGTGATACTCATAAAAGCATCATCTAGGATGGATACACATCGTTAAGGGATAGAGGAGCATCACTACAAACGATGAACGGGCCTTCCCAATTCTCTTGGAGCTTTGCTTTGAGCCCAGTGGCTTTAGTTAGTTTCCTCTTTAAAACCAGTTCACCTATCCTGAATTTTCACTCTAGAACTTTCTTAGCATAATAACGTGCAATTCTCTTGCGATATACTTGTGCATGATCGGCCGTGATCATTCATTTCTCATCTAATAGCTCCAGCTGGGCTAAGAGATTCTCTCTCCGTTGCTCGGGATCGAGCTCGGGATCCAGCTGCACTCTTAGTGAAGGAACGAATATTTCATATGGGAGTACCGCATCTGTCCCAAAGGTAAGTGCGTACGGGGTTTGACCCGTGCGAGTTCGGACGAAAGTGTGGTAAGCCCAGAGGGCCTCGATGAGGCGATCTGGCCAGTCTGAATAATGGTGAGATTTGTAAGTTTTCTTGATAATTCTAATGAGAGTTTTGTTTGTAGCTTCAGCTTGTCCGTTTCCTTGTGGGTAGTATGGGGATGAATGATGCAAATTGATACCATATTTACCACACATGTCGCGAGCTCCTGGGATGTGAACTACGGTCCGTTGTCGATGAAGATGTCACGAGGAATGCCAAACCTTGCGAGGATGTTACGTTTGATGAACTTCACCACCATTGATGCCTTGACTTCTGTGAATGCCTCAGCTTCTACCCATTTCGTGAAGTATTCCGTAGTGGTGAGGATGAAGGACTTTCTTCAGATTTCTCCAGTTCTATCCTCCAGGGGACCAACTACGTCAAACGCCCACATGGCAAAAGGCCAAGGAGCCATGACAGGGTGGAGTGAGGACGAGGGAGAGTGAACCTTGTCCACATGGAGTTGACACTTGACGTAATGGCGAACATAGTTGGCACAATCCTCATTCATGGTAGGCCAATAGTATTATCAAAGGAGCTTTTGAGCAAGCATGCAGCCATTTACATGGCCACCGCATTCGCTGGAGTGAGCGGCTTCGACAATTGCTCGAGATTCGGTCTCATCGAGACAGCGAAGGTAGACCCCACTAAGGGATTTACGATACAAGAGACCACCTATAATGGCAAAATGCTCCGCGACTCAGCGAATTGCGTGCCGATCGAAAGCGGTAGCATAATCAGGGAAGGAACGATCCCTGAGATAATTCTCTATATCGAGGAACCAGGGATTACCATCCTCGAGGTTAATTTCAGGCTCATGAGAGATAGATTGGACTTGCTGAGAAGGCTCGGAGAACTATTGGAACTAGGGATCTGAATGTGAAGGGGTGTGCATGCTTTGCACGATGACAGTGACTGATGGCTTTTCGCCGGGAATCAGAAGAGAAGATGCCAAAGATGCTAATGCATCAGCCAGAAGATTTTGAGCCCTAGGAGTGTGCACAAGGGTGAGCTTCCTAAACTGCCAGACTACCCTGCCGACCAGGTCCTGGTAGGTGTAGGTAGAAAAAATATCCACCTCTCTCTTACCTTTGTCTCTCCTCTCTCGGTTCACCTGCTTATGCTACTAGCATGCGAGAAAGAACGACACCGAGTGAACAAAAGAGAAGAGAAAATACGAACCGTGATCGCCACCCGGACACTGGAGTGTGCATAAACACACCCACGTCTGGGAATGAGTAGAGGGGTACTCAGCAAACAGCACTGGGCGTGGGACGGTATGAATATGGCCGCTCCGTGAGTACACGGTCTGTCGAGAGGCCGTCCCACTGTGCTGCAAAGGACGCGGGAGGAAGGCTGGGCTCAGCGAGACGGTTCCTTATGCACCGCCTGGTACACGGAACGGCCTTTGACTGACCGCCCTAAGAACCAAGCGGACGGATGTATGACCGCCCTGTTGCGCTGCCCTCTAAGTTGGGGTTCTTCACCTCCACCCTTTCCGGCCGGCCAGAAAGGATGGGCCTCGTGCCAAAGGGTTGCTGACCTGCAAAAATGGATGATGCTTATCAGGCAGCAGTTGCGATTGAACTCGATTTGGCAAGGTCTGCAGGGTTTTCTCGTGCCAGTGTTGCTCAGCCGGTTGCACCGTTTCAGCAGTCCTATCAGCCGTCAGCACCTGGTGTTCCGTCAGTTGTGGCTACTTCTGGTGGTCCTTCGAGGCGGATGTTTCAGAAATCTAAGAAGCATTTTCATCATCAAGCATCTTCAGATTTGGCCCTAAGGCGCCTGCTTCTGCATTGGCGGAGTGCTTGAAAGCACCTTACTCTTTTAGAGAAGAACATACAATGAAGCTTTTTGAGCTTTGTATGAGAGAAAAGCTTATCACCTTGATGGAACCGCGAACGTCCTTAGAGGTGGAGAAATCGGATGACCCCAACTCTTGTATCATCGAATGTTGGGTCATACTGTTGAAGACTGTTACGTTTTCAAAAATGTAACAGAGGAGTTAATCCAAAATGACTTGTTCAATATGTTGGGCCATTTGGTCAAATCCTCCGCAGCCTCACGCCAGGAGCCAATCGAATCGATCGGTCAATGTGATTCATATGGTGGCGATTGCTTCAAGTTCAAATGCATCGGAGGTCAAGCCATTAAATCAGCAGCCTGAAGTTGGCTTCGAATTCTTCTCTTCTCTGATGCTTGAGTGCCTAGCGGTGCGGAGGACCATTTAAAAGATCAGGAAGGAAATTAGGCAACTACAGCAAGAGCAGCAGGAATTACTCCAATTCTTGAAAAGTGTCGATGAGCAGTTGGCCACCTTCCCTTTCGGGCCATTTGCTAGGGGACCTGTCCCAATACACATGCAGGGGGCAGAGGCACTATCAGTCACCCATATACTGCCAAGGTTGGGAGGATGGCTCTCTGAAGAATCTTCACATTCATCTAAGTATGAGGAGCCAGAGAAGTTATTCTATTTCCCTCATAAAATCCTAGATATTTTTTACGTGTCACCGTGTAGGACTACTAGATCGCTCGGTGTCAAAAATGATGAAATGACAAGCACTATGTTGCAGTGTGCTATTGTCTGTATCATCGGACAATAGGCCATGCTATCTAGGGTTGCCACACCTTTAAGGATACTGTAGAAGAACTGATCAACCAGGGAGTGATAGATATGGGCGACCATTTGATCTGTCCGTCGTAGCCTCAGGCGCGGAGAGAGTTAAAGTTCTCCGTCAATGTGATATACATGCTAGTCTCCTTTATGTTTTCTGAGCCATGAAAAGAAGAGGCCAACTCTGGCTAGGCCAAACTCACATTGTGGTATTTGGGTTGGTGACCCTCTCATCAATATTTTTTCCTCAAGGACATTGAGAAATATTCGACAGTCTCCTGAAAGTAGGTCGAATCATGGTGCATGATCCACCGGCGTACTACAATGAAATGGCAAAAAGTCATCCTCACTATTGCAAATTTCACGCCAGGGTATCTCACCCGGAGAATGTCGAGAAATCCAAGACTATATCGAGATCCTTATCCAAAGAGGGGAAATCGATGCTGAGGGTAACTCCAGGACAAGGCAGCATCTCAGAGAGATTGCCGAGAAAATTTTCGGTAGAGCCAAAGGTTAGGCCGACGGAGAAGGCTCCAAGCCCGCCCCTAAGCAAAGCCAACTGGGTGGGCCCACAGGCAGAAGTCTCCAGCGGAACAAAAACCAAAGCCAAACTCGAGGAACTTGAAGACAAACATCTACTCTTCACTAAACAAGTCTAATCAGCAACTGAGGGAAGGCTCAAAGGGTCGCAAAAGTCTCAAGGGCCCAGTCTGGGGTTGGCTGAATACCAAGAATTGCCACTCGAGGTAATCGAGCTGGCAATCAATTCCACCTTCTAGGCATCATCAAACGAAGAGGAGTGGGTCAAGGTGACCCCTAAGAGGAATCACAAGCCCAAGTTTGCCAAGGCATCAATCGGCTTGCCGGATTCGTCGCCGAGCAGGTAATTGCGCCACTTGGTGGAGTAGCGGAACGGTATAACGGACACTTCCTCGAACGGCACCTTGCCGTCGATCAGCAATTCCATGCGGTTAAACAGCATGCCTTCGACGAAGGAGAGATTGATCTTGTCCTGCGGCAGGTACTGCTCCAGTGCCTGGATCGTCGGGTGCGCGCCGCAGAGGTTGCGGCGCGGGTCCTCACTCGGAGGACCACGAGAAAGTGAACGCTCGTCAGGGCGTGCGCGGGGTGCTGCTAACGGCATCCATACGGTGCGTGCGCGGTTCCTAACGCAATCTCAACGCTGGACGCGTCGGTGGCCCCGGATCAGCGGGCGACGCGCTTGATGACGCCTCGGATGACCGCCCGAAGGATCACGGGACCGAGGAACGGTGCGGCCAGCGTCAGGAGGATCACGGAGATGCGCAGCGCCTGCCCAGGAGCGGCCTCGTCCTCGATCCCGAAACTGTCCGTGGTCATACAGCCACGTTAGCCCCCGATGCGCTTAGATCGTCGGGTGGCCTCACACTCGAACGAAACCTCGACCACCGTCCTTGCTGCACCCCGACACTGGATCGCCGCCGCCGTCATCCTCTTCATCCTGACGGAGGGGCTGGGGCTGGTCACCAAGTACGTGCACGGCCTGCTCACCCCGCAGCTCGGCATCGACCGGGCGATCAACTCGGTCGCCAACCCCGCGTTCACGGCGGTCGCGAAGGTGTTCGACAAGCTGGACTCGCCGCCGGTCGTGGCGGTCATCCTGCTCATCGGGGGCGTCATCATCTTCTTCGCGATCTCCCGCGGCTCGATCGGCGCCCGGCTGCTGCGCGTGCTCGCGTTCTGGTTGATCGCGGGCGTCGGCTGGGTGACCTGCATCGCCGTCAAGGACACGGTGCGGCTGGACCGCCCGGTGAACGTCGGACTCCCCCACCCGATCGCCGTCACCCCCGAGACCCTCAGCTACACGAGCGGGCACGTCGCCTTCATCGCGGCCCTGCTGGTCGCGATCGTCGCGCAGGTCGCGTCGAGCGGGGCGCGGGCCCTCTGGATCGTGCTGCTGTCCATCGTCATGGTGCTGGTGGGGCTCTCGCGGCTGTACCTCGGGGTGCACTACCCGACGGATGTCGTCGGCGGCATCCTCAACGGGCTGGCCGGCGGCATCCTCGTGCTCGGGATCTGGAACGCGATCGCCCGCCGGGCCTCCGCGAGCCGCGGTGGCGAGCGGGCGGCGGCGCGCCGGGCCGCCTAGCCCCACCCCGCCCGCTCCCCTTCCCCTACCGTCGGAAATTCAGGAACCGAGCACCTCGGTTTCGTGCGCGCGCCCGCGACCGCGCGGTGACGGGCGTTGGCACGGTGCCCATCTCCTGAATTTCCAACATTCACCGGGCGAGGGCGCGGTAGACAGATCGGGTGTTGCGGGGCGGGGAGAACTCTGAATATGCTTCGCGTACCGGAATCAATCCCGGTGCGACACACGGGTCCCGCGCGGTCGCCGAAACCCCTTCTCCCGCACCGAGGTGGCCACCCATGCGTTCGTTAGCGCCCCGACCCTTCTCTGGCCGAATCCGCCGGATCGCCGCCCTGTCGGCGGTTGCCGCGATGGCCGTCGGCCTGAGCCTCACCGGCTCGGCGACCGCCTTCGCGCCCGGCCCAAGCGCTAAAGCGTTTACGCCCGCCGCGTTGGCAATAACGCCGATGGCGATGGCATCGAGGCCACTGGCCGAGCTGGAGCGCCTGCTGGCGCTGATGGCCGACGAAGACGAGCTGAAGGGCGAGGACGCCGACAAGGAATTCCACATGGTGATCGCCCGCGCCACCGGGAACGGCGCGATCATCGCCACCGTCGAGAACCAGTGGGAGCTGCGCAACCGCTCGCCGCTGGCCCGCAACATCCTGAGCCTGTCACGCCAGGCTCCTCATGCCGGACACGTCATGAAGTCGCCGGTCCAACCCGGGCTGGTCCTGGTAGTGCACCTCCGGGCGCTCAGCACCCAGGCGCATCCGGTGCGCCCAGCGGGCCTCCTCGGCCTCGACGGACTCGATCTCCTCGCGCTGCTCCCACTCGCGGCGCTCCCAGTCCTCCCGCCCGTAGTCGACGAAGCGAACTCCCCGCTCGTCGCAGCCGCTCTCGACGCGGGCGTAGTAGTCCTGGCTGAGGACGTGCTCTACCCGGCCGTCCGGGTCGTCGAGGCTCACGAGACCGCCGCCTGCACCTGACGCACGCGGTCAGGGTCGAACGGGTGACGGCCGATCGGGCCGAGCACCGGCATCGGTGGTGCGACCACCGGCGCCGGTTCCCGGCGGGGCAGCACCCGGCTCGCATGGCGTGCCCGGCCCAGTTCGGCGCGTCCCTCCGGGGTGATCGTGAGCCGGAACGTGCGGCGCGACGCCTGCCGGTAGTCCCGCTCCACCAGCCCCTTGGCTTCGAGGCGGTGCAGGATCGTGGAGCAGTGCCCGGGTCGGAGCCCGACCGCGGCAGCGACCTGGCGGTTCACCATCCCGGCCGAGTCGGTGATCTGCCCCTCGTCGGCGAGGTATGCGAGCACCTGACGGCGGCGGTCCGGGGCGCTCATCCCACTGTCTCCGTCATGCCGGGAAGCGGGTCCCCGTTGCACGCGTTCGCGCCGATGGCTGCACGCTGGCGGTCCTGGGACTCGATCCACGCGTCGTAGGTCGCGATGTCGGAGAAGATCAGCGGCGGCATGCCTGGACCCAGGAGGACCGACAGGCCAGGGCCGTCCGGGTGCTTGTGCAGGGCCGGCGCGTCGCCGGCCCTGATGTGCACGTAGGTGCTCGTGCAACCCATGTACGCTTCCTTTCGTCAGGGCCACCCCGTCGCCGGCAAGCGATGAACGGGGTGGCCCGCCTTCTGTTCAGGGGGTTGTGGCGAGGCCGACCGGAGTCGGCTTGTCCGCTCGGATTGAGATCCGCCGCGGGTGCGGTGGGCTCGCCACATCTGCGACCACGAGCGCCAGCGCGTGGAGCGAGGCAGCGTCGTGCTCGTACAAGCTCCGGCCAGGGGCTTGCTGTGAACGTGAGGCCCTGGCCGGTCGGACCGCAGCAAGCACGCACCTACCAAGGCGCTGGACCACGGTCAGAAATCGGGGGCCGAGCCGGGCGGATGACCCGACCCCCTCATCTCCAGCGCGGGGGAACACGCGGGAGAGATCGTCGATAGAGCGGCGGTAGGGGGACCCTCTCATGAGGTCGCCGCCTTGGAGTTGCCCCGGTCCCCACCACGGGCCGGGGCAGCGGACCGAGCACGCTGGTCCGCGAGCCTGCGACGGTTCGCGCGGGCCTGGCGCTTCGCAGCCTCGGCCCACTCCCCCGCCGAACGAGCACCAGGACGAGGATCAGCAGACGCCGTGACCCACGCGTCCAGGTCATCGAGGTCGTACAGGACGCATCCGCCGGACGGGTTGTGGCCCCGGATCTTGCCCTCGTGGCGCCAGCGGCGGATCTTCCGCACCGACACGCCAAGGTGGGCGGCGGCGGCCTCGGTGTCAGCCCAGCGGGGCATCAGGCCCCCTCCTCCGGATTGTCAGCCCGATACGCAGCGGCGGCCTGCTCGATCGTCGTGTCACCCGTCAGGTACGGGAGGAGGGCGGCGTACTCGGCCTGCTCCTTCGCCGCTGCGGCCGACACCGCGGCCGCGTTCGACGTGACGATCGCCATGTGCTTGGCGTAGTCATCGGCACCGCACGAGCCCTTCCGGCGTCGCACGCCATCACCGGTCGCCAGCACCCGATCGAGGTCACCGAACAACCCGGGTGTTTCGACCCGCAGCCGGCGCGACTCGTCGACGTACCTCACGGCGTCGATATCGGCCTAACGTCCGAACACCTTTGTTTAATTGTCAAAAAAGTCGTAAGGTTCTCTACATAGGATCCGATACTGGGGGCAGGCTTATTTGCACGGCTCATAGTTACCTCCTATGCACCACCGAAGGATTGATAGAATTGGGGCTTTATCAAATGTCTCATTAAGTTTAGGCAAAAGACCCAAAGACCCATAGTTTGGGAACATGAATATAATTCTGTAGAAGCCATAGACATTTTTGAAGTGCCTTGAGGTTTTCCGGACTCCAAGCGTATTTTAATAATTTTGGATTTCTAGGGATATTTTGGTAATTTTACTAGGTCAGGGGCATTTCTAGAATTTTCGGGTCGGGGAGAAAAGTACGGAAGGGTCTCCGACCTCTGGGGGCACTGAGACAATTCCTAACAAGTTTTGAAAGCTTCTAGGTCATTTCTAGGTCACAGGGATACTTTGGTAATTTCACCAGACACAAAGCGAGCCTAGGTCTGAGACAACACTTGGGTGCAAGACTGGGCTAGCAAGGTCCCTAAGTGAAAGGAGCCACGATGGACTTCGTAGAAGATGTTTGTGCGTTAATTCGCAAAGAGAGGGCCATATACACAATTCTCTGAGAGTCGGGGCTTAAGTGTAATTTTTCCTTGACCAGCCCATAAAGGAACAACTGAGCACAGTTTATGAAACATATGAATACATAGGTTGTCGGCGAGTTGTCGAATGTTCAAGAAAAAGGGGGTCTCCGCACTGACTCGGGATGTAGGGACATAGCCCTAATTACATAAAATTGTAGGATAGAACTGCAAACAACAAGACTTGAATTTTCTTGCAATCATGGGCAGGGCATTTCTGTAATTCCCCATTATTTGAAGGAACTACATAATTTGGCCATCCAAAACACACGAAAAATTACATGCACAATCTCTAGGGGCATAAATGCAAAACCCCGAGGTATTTACATATCATACCCTTAGTGGGTCTTTTACAAACAAACACACTTTGTTGCGTCTCCTCTCCTTCGAATGCCTCTTCGTATGTCTGCATTTTCGTCTGTGTCCGTGTGTCTGTCTTTTCGACCTAGAGGGCTATTTATAGAAGTGGGAGGACCCAAGTTGTCAAAAAATTGAGGATTTGCCTCAATTTTGACAAAAGGAATGATTTTAACCCCACTTCTGACAACGTGGGGTAGTCGATCCTTTTTTCTTTTCTTTCTTTTCCTTCTTTTTTTTATGAAAATGCGGACCCCAGGGTCATTTGACCCGTGGGCGGGACCCAGCGGGGTCAACGTGACCCCACCCCGCAAGGGTCACATTGACCCCACTGGGGTCCAGCAGGGTCAAACGGCCCCGCCCGGGGTCGTTTGACCCTACTCGAGGCCCAGCGGGGTGGCACAACCCCCCGCGGGGTTGGTCGACCCCACTAGGTCCCTAGCGGGGTGACGCGACCCTATCCGGGGTCGGTCGACCCCACTGGGACTCGGCGGGCTGGACGCAACCCTGCCCAGGGTCGGTCGCACCCGTAGGGAGGCCAACGGGGTCATTTGACCCTGCGGAGACCTTTTTGGCCCCTCTTTGTGTGTTTTATGTAATTTTTGTAGCCCTGGGTGGGAGAGGAGCCACCGCCCTGCCTTTATTACTCGCCAAGACCCACTCTCTATTGTGTGACAGTAACACATTGCTGGAGAATCGGGCGGGAGTGAGGGATTGTTCGTTTGTCGTTTGTTTGTGTGTTGCTCGCCCGGGGAGAGGGAGTTTTTGCATCCGTCCATGCCGTGTGATACACAATTACTCGGCCACTTTGACAGGTATGTATGTACATTTTTTCCTTAATTTTTCTTATTGCGATGCCGCTTGCAATAATATGTGGTGCAGAGGTACTCCGCGAACTGACGATATCGGCGCTACGCCATATTTTCCAATCTGTTATTGGGTCGAGGCGCAACTCGGCGTGCCGCTGTTCGAGCGGAGCAAGGACGGGGTCGTGCCGCACGACAACGCCCGCATCTTTCTATCGCGTATTGCCGATGGCATCGGCACGATCGATGCCGCGGTCGAGGCCTTCGTCACCTCGCAAGGCGCCGGTACGCTGCGCATCGTGGCCCCGCCCATCATCGCCCAGCGCTTCCTCATTCCGTTTCATCACGACCTGGTGGCCCGCCATCCGGACCAGGAACTGGTCTTCCGCGTGCGCACCGCCCCGGGCCAGCGCTATGCCGATACCGATGCCGAGATTTTCTTCAATGGCGGGGGCAGCCCGCCGCCAGCCGCGCAATGGCTGATCGGGGATCGCTTCTGGGTTGTCGCGCATCCCGCCATCGCCAACGGCCTGGCGCTGAAGGACGTGGTCCATCATCCGCTGCTGCAGCATGTGAAGGTGGAAACGGCATGGTTCCAACTGGCGGAGCGCGAGGCGATCAGCCTCGCCGCCACGCGGTTCCACCACTATGAGCAATATGGGCTCATCATCGACGCTGCCCTGCAGAAGCTGGGGATCGCCATCGTCCCGCGCTTCCTCGTCCGCGAGGCCGTGCAGGCGGGGCAGTTGCAGCAGATCGGGGAGGAAATCGTCTTTCCCGGCATGGGCTATTATTACCAGTTGGTGCGGCACGAAAAGCTTTCGGTCTCCCGCAAATTCTTCACCTGGCTAAAGGAGATAGCGGACGTGCAAGCCTGACTATTCCAGTTTGGAATAGGTCGCCGACCAGTTTTCGCTGCCCCCCGTGGAGGATGCATTGGTAAGGGTGGCTGGATTACCAAGGGAGGAAATCAATGTTTCGCTTGCATTCCGCGCTCTGCACTGCGCTCGCGGTTTTGATGATCGGGCAGTCCGCCACCGCCGCTGACTGGCCGACCGATACCGTCACCATCATCGTCCCCTATACCCCGGGCAATATCACCGACATCGCCGCCCGCATCGTCGCTCAGAAATTGTCCGAAAGCACCGGCCAGTCCTTCATCGTCGAGAACAAGCCGGGCGCCAGCACGCAGATCGGCACCGCCGAGGTGGCGCGCGCGGAGGGAGACGGTCACACGCTGCTGATCACGGGAGCGGGCTTCGCCACCAATCCGGCGCTGTTTGCCGAATTGCCCTACGACACCGACAAGGACCTGGTGCCGGTCGGACTGGTCGTTTCCAATCCGCTTGTGCTGGTGACCGCGGCCGACAAGCCATATCCCGACTTTGCCAGCCTGGTGGAATTTGCCAGGGCCAATCCGGGCCAGCTCACCATGGCCTCGGGCGGCAATGGCACGCTGTCGCATATGGCCGAGGCACTGACCGCGCTCGTCACTGACACCGAACTCATCCACGTTCCCTACAAGGGCGGCAGCGCCGCGGCCACCGACACGCTGTCGGGCCATGTGGATTCGATGTGGGACAATCCCAGCTCGGCCATGCCGCAGATCGAGGCCGGTCGCATCCGCCCCCTGGCCGTGTCGAGCGCCCATCGGAGCGACGCCTTCCCCGACGTGCCGACCGTGGGCGAGCTCGGCTACGGGAATTTCGAGGTGATCAACTGGTTCGCCATGTTCGCGCCGGGTGAGACCGATCCGGCACTGCTCGATACGATTCACGACCAGGTCCAGGCGGCGCTTGAACTGCCCGACGTGCAGGAGCGCTTTGCCAAGGACGGCGTGACCGCCGGCGGCCCGTCGCGGTCCGAATTCGCCGCCTTCGTGGCAGCAGAGACGGCCAAGTGGGGTGAGATCATCCGCGCCAACGGCATCCACGCCGACTGACCTGCGGGCGGGGCGGCATGGCTTGCCAGCCGCCTCGCCCACTCACCACAGATCCTTTCGGGAAAGCCATCCACCATGTCCGGCAGCGCAGAACAGCAGCCACTCGCCAGCGGGGACGTGCACAATTTTTTTGGTAATTTTTTGAGATGGTTTAAAAGCCGACTGATAAACCCAAAACCCTAAATCATCTCGTAAACCCAAAATGTGAAATAAATAAATGCAAATAAATATGTTGATGATATCCAAAACCCTTAAAATTTTAATTCATCATCAACGTGTCCGAATTTTTTTCACGCGTTACCCAGACTGGAACGTTCGTTGAGACTTTTCTTGCCTTTCATCTCTATGTCAAAGAATAGCCTTGTCTCTATAAAATTGTGACTCCTTCACAATGTTGCAAAAATTCAAAGGATTCCCGCCGTTGAGGCTGTTGTCAGGGGCATCAAGGTTAGGGCTGCCAAGGGCATCAAGGTTAAGCGGTTCCTTTTGAAGCCTAATGTTGACACAAAGCACATCTAAAGCTACTCCTGCTAACAGGGGGCAACGCCATCTCGACTGTTGCTATTGCTGTTGGGGGCATCAAGGTTAAGGCTTCCTTTCAAAGTCTAAATGTTAATATAACACGTCCAGAGCTACTCTTGCCAACAGGGTGCAACACTACCTCAACCGTGGGCGTTACTGCTCGGGACGTCAAAGTGAAGATTTCTTTATGAAGACTAAGTGCCAACAAAATCTGTGTTGTTCCTAATAGCCGAGGGCAATGCCGTTGCCAAGGTAGAAAATCGATTGCAACTATATCCAAGTCTGGCAAGATTGGTCCTTGTCGAGACAAACAAAAGAAGAAGAAGAAGAAGAACACAACCGGCTAGATGGAGGCGAGCCGATCTCACAACAATGCTTTGCCGAATACATCAAACTGAGGCGAAAATGCAAGAAGCCAATGCTTAAGCTTTGTGTCTAAAGCCAACGCACCAATGGAAAGCTAAAGCCTCTAAGTCTGAACAAGGGGGCAATCCTATTGCTATCTACATCAAGTTAAGGCGGAAATGAAAGAAGTTGGTGTCCAAGCCTCACGAAAAAAAGGGGGATGTGTCGGTGGGAAGCCAAAGCCCTTAAGCCCAGACGAGGGGGCGATTCCGTGCAAGGATGGCAGTACTGATTTCAGTATCGACTTCGGCCAGGATTGAAACCGAAACGTACCGATTTCGATTTCGATTTAAGTTTCAGTCGAAAACCGGTTCAAAACATTCAAAAAGGCAAATGTTACAGTGAGCAGGTCCGAAACCGTTTCGGTATGGGCCAAAACCGATACATTTTGGCCAAACTGTATCGGTTTCGGTCGATATTGCCATCTATGATTCCGTAGAGCAACTTCCTATCAAACAAATATGGGTCACCAAGAGGAGGCCCGGGCAATAAAAAAGGCAAGGATAGTTTAATCTGCCCAGTCGCCATCCTAGCAACAAGCCAAGAAGTTGACAATGCAAGATCCTTGAACCATCCATCATTGGGGGCAGAAGGAAAAGAGATCTGATAAAGTACTTCAGTCTTTAGGAGCAATCTTAACCAAGGAGACTGATAACCTTGGGGATTCCTCATCCCAAGTGTCAGGTTTTAATTGACTAGGGGTGCTCACTTGCTCGAGTTCAAAGCCTCAGAAGAAAAGGATAAAACATGTCCTAAAATTGCTCACATAAGTGGACATGGGGCATTCCTTGCTTCTTTAAACACCATGCCTCAGCATGTCATCCCACATAGGCTGCTGAAATAAAGATACATAAAGTCAATCCTAACAAAGAAATTGCCAAGAAAAGTCAATAGCAATGAAACAACACAAATTGTACAAGTGCGGCAACAAGAGGCTAGCTAGGTTAGAGAGGTCTCAAAGAATCTAGGTTTTTTAAGGCAAGAACTCGAGGCTAGAATTTCAACTTTAGGGGCATGTTCCAGTTAGTCCCAAAATAGATTCTCCTTTCCTTCAAGACATGACATGAGGCGAGAAAAGGAAGAAGAATAGAAAAGAAAAAGAAATGAATTATATGTGTATCTTGTATATTATAATGACCCAAGATTCAGATACTGGGAATAACCTGATACTATTCAAATCTTGGCCCGTCGCCCACAAGCCGGAGGGCTCTGAAGGGCTAGAAGGTGTGTGTGGTGTACATAGAAATATAAACTAAAGCAGATAACAACTATAATAACAACAATTAAATAATCTAATTACATAGTCCAGTCCAAAAAAAGTACAGTCTATAGGGGTAAGGAACGTGCTCAATCCTGAGTGAACACTCAGCCCGGTTAGCTGGCAACTAAGAACCTCCGCAGCGCACCCTCGAACTTTGAGGATGAACCACCGCACCTAAAAAGCAGGGGGTGAGCCTCCTATCACTGGCTCAATAGGGGCCCTATGGAACCCCAACCAAAAACAACGGCGGTAACAAGCAGCGCTAAAGAACAAGAACCTCAATAGGAGTAGCAACGACGACGACAACGGCGGAAGGGATAGCCATATGAGAAAGCACGGTGGTCGGTAAAACGTTGGCCCTACTACTACTCCTACTGTACCGAAAACTCACCCTGATCTCACAGTCAGGGGACCACCAGACTAATGAGAAAACCCTAGCTACGTTGCCAGAAGAAACACCACGACAATGCTATCATGGAGTCCTATCCTGACAGATGAAGGCCAAACCCAAGGCCACGTAATCTAGGTGCACGGTCATGACCTCGCTGTCGTGAACCCTACATAGTTCTGGAAAAAATCCCTGGTAATCCCTACGAGGAAACCCAAGATCTCTATATCGAAAAGGCACGTATAAACCACATCTCACAGATGGTAAACTGAACATCGAGTCACGAGAGTCTCATCACGTGACAGGAGTATTGCCCACTAGAAGCAAGGTCGGATGCATCCCCTAATGACTTAATCTGCGCCTCAGGTGTCTCCCTACTCGCCCCAGGTGAAAATTAAGACACCATACCAATAATCACAGAACAAAGGACTAGTCGGGCCCATTCTCGTCAGCACTCGTCTGTAGTCCCCGACCAAGTGTACACACACTGATTGACTGCACGCATCAGGCCCTCTAGCTGATTTTCCTCCCAGCCCAAACTCGAGCCGCTACAGGGGAGGCCCTACGGCAACCAGCCTAAAAATCATCTCTCTCGAGTGTAGCTCTCCTCCTACTCCCAGGCGGGTCGGCACACGCGTGCCTAGGCAAGCTATGACTAGTGGGACCATTAAGCAGACCACTCTCGACGAAAATCATCGAAATACGGTCAGGCTACACACAAGCCTGTCATATCTAGCTCGGAACATGGGTGGCATGATGCCACTAGACTCTAGGTAGTCCACTAGACCTATTAAACCCAACGGCCCTTGAGTCACAAGACTCACGGTCAAGGCCGTTACACAGGACAGATCCATGCCATCAATCTGGCCAATCCCTAGGTCAGAAATCAGGATAAAATAATTATTAGGGAGGCTCGCAATCGCCAACCCTAATCCCTTTCTAAAGGGATGCTATGAAACCCTCCAGCTCCATGCTAGGTAATTGGACTCACAGTCATCTGAAATGACTGCGACAAATCCGCCGGCTTCACGCCATGAACCATCTCGCACCTGGCAAGCCAAACACCATTGGCAGCATGGACCAACTCTGCCAGAACACAAACTTCCAACAAATCCCAAATCCAATCAAGGAAAGGTCATACCTCATATAATAGGCCACTCATGGCCTCACCAGCATACAGCTCTCGTCATTCTCGAGCCACTACAATCGACATCTTCTGTCTGTAAAAGACCATTCGCTGGTCACTAGCTACTCATCAATGGGAAACCTTGACTTACTTAGCATCCTCCTTCTTTCTTGATCTTTCACCAAATTTGGCAAGCACATTCCAAATCTAGACAGGCCATCTGTTGACTCTTCCACAAACCATTACCGCATCTGTTTCCCACCGTTTTGTGAGAATGGCGGGGGCATTGGACATTAGCCCGTAGAGAATAGAACCGGGCGGGTTATTGAGGTAAAGGGTGGTCAGATAATTGTTGCCCATGGTATGCCGGGCATCCACGGTGGCCGACAACCCGACGTGTTTATAGCGGAGTTCCGTGTGCAGGCCGCCGAAGCCGGTGGGATCGACATGGCCGATGACTCTTTGGTCGGCTTGTTTAAGGGTGTCGGGGCTGTTGAAATGCCGGAATTGGAAAAGCCCTTTGGTGGGATCGACGCCGGTGAAGAGCCAGCCTTGAAGGGCAGTCAGGGGTTGGCCGACCATGAGAGCCAGGGCAAATGGCGTTTGGGCAAGACCGGGGAAGGACTTCAGCGTGTTGACCGGAAGTGTCCAATTCACTCCGAGTGACCAGCTAAAGTCTTTTTCATCGACTATCCGGGCGGTGAGATTGAATTCCCAGCCTTTGTTCTGGAGTACGGCGGGCCAGTTGCGAAAGACATCCGGAGTGCCGGACCCAGGATAGGAAACCGGCATGAGCTGGTCGGTACTTTGGTGTCTGTAGCGAGCCACGGTGAGCAGGAAGCGATCGTTGACAAAGCCGAGGTCGAGTGCCAGCTCCTCTTTGTGGATGGTCTCCCAACTGGTTCCGGCGGCCACCTGATTGGAGGAGAAGAAACCGGGAATATTATCGAAGAAAGGCTCATTGACGGGCGTATATCCCTGCAGGCGATGGTCGCCGACCTGATCATTACCGGTAACGCCGATGCTACCACGTAATTTACCCAGGCTGAGCCAGGGAAGGGTCTTCCATACAGGTTCCAATTGAGAAAAGAGAAAGCTCGCGCCGGCCGCATAGAAATCGGCGTAACGGATCCCGGGTCCGAACCGGCTGGACCCATCCCGGCGGCCGGATAGATTCAGGATAAAGCAATCGTTATAGTTGAAATTCATCCGGGCGAACCAGGCGCGGTATTGATAGTTCATAGCAGGGTATGTGCTGTCCGTCGCTTCGTTAGAAAGGGCAGGTTTTAGCAAGTAGCTATCGGTTTTATAGCCGGTATCGATAAAGGTATTCAATGACGCCTTCTCCCCCTGCCAGCTGAACCCCAGGAGGAAGCCGGTGGAGAGCTTTCCCCATTGTTTTTTTACTTCGGCCTGTGGTTCTATGATGCGGCTGGTATAGGAGGTGTGTGCAAAAAAGACGGTAGCTGTGGGTTGTATGACCGGGTCCTGTGCGCTGATGGGCGTTTGGCCGACCTCGTGGTTGCCGGTACTATTAAAACCAAGTTCTGTTCTCAGTGTAAGCCAGGAGCAGGGGTTGTATTTGACCTGTCCCGATAGAAGGTAGTTGTGGGAAGCGGCCTTATACTTTTGTTGGAGAATGGACAGGGGATTCAAATAATAAGGGCTAAAGTTCAGGCTTCCACCGGGATCCTTCAGGGGTGGCACATCCGGAGCAAGAAGGATAAAATAGGTGGGGTCCAAAAGAATGAATTGCTGGTTATTGTCGATACCACCGAGGCCAGAAAGATGGGCGCTAAAGGTATTTTTTTTGTTGTGATGATCGAAGTCGAAGCTGGTGTTTGCCCGTTGATGGACGGGAGTGACGGGGAAGACGCTTGTCTCCCGAAAGCCGCTAAGGTCGAGGTACCAGGCGTCGCGTTTGGATGCCTGGTTAAAGGCCAGCTGGATATTATTTGTATGGCCTATGCCGCCCAAGAGGTTCTTTACCCAATCTGTATACCGCGTAGTATCCAGTGAGAGGAGGTCGGGTGCGGTGCCGGGTGTTATGGAGTCGCCATATGGCGTGTCATTATTGAAAGCGTCATGACGCATCCGCAGGTATTGGGAAGTATTCATCAGCTTGATGGGATGTGGTAGGGTGCCTATCCCTGCAGCGTATTGGATGGTGAAGAAGGGGGGAATAATACATTCGACGGAGAGAGAGAGAAACATTTGACGGAGGAGGGAGAGAGAGAGAGCACTAGCTTCTCCCCCTCAGAAAAACCCCTCACCCTCACTCCCCTCTCTTCACTTCATCTCACCTCTCCGACATGAGGAAGTAGCTTCTTCACTCTTCGGTGGACTCTTCCTCTTAGAAGATCTCACTTCTCTTTCCCTTTCTTCTCCAGTTGCTCACTGCCGAGCCAAGAGGGAGCCAGCCTAATTTTCCTTCATAGCGCTGCCCTTTTATAGAATGGCGCCAAGGAGCGTTCCTGCCACTTCCACCTCGTCCGCAATAAAATTTGGAGTTCACTTGCTGTGCTGGATGATGCTGGTTCATGTCGTACACTGCCGTCTGTCTGAGGATAGGATGTTCACAGGTTTGCCGAGGGCTGCTTTGCCATTGTCACTTCTGTGCTGTCGAACGAAGGCAGAGACAGAGCGTCGGGCATTGAATGTTCTCTATACATCACATTTATGCCAAACAGAGCATCGATCGATAGATGGGACAGGGTTAAACCCCCTTGCAATTGCCATGCCGTTGTAAGGAAAAGAAACATTGGCCTTCAAAAGGGAGCGCGTCGTATTAAGGTTGTTCACAATGAGGAGCCCGCCGGGTTAAACATTGCAAAAAATAACTTGCTGGGCACTTTAAGTGCACTGCAATAGGTTACAAATGGGCCACGCCATATTCAACGTTTGAAAGAAAAAGAGCCCTTTAACAGGGAGCGCGCCGATTTAGTGTGCAAATGGGGCGGCGCCATTTTAGCATTTGAAGGAAAAGCTTTTGAAAATGGGGGCACAATGGGCCCTTCAAAGAGAAGCTCACTGTTTTTAGGCAACCAAGTGAAATGGGCACGCCGTATTAAGGCATAAAGGGGAGCGTCGTATTAACGAAGCAAGGGGGGCGCCGGTTAAAGGCGCGCCTGTTAAGGGCCTCGTCGTGCCATTTTAAGCACCAAATAGATTCTTTTCGAAGTCACTGCCATTTATATGAACGTTGGCATTCCCAGAATGTTTTACTTGCGATGGACGACCTCCGCAATGTTTCCGTGCGCAGCTTCTGGGGCTCGGTCCAGATTTTACGTGACTTTCGGTGCATGCTGAGGCAGTGCTCGAGTTCCCAACTTTTCTTTCATTCAACTCTCACCACTGCCAGTTATAGAGTTGTGGCCGTATCTTCCACCTAGGGGGCTTCCTTATTGGGTAGCAGACCACCAGGCGAGTTCTCATCCTGATCGGGTGAGGTATGAGCTTGTTCGGACTTCCCATTTTTGACTTGCGCTTGAATGCATAGACGTGGGTGCCGTATGATCATCATCGTCATTTTTTGACGTCCACAGTCGACGCCCTCCTTCTCTTCCTCCTGTTCCTCTCGTCCTACCATGGTGGAGCAGTCCCCTGCAACTGAGGTGCAGGAAGCCGATCAGGGCATAGGGAGATTGGTGCTGCAGTCTGAGCACCCTATGCACAACGAGTTGGGTGAGGCCAAAGTGAAGAAAATGGAGAAACGTTATGGACTGTCGTGAAAGTACTATTTCTCTCCGCCCAAACCTCATGAGTCTATTCTGGACGTTCGTTCGGGCCACTTATGCACTTTTCTCTTGGCTTGGAAGTGTAGGTTTCATCTGCCTCTCCATCCGTTCGGGGTGGGCTCGTCTAAAGGCAGTGTCTTCTGGGGCTTCCCGATGGAGCCCAACTTCCATCCGTCTCTCCCTTTAAAGCAAGTGGCAGTTTCTCCGGAGTTAGAGGAGGAGATCAAGATTCTCCAGGAGAATCACCAATTGACCGTTGAATTGATGACTGTGGCTAATATCGAGGATTATCCCTCTCGTGCGGTGCCACCGCATGGTAAGAACCTGGGCCTGTTTGGTTGGGGGTTAAGAGGGGATAGGCTTCATGGGTTCCCAGCGGTATCGGGTCTACTCGGTAGTCCTATCAGTATATCCGGTATCCGGAGTCCGGGTCGTCATAGAGAGAGAGAGAGAGAGAGAGAGGATAGCCATATTTTTTTTTGGTTAACCAGGGGTAGGTGTAGACACTGAAAGAGGAGCAAACCATTTTGAGGGTGCTAATGAAAAAATAAAAGAGGACCATGATCACCACCAAAGTAGAACAATGTAAATAATCAGTATAACACTAAAAACTAGACCAATCACCTTGGAATGAAGAAACTCAACTAGATGAGGTCTGGCGGAGAATGAGGTCTCTAGGATGGGGACGTTCTTCAAAGAATGCTGCCTCCTAGGTGGCCGTGAATAGAACGTGATTACTAGGTCCTCCGTGTTCAATCAGTAGAGTAGGATGTTAGGGTTCTCTTCCTCCTCGTTCTTTAGCCGGCCAAAGAGGGAGGGCCTGGCATAGCCTTCTGCCTGTGCCTGCAAAATAAGGGAAAATAAGAACAAAAAATCTAATTATAACTTATTTTGTGAAGAACCTATTCCTTAGTGCAATGAAACATGCAAAAGGGCTTTACCTGGGGGGTTTGGCTTTTTAACCCCTAAGGGTGAAAGATAGGTGGGTGTGCATGTAAGTGATTCAAAACAAGAAGAAAACACGCTAAAGATGATGCTGTGATGAGAAGGAAGGATGGGAGAAAGCAACTAAGAAAGCTAAGAAAGAAAGTAAGAGGAAGCAAAGGAAACGTCCCTAGTTGAAGCTTGAACACTTGGAAATGTGGCGGCACTTCGTTGTGACTCCAGAATTCCTCCTCCTCCTAACCTTAGGCCCACGAGGTCTATTTATAGAGGAGAGAAACCTTAGGTTGGATCTAATGACAAAGCCAAAAAAACTAAGAGTCCTATGGGTGAAATTTGATCTAAAAGAGATTAGGGAGGGGTTCTAGGCCAAGTGTGAGTCTATCCAGATCGAAGACATGAAGTGAGATAGCCAAATAGGGACTCTAGAGTGATTACAATTGGAAGAGATGTGTTCTGGCCCATTTGCATGAAAACCTAAGAACGTGGTCTATCTTACGATCACGATCAGTTGAACGCAATCACACGATAGACCGCGTTCAGGCCCAGTGCACCAGAACATGGAATTTCTATAAAATTCAAAAATTTGGGCCTTAATAGGATAGAACATGGGCTCATAACAGATCAGAGAATGACTCAATAGTGACAGCTAATTTGGGACATCATAAAATGTGAACAAGATAAAGACTCAACTTGCGATTCTAAAACGGGTGTCTATAAATGCCCCTCTTTGATATCCTCTTTACAAAGGAGCAAGCGGGGCTGAAGTGAAGGTGACATATAGTGGTAGTGAAGTGATGGCGAAGTGAAGTGGAATGAAAAGTGGGTATAAAGGTGAAAGATACCCATCACAACTGACAAGCGATCAGAATTATCCCAAAAATATCCAACTAATCACAAGGAACAATTGGCATAGATGACACATGTTTGGAGGAATACTAACTAATGAAAAGATAAAGAGATGATCAACCTCTTGATATCAAAGAGGCACCCTAGCCCTGATTGGAGTGCAGGTTTCACTCGATAGAGGAGTTGTCAGCAACCTGGCGGAAAATGACGCCGTAGTGTGGTTCACAACTAATGAGCAGATTGGAAGGAAAGGCAAAACCTAAAGTGAAATTGAAAGAAAATTACAGACAAGATGATGTTGACCAACTAAACCAAGTAAGTAGCTCAGAGAAGACATTCAAATTGGGAGTGGAATAGGGATCTCTTATTCAAGACTTGAAATGCAATTAGCCATTGCCAAGAGAAATCTTTGAAGGATCATGAGTCCTGAATGCTCAAAAGGATGACATGATGCTTGCTGGGCTAAAGAAAAAGAAATCATAAAATCTGTGTACGTCTTCTTGCTCGACCCTGCTGACTTTGTCTACTTATAGCTTGGTATCTTCACTCTCTTTGTATAATCTCGTCACTCATTCTTGAGATAAGTGTTTTGACTGATATGAGCTTGCTGGGTCTTGATTTTACAAGGATGGCCAACATATTTGATTGCAAAACCCTCTCGGCGCGCCTTGATCGATGCGGGTAGTAGCTTTGGCATGCTCGTCTTAGCGCGCCTACTGTCTCAACGCGACACGACATCGGCGTGCCCAATGGGAGGCCTCGACGCGCCTTAGGTTTTTTTTTTACCCTTTTAAGCCGCCGAGGTATGGGGGAGGCTCATTTTCACCCCTGTTTTCTCTTTCTTCCTTCAGTGTGGGTTTTACCCCTGAGGCGGTGCTCAGCGTGAGGGTCTTCGAGAAGAGTTTGTGGGATTTTCTCCTTATTTCACAATGGGACTATGTCCTTCTTCTATTGAGAAGGCATCCCCTCTTTGTGGATGTTCTTCCTATTACTATTTGGGCATACCCAAACAAGGGGAGATGTTGCCAGAATTTTCTTAGAATTGCTTCCGTTATTTTAGTCTTGTCTCATCCTTTTTTATTTTCTTATTTGCAGTTGCTGAAATGGCCACCACTTCCTATCATGCTGCTTTTGGAACTACTGATGCTAGTGCTTCTGCTCAGGGTCGGGTGCCTGGCCCTTTTGTAACCTATCTAAATGTTAGTCAGCTTGATCATGGCCTGGAGAAGATTGCGATAGTTGATGAATCCTTTGACTCAGAGATGGACACAACATCCGTGTCTCGTGTTTTGCCTACTGAGGATGGGCTGAGCTTTAATCGCGATGACGATTACCGTCTGAATTTTTCGAAGGACCATCACCTAGTACCATTCATTCGCACTTTCAGTGTGGCTGGTAAAAGAGATGTCATGCTAGCCCGAATGGTAGAACAGGCTATGTTGCTGGAAAGGGTTAGCTTGAAATGCTCCGTATATCGAAGTGAAGCCATCTATCTTCCCGGGGAGCAGTGTAAGTGGGATGCCATTCTGGGAGTGACTGAGCTGGAGCTAGAACAGAAGATGTTGACACGAGCTCCTGAATTCACCCCGACCAGGTGGGATACTACTACGGGTCGGGTTAACCAAGAGAAACCCGATTACGGATTGTTTATGGTGCCAATAAAGTGGGGTTACAGAGACGAGCCATTTATCTTGAATTGTTTGGCTATCCACTTCAAGTTTTAGCTAGCTGCCGGCTAGTTTGCAGACACCAGAGTGACTGATGCTCATCTTTTCGGCATGGGTGCAGTAGAATTTACAGAATTTGTACTAAAAGAGTATGCCCCTTTGCTTATCAGAGCTAGAGTGTACCACAGTGTGTATGCATCCCGCTTTTGGTATCCCATCTCCAAAGGCCTGTGCTGCGGCATGTTCGAAGTTTTCTGCCCACAGTTCAACACTTTTTACACAGCAGAAGGTGAGACTTCTTTGGACCTCTGGGGTCTATCACAACTTTCAGGTTTGCCGATTGACGGAGAACCTTATGAAGAAGTCTACCTGTATGTCTTTGTCAAGGATGAGACTAATAGAGAGGGCCAGTATTTCTTCAGCTTTCCTACCTGTATCTGATGAGAGCATATCACTTGCTCTATTATAGAGGGTCATCTAAGGGCTATCATGCCCGAGAAAAGAGCAGTAGGATGAAAGTCCGGGTAGTACATTGGATCTAATATTTCTTTGGCGGCCCTTTGAAGTATAATGAGTTTCCCTCAGTAGCTCCAATTGCGAGTAAGTAGAGCAGGCCTCCTAAGTTCAAGTCAGAGCTATCGGCTTCCACTCGAAGGGTCAGCCAAGGAGGGCCGAATCCTGCCAGAGTGGATCCCCTTACACACTGTGTTGCTTATCTTACATTCTGGCTATGCACCTTTGATAGTGATTTGTTGCTCATTCTGAAAAACAATAACAAAGTCCATCTGGCCTTTCCACATAATCCATATATGAGCATGCTCATCATGGTTCGCTAGGCATTTTTCCATACCTAACTTCTTACATGTCTTTTCCATGTTGCTGACATTTATTTTAGGCTCAAGAATGACAATGCAATCTACTTTATGCTCTTTGATCAAAAATTTAGCACGACCCAATGATAGATCGTTTCCAATGCCCCTAATATTCCATATGACAAAAGTCATGAGAGCTGATTTTTTGAATGGATCTTACCTTCAGATCCAGTCCTCTTCATTCCCCTGGTTAAAACTCCCGGCCTAGCAGTATGAATGGCACTCACATTATATACCTCTACTTGAAGAGCAATTTCCTTTCGGCACTGTTGCAAATCCTCCTGAGCATTGGATATATTGAGACTTTGTTTCTCTGGCTGCAATAAATGAGTATTATCAATAGCAAAATTTTTATCTTGGCCTTCATAGTTGGGTGAGTTGGGAACTGAAGGAAGCCTGTTTTGGATAGAAGGGAGCTCTGTGCCAGAGGCATTGGCCAAACTTGTTGGTCTCTGAAAATTAGAGGAATCAACAGGTTCTTCCAAAAGATTTATAGTCGGATCACTGGAATGGACCAGTTGATATTGTGGGTGATCGTTGCCATTATGTGTGCCAACCTATTCAGGATCTACATCAGGCCCATTGTTCAAACTTTCCTCCATTTGTATAACCTGCATTTCCATCTCTGTGGCTTCATCCATTACCTTTGCTGACTCTATTAATAAATTCTGGGTTATCATTTCTTTTGAATCCTGTAACAGAGCATTGAATCTATTGGTATTATCATCAATGATTTTAGTAGAAGCAGGGCGAGGCCTAAATTCCTTATGTTTCTTTCCATCATTCAATTTTGGATCACCCCGAGATGAAAAAGTCTTCTTCCCTGGGATAGGAGGATTTTGTTTCTTTTTGCATTCTGCCTCTGTGTGGCCGAGTTTATGGCAAAAGGAACAAAGGGCCAGAATGTTATGATAGCAAATAGGCTGCCAATAACCTTCCCCTTCCCTATCAATCCACAATCTCTCTCTGTGAGTGGATGTGAGATTCAATTCCACACAAACCAGAGCTTCGGATGTTCTGTCAGAGCCAGAGTGTTGTCATGGATGCATAAAACCTCCCCTATATTTCCTACTACTGTACGTAGCATCGCGTCATTGTAGAAATTTATAGGTAGAGAAGGAAAACCAATCCATACCGGTGCCGTAGCAGGATCAGCTTCAAAATCAAAGTTATGGGTCCATCTGAAGATTCTGAAGAGATAACCCTTGATATACAAGTTCTTCCTGATGAGCACCTTTACGAAATCTTCTTCACAGCCGAGACGAATGAGAATGTGTCTGGGGGAGAGTCGGCTTATTATGAAATCAGAGGAGAGACCCAGTCACTGAGACATACATGCTTCGATCTCAGGGATAGAAGGATGACCATACGCACATTTGGCAATCACAGCATGTTCAAACGGCTGCAATGAAGGTTTAATCTCAGCCTGCAATAAGAAAATCACTGGTTCTCCATGGTCTGTGAAAATTGGTTTCTTTATTGGAACGGAGAGCTATGGTCTAGCATTTGATGCCATCAGCATTTGAGCATAAGAGTGACGAGGAGGAGAAGAAGTTTTCTCCCCAGTGGAGGTCGGAGGGGGGGGAGGGGGTCCCCCCTCCCAAGCCATGGCTGACGGAGAGGCGCGGCCTTAAGGTTTAACACCAAGGTTTAGGCAAGGAAGAAGCCACCTTATTTTGCAAATTCTTCTTATTCTTAGGGGTGAATTATGACTCATGAATCCCCACCCCTTTATCTTCTTCGTCATCACTCCATGTATAAACCATGGCTTGAGACTTCAAGGTTCAGAAGGTTCCTTTCCGGTACTCGGATCCCGGGTCGCCACAGGATTATATATAGGAAAATCTGAAAAATGTCAGAAATTCAGAAAAATGTGAAAAATTACCTCTGTGATCCTCGGAAGACGCACAACGCAGTGGTACTGTACCGGAGTCAGAGAACGCACCGGTTCACCCTGCACAGCATTCCGAAGGCTCATTAGAGAAAAATACACATAAATATCTGATAAATATTCGAAAGAAAATCAGGGGCATTACAGAGGCCGCATCGGGAGAGCTAGCAGATTATGGCTATTCCTCGGATGAGGTGCTTTCGACTGAGGGCCCCTCTGTGGAGCCAATGGAGTTTATGCCTACTCCAATGCCCTCAGTCTTGCCAACCTCCTTGAGCTTGGTCGTGGCAGACATAAGCGTAAGTTAGCATTATATGCATTGATTCACAGGTATTTCCTTGACATCTTTACTGACTTCGGGTTTGGCTTGTACATGTCCCCAAGGATTTATTGGAAGCACCTATCCCGGAAGCCTCGGTAGCTAAGGCCGAAACACCACCGTCAGCGGACACAACACTTGAAGCATCGGAGAGGGCAGCAACTCCTCGAATCCGTTGGCGAGCAATCAGCAAGTCACGGATGTCTTTCAGCCCAATGGCCTAGCTAAGGCTGGTGTCAACTTTGAGGATGGGTGGAGGCATACCCCCGTCCGTCTGGGGTTTCCTGGTGGGCAAGCTACCCCCGATGTCACCCCTGCCGCCCCGATGCCTCGGTGCTCCTGTGGATCTGCAGACGCTACGGGATGTGTTACGACACTTCCCCTCGTTCCCGCCCAGATTCTGAGCAGTTGTGGTGCCGACCTCGCCTGATGGAGCTCCGAGCTCAGCACTCGTACTTGCTACTCCTTTGGTGGAAATAGTGGCCCCCGCCTTGCCAACGCCTGAAGTGGCTTCCAGCCCAAGCCCGACTGAGACGGGAGAATCGGAGTTGCCCCTCGTCGAGGAGATGTCGGGTGCCCTCATAGAGGCTCCACCTCCACCTCTGATGGGGATTTCAAACACCGAGCAACCCGATTTTGATGCTGTCGTCTTCTTTAACCATGGTGGACACAGAGATCTGGGCAGCGGTAGACAGCATCGTGGAATTTGAACTTCTGACCGTGCCTCCCTTGGGCTTTGTCACTTCAGATTTCCAGGTGAGGCAGAACTTGACCGTACTACGGTCCATGGTGCTCTCTAATCCGCGACTTACGTACCGGGGATTGAAGACTATCGCGGAGAAGCTGACGGAAGCACTACAACTGATGGGCTGCCCGCTAGAGGATTGGTCGCGACAGGTGACACTATTGTTGAAATATGTAAACCATTGTGAGTTTCTCGAGACACAAGCTCCCAGCCAGGCTGCCGCACTCCTCCTACAAAGGAAGGAGTATTCGCGAGCCCTTGAAGCCCGGGAAAGCGATGAAGAGCGGCACCGAAGCACTGTGGAGGAGTGCCGCAGCAAAGCCTGTGCCCTGATGAGCCGGATAGAGCGGCTCAGAGGGTGGCTTGTCTTGGCTGAAGCGGAGCTCAAAGACGTGCAGGCAGTCAAGGCCAAGGAAGCCGAGCAGCTGGCCGTCGTCAGGGTTGAGAAATCCTCCGTCAAAGCGGAGCTGGAGCGTCTTCAGGAGTAGGAGGACCGCCTGAACGAGATGGTGAACTTCCCTTGCATCGGGATCCTCCCCTTCAAAGAGATTTTTCGGGGATTAGGCTAAGCATCGAGCTTTCCCCTTTGGTCTTTTTCCTTTTTTAAAATTGTAATGCAGGGGCGTGCCCCAAAGTACATGTAACCCAGGATTTGCAATGAATGAATTGTCTTTTCCCTGCATGTGGTTCTTTACCTGTGTAATGACTCTTAGCCGTCTTTCTTTCTTTTCTGCTTCTTTCTCCTTCTCGATATGCGCTGAAGGGGAAGCTGTTCATGAAGCCTTCGAAGAAGATCCAGCTTCTGGACGGGTTCGGTACGAAGGCGTATTCGCCGTCGCTGTCCGTCGCGATGGTGGGCGGCACGTCCGGGGCTTCGGACCAGCCAACCGCCCATTGCAGGGTGGTGCCGGCGATCTTCAGCTGGTGCAGGCGTGCATGCGACGGGTTCTTCGGGTCGACATTGATGCCGAAGGTGGCGGTGCCGGGCTCCGCAAGACCAGCCACGTACTCGCGGGCAGCGGAGTTGAGGCAGGTCGTGTCGATCTGCGGGAGGCTCGTATCGATGCCGTCGATGCTGGTGGGGCAGTCCACCTCGAGCAGCTGGCCATTGGCCGGATCGATGGCGTAAAGGTTGGTGCCTTGGGTCTTCATTGCGGTTCCTCTGCTGGGGTTTTCGGCCAACAAAAAACCCCGCAGCGCGGGGTGGTGGACTGATGCCTGCCGTGGCCTGGCCGGCGTCAGGATTTGCGGTCAGCTGGCGGCGCGCTGGGTCCAGAACTCGACGGTGAAGCTCACCCGGTAAAGCTTCGTGCTCTGCTCCCAGTCCTCGCCGTTCCAGGCGACCACGGTGTTGTAAGTGCTCTCGTAGGCGTCTCTAAGCGCCCGCGCGACGGCGCGTGCCTCGGTGGCGTTGCTGCCGTAGCAGTCGAACTGGATGCCGAAGTTGTCGACTTCAGGCAGGCACGAGAGCGTGTTTTCAGGGGTGCCGTAGACCAGCTGGTGCACGGCATAGGGAACGCCGTACCCTGGGGCGCCCTTCTGTGGCGCAATGGCGAACGGCCAAAGCCTGGTTACCGGCTGGCCGAGGATGTCCAGGACGGCGGCGCTGTCGGTAGCCAGCTCGAAGACGGGCGGGTACATGCTCACAGCTTTGCCAGCTCCTTATCGATCTCGGTGTCCATCGCCTCCGCCGTTGCGGCCATGGCGCGCTCCGCGCCGTTGGCCATGGCCGGCCGCATGAAGGGCTGCGCTTTTGCCGTCGATGTGCCGAACTCCACGAACCGCCAGTACGTCGTGTTGCCGCCCGGCTGGCCGTTGTCGCCCCGGGCCGGGCGCGCGCCGCCCGAGACGCCCACGCGCATCAGCAGGCCGCCAGCCTCCCGCTCCCGCTTCCGGCTGCCGCTGGCCACGGCGATGTTCTTGGCGATCTGCTCGCGGGTAGCCGGATCGTCGATGGCCTTGGCATTGGCCACGGCCTGCGCCTTGATGACATTGGCGCCGCGCCGCAGCGCGCGCTTCATGGCGTTGCGCCCCAGGCGCTCCGGCAGCTGGCGCAGCTTCTTGTCGATCTCGGCCAGGCCCTCGACCTTCACGGTAATCACTTCAGCCATAGCGGCCAGCCCTCAGATCATCGACGACGCCCACCAGCGCCTCCCCGGATCGGATCTCGTCCAAGGACCACTGCTTCCATGCCAGTGCATGCGCCCAGGCCTCTCGGTCCGGATCGCACCGCCCCCCCAGCTCGCGCGCGGCCAGCGGCGCGGCCATGGCGCCGTCGCCGGCGGCGACTACTGGCTTGCCGGCCAGCAGCGCGTCCACGCCGGTATTGCTGTTCCAGGTCACCACGACCGCGGCATGCGCCAGCGCGTCGTCCAGCGGCCCCAAATCCTGCTGGGTGCCTGGCACCGTTCGAACCACGCCCAGCCGGCGTGCCTCGAGCGGGTGCGGCCGGAAGCGCACCGGCAGGCCATAGGCTGCCGCTGCAGCTTTGGCGGTGGCCGCATACCAGCCGGCCAGGTTCTGGCCGCGCAGCGCGGCATCGCCATGCACCTGGCCGACCAGCAGCACATACTCGCCAGTCGGCCGCCAGGGCCGCAGCGGCACGCCCATGCGTAGGAACCGAGCGCCGCCGTCGGGGACGTATTCCGGGAACGTCGCCCGGCCGTTGAGCCCGTTCCAGCCGATGCTGGTCCAGTGAAAACGGTCCCCGATGTAGCCGCGCTCGAGCACGAGGACGTTGCGGCCGCGCTGACGGTGCAGCGCGCCGGTGCGCCAGCCCCAGCAGATCACCACGCCCGGGTACTCCGTCAGCACGCCGTGCCTCCGCAGGCCCTCTTCCACCGCTGCCCGGTGCGTCACCTGGTGAGGCGCGCGGTAGCTCAGGTCGAATCTCATGGCTCAGGTCGCCAGGACCACGCCGATGCCCATGGCCGAGCCGTCCGCGATGAACTCGGCCACCGAATGCTCCGCCTTCAACCGCTCCCAGAGGATCGGCACCTCGACCTCGCGGCCGTGCACCTTCTCCCGCTGGCCAGTACCAACGATGTCGTGGAAGGCCACCAGCGGCGCCATCTGGCCGTAGTGCGACCAGTCCTTGGAGACCCCAACGAGCGTGTGGTCGCCATCGATCAGGATCGCGTCATACGGCCCACGGCCGGTGATGAGCCGCTTCGTCGCGTCCGTCTGGGAATCCCCGAAAAGCACGCTGCACTTGCGGCCTCTCCGGTTCAGGTCAGCGACGGCAGCCTGCAGTTGCTGCCTCGACTTGCTCGTGCCCCACAGCCCGCCCGGCAGGTCGACTGCCACGCCGACGCTGCCTTCGGGCAGGGCCATCATTACCTCGTGGAAGGTGTCCCCGTGCCGGGAGCCGATCTCCAGGTAGCGGCGCACCCCACGCTCAAGCAGCAGGCCGATGAAGCCCCTCAGCTCCTGCTCGTTCTGGCTGGGGCGGCGCCCCGAGAATGTCTGCAGCATCTTCCAACCTCGCCTTGGGAAAGCAGTGCAGCGCCGAGCCCGGCGTGCAGTTGATGACCTCGATCGCCTTGTTCAGGCGCGCCCAGCGCGCGTACTGCGCCAGATGCACGCGGCGCTTCGCCGGTGCGGTGTTGCTCAGCCCGTTCGTGTACGGGCCGAAGAAGTGCGTGCCGGCCATGTCGAAGCCCAGCAGCAGGATCCTGGTGGCGCCGGCGCGGCGCGCGCACTCCAGCGCCAGCACGCCGCTGTTCACGACCGACCAGCCGATCGCCGGCATGCGCACCTGCTCCACCCCTCGGGGCGGCGTGCCCATACAGAACTTCGGCATCGGCAAGGCGCCGGCTTCCGGGTACTGTCGCCACCATGCTGCGTCGGCGCTGGCGATGAACCGCGCCGCGGGCGCCAGCTGCCACGCGCAGCCCACCGCGCCTAGCGGCAGCCCGGCGACCTGGTCAGCCAGCTCCGCCGAGGCGCTGGGCCCGGGCGCCAGCAGGGCCCAGGTGCTCATCGGTCAAGCCGCACCCCCTCGGCCACCATCAGGGTCAGGTGCTCCAGCCCGGACTCGGCATCCTCCAGCACCGCCAGGATGGCGTGCCATTTGCCGCGGTAGGCCACGCGCATGGTCGCATCGACGTCATCGCGGTACCTGATCGTCATGCGACCGCGCACCTCCGACTGCTCGGCGGCGGCGGCCAGGAACTCGCGGCCCGAGGACGGCGCGATGTCGGCCCATACGTCCGCCAGCGGCGACCAAGTCGTGATCATCTCGCCGGTACTCGGATCCTGGGCGATGCCCGGGCGCTGGATCTGGACCCAGTGCCGGAGCGCGCCGGCTGCCACGCCGCTCATCAGGCCACCGTCGACTTGCGCAGCGGCGCCAGCAGGGCGGTGGCGCCCTTCGAAAGCACATAGCCGTGGCCGGCGTCGGCCGGCACAACGTTGTCGCCCTCGCCCTCCCGGTACCGGTACTGGCTCGCCAGCTCCACCAGCACCGCGCCCTGCACCTCGGGCCGAACGATCGGCTCGAGGCTGCTGTCGATCGCCGCCACCGGGTCACCGTTGCTGTCCAGCACGACGTCGCCGGCCGAGTCCCGCTCCGGCTCGTAGAGGCGCCAGGCATATTTCAACCAGCTGGCCACAGCGCCCGAAACGATCGGAATGAACAGGCCCAGCCAAGCATCGTCCGGGGTTCCCTCATCGATGCGCAGTTGCAGCCGGGCCTGCGCGCTGCTGACCAGATCACGCGCCATCGCCGCCTCCCAGCTTCACCGGACCCGGCGGCGGCTTCCCGTCTTTGCCATCGCGGCCGTCCCTACCCTTGCGAGCGGCAAGGATCCAGTCGTCGGAGTTCTCCAGGCAGGGTTTGGCCGCGGTGTCGCGCTTTGCAATCCACAGCGCTCCGTCATGGGTCGCGGACTGGCCGGCCTTGGCTCCCATCCCCTCGCGCCAGAACCCGCGATGCACCATGTATGGCAGCACGAGCTCGGTGGCTCGGCCGGCGCCGGTCATGGTGATCACGAAGCCGCGTTCCGCGTCATATGCGCCAGTGGCGGTTTCAAAACTGAGCCCATCCGCGCCGTCGCGACCGTCCTGCCCACGCGCGCCGTCGGCACCCACCACCGTTCCCAGGCGCTTCGCCCGGCCGTCGGTCATGGTCAGGACCAGGTTGCCCTCTCGGTCGATCAACGCATCGGCCAGGCCGACACCGTCCCTGCCGGGCTCACCTGCCTCGCCCTTCTCTCCGGCCGGCCCTTGCGCCGTTTGCGAGAAAACTTGAAAATCCATTTACTTATGCTAGGACTAACTTTAAGGGATCCAAGAAAGCTTGGGTATCCAAAACTTCAAAATGAGAATTTATTTTGTAGGGGCACCTTGAAGCCAAAGAATGTCATTGAATAAAGGCTTCTCAGGGCGAGAAAGAAAATGGTTTAATTTTAAGAACTCATCTGCTTAGGTTCTCCTTGAAAAATTTACAAAGATAAAAATTATGTTTGGAGGAAAATATTTACAATTAAATAGTTGTAATTTTGGTTCATTGATTTTTGCAACTTTTGAAATCTTGAGATCTTTTGAGTCTGATAATCAGTTAACGTGAACACTTCTCTTTGCACAACTTGTGAATAATCTCAATTTTTAAATACTTTACATTGCACATATCATACACATCCTTACATACTTGTAAATAGGAATAATTCTCAAACATCTTTTCAATTTGCATGCATATACTTGCATATACTCTCCATACTTATGTGCTTGAATGTCATGATTATTCAGTATATCAAATGGCGATAGCGGAAGGTTAGATTATATCCAACTAGAAGCTTTCCTCATGCGTGATGGTGGTCTTCGGACTTACGTTCTCCGCCAAGTATTGATAATCAATTTGCTTGAAAATTTTGAAAGGTCCTTGCTTGATTGCATGTATATACTTGATACAGCCACTTCTTGATTTCCGTCTATGACCTTTTACCATGCTAAATAAAATTACATTGATTTAGACATATTTGTTACATGACATATATTAAGGGAGAGATTTTTTATAACCGTGCATATATTTAGGTGGAAACATTTCTGTGATGAGACAAATTCATCTTATACATTCAATACAATCACCCACACAAATTACATCTTTTTGAGATAAATGATTCAACTTAATAAGGATTTCAGTTATTCTTCTCAACACTTTAGAGGACTATTGATTCTCTACATGGAAATCACATATATCAAGAGGAAAGAGGAGTTTACCCCGTCAAAAGGTCAGATAAGTGGAACGTGGATCCGAGTAACCGAGAATCCTCCCTGAAACAAAGGAGAAAACTCACGTCAAAAAGTGAAACTAATCCACATTAAGAATAAGTATGATTTGTCACTGAGTAGTCGAGAAGTGTCCTTGTGACAAAGGATACAACTCGTACCTAAAAGTGACAAAATCTGCAATTAAGATAAGTGACGAAACTGAGTAACCGGGAAGTGTCCCTCAGACAAAGGATATAACTCGTGTCAAAAGGTTAGTCACACCACTTATAGTAATTTTAAAAAAAAATTATATTACGGTTATACGTAGCTACCAATATTCGAGCATTGTGTATGAAAGTGTATGGATGATAAGTTCCTTTTAGTGTTCGTTGGAAAATCTGATTATCCATATTATTTTAGAATTCATTGCTCAATCTTCCTTATACACTTTGGGTTTGATTGTGTGAATGTTCTTTATGAATCAATCGTCTTTCATGGTTTATGCAGTACCACCTTTTTGTAAGCACGACCTTCTTAGTATTGTTCATGCACATCATGTTCAAAATCGATTGCATTATCCTTACACCTGTCCCAAAGGGACTTGCATGAGTCTATATTTAATTATGCATGCTTGAGTGCTTGACTGCTTGATCCTTTTTGTTCATATCATACTTCAGCTCGCATAGATGCATCCTTAGGTTCTACATGTACATAATAGCTTAAATAACTCCATTGTCAGTCAATTTTTGTTAATGACAAAGGGGGAGAATAATGTGATTTTCAATAGAACTTTTGCATATAGTTCAGGTTATTTATACATTTTGTGCATAGTTTAGTCATACATTCTACATATAGTTCGAAAATCGAGCATCTACACATATTTCAAACATCTTACATATTGCACTTCAAATTTTACCTTCTGGGTTGGTGTTCAAGACTCATACCTTAAAGCAAGCACGAGATGAAGAACAGACCCACCTTCAATGTTGTATTCTTTGGCAGTCTTGTCATCTGCAAGCTGCTTACCAGCATATATTAGCCTGCATGCGGTGCCAGATAGAAGTTACATCACTACTTGGTTGCAGTATGTGGTTAAAAGACAGTAGTAGGGATTGAAACATGAAAGAGGACATGTATATTGATTGTTGTCTCCTGCCAGTGGAGGAGTGGACACCCTCCCCCTTGGCAAGGGAGAGGTTCCGGGTTCAATGATGGGTTCCCCCCTCTTTGTTAAAAAAAATTGCCTACCGAAAAAAAACATATAGATTCATTGTTAGAGTCTAAAATAGAGGAAATTTCCTTTCTTTCCCAACGTGTATCAAAATGAACCGCATCCATTGAGTTCATTTCTTACTGCCCTTACATCATGGACACCACATTCTGCAGAGCGGTCAATGAGACAGTTACAGATTGGCAGGAAAAGACAACGAAACTGCAGCATATCCCTCCAGTTCTTGACATTAGAAACCCGTGGAAGTGTGTGGGAAGTACAACAAGCAAGAAAGGCTGCATGATCCCAATAAATGAATGAGGAAAAAAAACTGATATTCAGATCTAAACAGACATGAATAGAATGACCAGCAAAGAGCTTAGGCTCAGAGAAGGGGGAAAATGCCTTGTCCTCTTATTTGAAGAAATCATTTCTAGTCTTCTCTCTCAATCACCTCCAGTGTCTCACTAGCTTTGTTTGAAGGTGAAGTATCACATTAGATCAAAGGTACAAACAAGGAAATGATTGCATATGAGACAACTATTCCCAATGACTCTGGCAAGATTCTTGCTGCATTTCATTTGCCATCTCGACAATCTATCCAATCGTGCCAAAAAATACATCCATAGAAGACAAATTGTCGAGTTATGGCTCACATTAAGACCAATTCAATAGTTGGAGCAGTTCAGGAGACTTAGAAGATAGATCGTCTATAAGTCTAAGATAGACAAAGTTTAGGATAGATGAAGTTTCAACAAGTTAGACAAAGTATGGTCTAACTGCCAGACATAGACGATGCAAGGTAGTCGAAAGCTGTAGACGATAGCAACAAGGACAAGTTAGACGATACATCGTCTAAATAGCAATGGCTACGGGTGACTTGGATGGAACAGACTTAGACGGAACTTTTGTCTAAGTGGAGAACTTAGACGATCCAACGTCTAAGTCAATGCTAAAGTGGACTTAGAGTGTAATAGGGATGAATCTCATTCCAAAGGTCTGGTGGCCAAGGACAGAGGCCATGGTAGATCAAAAGACAGAAATCAGGCTAAGAACAAGAGAAGGTTCAAATCGAAGGCTAAGAAAGCTGAGTGTTACAAATGCCATCAGAAGAGATACTACAAGAGAGATTGTCCTATGCTGAAACAGAAAGCAGAAGGGAAGAGAGTGGTTTAGGTTGATTCAACAAGTGTAGCAGCAAATAGAGCTAGTGATGTGAAAATACTAGTAGATGTTGTAGAACTGCTAGTAGCATCAACAAGTAATGATCTCTTTCTTATATCTTGGACCATGTATTCTGGATGTTCGTTCCATTATGGTCCTTATAGGGAATGGCTTGATACCCACAGAAGCTATGAGAGTGGAGTAGTTGTGCTTGGTGATGATAACCCCTGAAAGGTGATAAGTATTGAAAACATTAGAATCCGGACACATGATGGTGCTATCAGGACACTACAAGATGTCAGGCATGTTCTAGAATTGAAGAAGAATATGATATCTCTTGATTATTTTGAGAAGTTTGGACTCGGTCTGCCAACAACTCCGTACAGTAGATTGTTCAAAGTAACAAAAGGTGCTATGATTGTTATGAAAGGGAAGCAGATTAAGAACAACTTATACAAGTTAACTAGGAGTACAATTGTGGGTAATCTCACATGCATAGAAATCAAAGATCAGATAGAGAGAGCAGAGCTCTTAACTTGTATAGGGGAGTTTACTCACACATGTTGACAAGATTGCACAAAGAAGGTTTCATTTACAGAAAGACACAAATACAAAGACTCGATTTACAAAGACACGATTACAAGCTAACGGTTACAAAGACACTATTAGACACGGTTACAAAGACATTGACGGTTACAACAGCATGAAGACACTTGAACAGAAGTACACAAAGACAGAGCATACTTATAGAGAACGAACGCAAGGGGTTTTGAGATCACTGAAGGTCGAGCAAAGGTAGGGTGCCTTGAAGGTGGAAGAAGTTGGAAGGCAGGATGCCTTGAAGGTGGAAAAAGGTGGAACAAGAATAACTCTCACAAGGAATGAGAAAGTCTCTCGCTAAAAACTGGTGGAAGTGGAAGAGAGGTGGTGATGGAAGAGAAGTAGCGGTGGAAGAGAGCTGGAGGGCTTTGGAATGCCTTGAGCTCTTGGATTTCTTTCCTTTGGTTCGTCGATTCATGTTCTCAAAATGAAACCCTTGGGTTCTATTTATAGGCCAAAGAGGAGGCTTCTAGAGAAAGGAAGCCCACAAAAGGACAAGGCCTAAAAGGAAGCTAAAAAATAGTCTACTACTTAGCAACTAAAGAAAGTTGGCTAAAAAGTAGTTTATATTCTAGCCACTAAGGGGCTAAAAAGATAAAGTAAGCTGCAAAGGTAGCTGCGGGGCTAAAAAGATAAGGTAAGCTAGACTAGCCACTAAGTAAAGTACTAAACGACAAAAGACTAGACAGAGAGAGAAGGACGTCGGTCTCCTGACAAAAGCTGCGGCTCCTCGAGGCTTAGCTACTGTATCGAAAAGGCCGTCATGACTAGATGTTAAGACTCGATACCCTATGACCTAGACTCAACTGTATAGGGTTGCCACGCAGGGTTCCCTCTACAAATTAAAAGAACTAAAGGGAGAGGCAATAGAAGAGATACCTTTCTTATTGAAAAAGCTAAGAGAAACTAGCTTGTCAGAGAAGTTATTTAGTCCGTACTTGCATAATCACTGTCACTGGATCCACCTAAGTTGTTTTCTAAAGATATGATCGCTGCATTTGCCCAACTTAACTCAACTTCAACTTCGTAAGACATAGGAATTCGACGGACGGGTGAGATTGAGCTATAGTATAACGGTTCGTAAACTTCGTACGAAGCTCTCTGGCATAGCATCCTCATTTTGTTGTAGTACAGGTCTTCAATTCGTTGTATTACTAGTGCCTTGGCTCGTATCAGACTGAACTGAGTGACTTCCTTGGAACACTTACTTTTGGTACCAATCCAATCCTTATGCTTTCCCAGATGGAAAAGTATGGTTGAATATGGTGATAGATAATTTGTTACTGGTTCGTTATCCGTTTCATGTTCAATCCACTCTGGTGGTGTGGAGATGAACTGTAATGTTATGCCGCCAAATATTCTATTAATATGTTGCTAGATCAGTGTCTCAAGTTTTTCTGGTATGTTCCGCAGCTGATGAAGTTCGCCAGCCATGAGGAAGAGTGTATCGATCAAACCGTCTTAGAGGAGTTTTGAAATAGTCCAATGCTTTTCATATATTATATTATTGTCATTAGTAATATCTAAATCTATTTTGTACATCCCATCAATCTCAATGATCTTAGGGTGGCTATCGAATGCTTCATGCAGTTCATGCTAGATACTCAAGAAGGAAGCTGCCTCTGAACTTTTAACTAATTCTTCTATATGGTCCTTTACTTCTACAAGCAGTATAGAGGAGATGTATGCATGATATTTTTCTCTAAGGAACTTGTTGAATGCATGGTTCTTAGGGGTGAAATCTTGTAAGCTAATATGCAATGGACCTTTAGATTCTAAGTGCTAGTCATGTAATTCCTTTAAGTTTCTAAATGATGATAGATACATATAACAGATGGAACAGAGGACAGATAGCAGATAGGAACTTTAAAAATTGAAGATGGCGAATAGAAGACTGAACCTCGGGATGTGTACCTGAACGCGACTGTGGAGGGGACCGCCTTTATATGGACGCGGCCTCTGTAAAGGCCGCATTCAACCAGGGACTCGAAACAACAAGAAAATAGAAGGGAAACCCAAGAAAATAGAACCTAAAATCTTAAAAAAGGACCAGAAACAGTAGGAAAGCAACAAAATAGCACAATGGGCACTAGGTGTCCCACCGTGATCACCAGAAAGGTGTAAACACTAAAGATCCACCCTTGTGGGAGTGAGTGTGCATTATGAAATGAAAGGTGTGCAAGAGGAAGAGAAAGAAAGGTGACCGTGATCGCCACCAAGGCCTAGCAATGCAAATAGCCATGAGAATCCCACCACCAAACGCTACGTACCTTTGAAAAGAGCCCAGCCAGAAGGAAGCCCATTGGCTTATGAATGTGGTCCCTTTGGCGACCGCGACCTAATGAACGCGGTGCTCTTGGGAGTCACGTCCTTTAATAGAAGCTCGAGACTAAGGTTCTCTTCTTCCTCTCTCTTTAGCCAGCCAAAGGGAGAGGGTCTCGTGCTGGATTGTTGTTGTAACCTACAAGGAAAGATGAAAAACACCAAGAATAACCCAATTAGCCTAAATGATTAAGTGAAGTATCTATAGAGAAAGGAGAAGGACACACAAGAGGAAGGGGCTTTATGTGGGAGGTTGGGTGGTTTTTAACCCCTCTTTGGGGAGCTAGAAGAACAATAGGTGTGTGTGTGATGCAGTAAGTGATGTAGAAATGAAATATGGATGCAATTATGCAAGAGATGCAAAGAAGAACAAGAGAGGAAGAACCATGAAAAGAGAAATAAGAAGGCTTGAAGAAAAACCAGTGTGGGAGAGATGATGAGGAGAGCCCCTGGTTGAAGCTTGAGTCAACAACACAGCAGCACTTTTTGGCAAGCTCCAGACGTCCTCCCCCTCGAGCTCATGGCCATGGGAGGCTATTAATAGACCTTAGGAGCCCTAGGTCGGAGTTGGAGGATAAATCCTAGAAAGATGAAATTTGGGGAGATAAATCTATAGGATATTGATGGGATAAGGTCCCTAAAAGGGTTAGGAACCAATCTGGCATGAAATTCTTGGAGTAGAAAGCTTGAAATAGGACTCTAGTGTGCCCTCAGCCATAGAAGATGAAGTTCAAGCTGAGCAGGACTCTGACTGAGAACGCGGTCTATCGCACGATGGCGACCTGGTCTGACCACGGTGGGTCATAGGACTGTGATCTGGGTGAGCTGACCAGATCGTGGAATATTTGAAAATATGAATTTTGGGGCCTACTGGCTGGAGAATGGATCAAGAATTGGGCTCAAAATCTATTAGAAAATGACCCAAATAGTAATGGCCAATTCGGGACACCAATAATAGATACGAGAAAAACTCAACTCAGAGGTTTAAAATGGGTGTCAACATTTAGGTCATACCCAGACAGCTGTGTTGGAAAGCAAAGATGATTATGGAACTCGTGCTATCTACTTATTGTGCCATTCGTAGGTGCTACTCCTCTGAAACCATTTGCAAAACTTCAGATTTGAAGGATAAGAAAGTAGTGAGAAGCATGTCTAACATTAATGATGCAGGACCAAAGAAAAATACATTACAGTCTAACGTTCATCCAAACATGACACTGGAATGTTATTTTTATTTTGATGAAGATGGCTACAGCCGTTTGACTGCATAGACCCTGCATGGAGTCATTCACAATGAAAGTTGCCTCTAATGATAACTCAGCAAAAAAAGATAGAATCATGTATTTGTTGCCATACCTCCATTTTTAAACCACTACGTTTCCTTAAACATTCCTAAAACAATAACCAGTCCGCACCAAAAACCATTTTCGACATCGGACGGCTATGATACGTCAGATGAAACAATGTTTCAAGCATAGGTCGGCGTTCAGGCCTTGCCGGAGCATCTATTGACAAACGATCACGGCTTAGAGCATAATACACTGACTACCTAACCATACTGCCTTTTAATTTAATCAAGGTTTCAAACACGCTCCCCCAAAGCTGATGTTGTGCTGCGTCCAATAACGTGCGGAAATTGTAGGTCTGCATTGGGGTGGTTTGAAACCGCTTCAGGATGTATTGTCGATAAAACCAACATGTCGCAGATATCTCAGGCCGCTCCACCCGACATCAAGATAAAAATATTCGGTGCATATTTGATATGCGGCTGTGGGAAGCCGACGAAGTTTGACGGCATCAAGACGCGAAAAAAATTGGAAAAGTTGGAGAGAGGTGAATAAGATTATGTTGGACGGAGCAGAAAGAGAGCAGGCAGTCTGTGAAACTATCGAAGTGGGAGCATTACCCACCGTTCAACCCATTTTGGAGCGAGGTGCGTCACCTGCAATCGAGTGTATGAGAATCGCGGCGATTCGACACGGCTTCGAGGGTTGCGTTAGCTCACAAGAAATACTCCATCGGCTTGGCGGCGAGATCGAATTTGCCTGTGCTTGTATCTACGCCGTTATTCGATGAGGACGCCGCGTTTGAAGCATCGGTCACTCAATCTTTGTGCGACGCTTTATCGGCGATGCTTGAACGTGCGAAGCAGAGACGGAAAGTCGCGGGATCGTTCGATCAGGAGCCGGTAGAGATGGCCGATGCGGATTTTAAGAGCTTGCAGGATCATTACAGCCTCCATCAACCACAAGCCGACGTAGCGTTTACTATTGAATATGAATGACGAATTTCACACAGAGCGATTTCACTACATTGAAAAAGAACTTAAGGCTCTTAGGTCGGACTTGAATAAGTTGGTCTTGGTGGTGGTGTGAGGGTGTGGTTACCGGCGTGTGGGTGAGCTGTGTGGTGATGGGAGAGTTAGTTAGCAGGGCGAGGGGGGGTCGTTGTGGTGAGGTGCAGAGAGTGAGAGGGGTGGAGGGGGGTACGGTGGTGGCTGGGGTGGTGTGAGGGATGGAGGGGGTCATCCGTGGAGGAGAGAGGTCGGCGGTGGGAGGTGGGACGGTCACAACTAGAGAGAGAGGGAGATTGTGGAGGGGAGGCCGCTGGCTGGTGAGAAGGGGAGGTGTGTGAAGTGGGAGACGGGGAGGCTGCCGCTATGGTGAGATGCAGAGATTTAGAGGGAGTGGAAAGGTAGTGGGGTGTGAGGGGGCTCTTCCGGCGTGAGTGTTAGCAGGGTCCTGTGGGTGGAGGGAAAGAGGGAGTGAGGGGGTGAGCGGGTGAGCACGGTGTGCCGGCGGTGAGGTGTGAGGTGTCGGCGGTCTGTGTGTTGGTGAGAGGAAGAGTGGGGTGGACGCGAGAGGGAGGGTGCTGTGGGCAGGAAGGTGGGATCGGGAGGAAAATGAGCAAGGTGGCAGGGGGTTATCGTGGTGAGAAGGGAGGTCGGTGGTTAGAGAGAGAAGAGAGAGATGGAGAGAAGGGAGAGAAAGAGAGGGAGACGGAGGGGGGTGGCCGGTGCAGTGAGGAGAGGAGGTGGGTTGCCACGGGGTCCCTGGATGCAGGGTGGTCCGCGGGGGGTGTTAGAGAGAGAGAAGAGAAGAGAGAGGGAGAGTACGTCGGCGGAGAGGGAGTGCAGTTAGAGAGAGAGAGGGTGAGACGAAGGGGGGGCGACGGTCATGCATGGGGCGGAGGCGGCGGCGAGAGGTTCTGCTGGAGGAGAGGGGGGTGACATATGCTGGTAGGGTGAGGAGAAGGAGGAAAGGGGGGTCTGTGAGATGAGAGAAGGAGAGTGGGCTGGGGTGTGGGGCGGTCGCGACTAGGGAGAGAGGGAGGAGTGATTATTTTAACTTCCCAAATCATTAGATATGATTTAGCCCAACCTTTCTTAGCTCCCCCTGAATGAATCAAGAATTTTCTGGGTTGTAGTCAAGAGAACAGAAGGAAGAGTTGAATACCAGATTGAATTAGGAACGCCTGGCAATGAGGCTAAACAAGGAGAGCTGATATGACAAGGAATGCATCGACGCTTTGAACAAGGTGCGTCGAGGCAGAGAAACGGTCATACAAGAAGGACCTGGCATGCCTCGACGTAGTTGCATCACAGATTCGACATTGTTGAATTAGTCCAGCAAACTCTACTCTTAACTTTCCTTCTTTAGTGTCGACGTACCAAACAAGAAACGTTGACCTCCTGAGAACACACAGAACACTAGTTCCACCCTTCTTCATCAACTTTGTCGAAGCTCTTTTGACTTGCATCGACGTACTCAAAAAAACTATACTGGCCAATCCCTATTTTAGCAAGTTTCCTTATTTGTAGCTAATCGCAATCACTCTTTGACAGCCCCTTAGACAAAAAACTATCCAGTATGGACCTTTTACTATTCACAATGAAGATTTGGACTCCCCCTCAAACTATGCATGTTCAACAAAACAAATGCATTCTCTGTCTTTATCTAAATGCAATGATATGTCAAATATTGTATGAAGATCGTGTAGGGGGGTTATAGAACTATGCACATGAATCTCTAAGGATCTTTATATATGACCCATGGCACCAGGCGGAGAACTTAGGTCCTAAGACCACCTCACGCATAGTGTGAGTTTCCAGACAGAAATGATCTGCCCTTCTCCCAACTTACCATTTTATATTTCGAAGGGTCATGCATGAATGTGCATTACAATTTTAGTGTAGTCCTATATGCAATGCAAGATTTACAACTTGTACATGTGGAGGCAAGTGATTTTCAAGTAAATGATGTATGCAAACATGAGACATAGGAGCTCATGCAATCAAATTTATGTCTGCTCCCCCTTAGATATACAACTATTAGGGTGAAATCAGAAATGGAAACATGGAGTTCTACCTAGTAGAGTTAAACTTGATGTGTAACTGGTAAGAAAAAGCAAAGCAATGACAAAACTAAAATTAGAAATAAGGTTTTTTGCTACATATAGGTGCCTTGGCTTATTGAACCTCTCTTTGTTTCTTGTATCTCCAAGGCACTCCTGCTAAATAGATTTTCACTTTACATGCAAAGGTACCCAAGTCTTCTTGGGTCCTTTTGAGTTAACACCTCCTCTAGTAGGAGTTCTCAAAGATTTTAGGGCATTGAAATTATCAAGTTGCAACAAATGACAATTATGCATTATATGCCCAAACCTACCACAGTAACGACAATGGCCAGAAGACTTTGTGTTTTTCTCGTTCATGGCAAAATTTAACTTTTGTTTGTTAACAATGAAGTTTTTATTTCCTTTAACATGCCAACAGTCTTTGGAGACATGTCCAGCCTTGCCACAGTGATGGCAGATGACAACTGATTTCTCATTATTGTCATGATATTGCATATGGACTCTCTTACATCCAGCTTTAGCAATTTTCTTACCATTGGCCAGCCAACATTCAGAGGCTTTGTGGCCAGGCTTTCCACAATCAAAGCACATAAGAGGTTTATTGCTTAAAGAAGGTTTGTTTCTATGAAAAACATGTTGGTGTGCAAAAAAATTAACATGTTCAGCATGAGAGTAGGATTTCCTTTTTTCTTTAGAACACCAGTATTGTGCAGCAATATGTCCAGCTTTTCCACATTGAAAACATGTCATGCTCTTTCACTGAGTAGCAGGAAATTTCTTAGCATGAATGTTCCTAGCATGTATTCTACCAGAATTCAAGTCATCCTACTTCATCACTCTACAGTCATGCATCAAGTGACTAAAATTTTCACAATAGTAACATGAATTTTACTTTGCGAAAAAGAAGTAGCAAATTTCTTGTAGACAAATGAATGAGTTACGCCAGTATCAAATAAGACGTAAGAAGTCTTGGAACAAATTTTCAATGTACCTTTCTTGAGTCCTCCTTCATTATCTTCCGCCTCTTGGAGTGCTTGTAGGCGTCCTTGGTTCTTCACCGGGCGCTTTTCCTCCTTGTTATTTTGCTCGTTCAATAATGGGCATTCGTGAACTCGGTGATCCAGACTTCCACAATGGAGACATGCTCCTAACCACCTCTAGCATTCCTCAGCCCTATGGCCAGTCTTGTCACAATGCCTGCACACCTCTTTGGAACGTGTGGTGGTGATGTAAAAGGGCTTGCTCCCCTACTTGGCCTTCTTCTCTTGGGAGGAATCTCCCCCATTGCTAGACCTCTTCTTATTAAATGTGGGTTTGAAAGTTTTCGTACTTGTAAGGTGCTCCTTCTTATCTTTCCCACGGATCAGGTCAGACAACTCTGTGGCATCCTCTAACAACTGGGCTTCCCTTATCATCTCCGAGTAGACTTCAGTGTCCATTAGTGCCAGTTGAGTGATGCATTGCAGACGAAGCCCATAAAGTAATCTCCAGGCCTTTATCTTCTGGGTACACATTAGATGCAGTGCATACCTTGACAGTCTAGAGAATTGGGCCTCATACTCGGCCACTGATAGAGCCCTTTGTTTAAGTGTGGCAAAATTTGCGTCTTTCTTTCCTTGTATCTGGTCTAAGAAATATTTGTTATTGAAATGATCAATAAACTCACCCCACCTCACTTGCTCATGGGGTATAGTAGCTTCCACCGATTCCCACCAGAATCGGGCATCTCGCTCTAGCTGGAAAGTTACTAGCAAAACCTTCTCCTCATCCGTGCATTGCATTACATGTAATATCCTCTCAATCTCATTGATCCAATTCTCGGCATCGTCGGGGTCAGATGAGCCAGTGAACTTTTGATGCGGGATGGACGTGCGACTCGACTCCAATTGGATATGTGATCCTTGGACTCTAAGCAAGCTCGCGATAGCCCCTAACGAGGGAAGTGTACGGACGTGCACGGTTGAGAAACCGGTAGTGAGCTAGGGTGGTCTGCTCTCTCTTGTGCCCGGATCGGGTCACGGGACGGACACGCTCTCTCACTCGCAGTAGTGAATAGCAATAAATATCGAGCTAGATTACCCTATCATGCTCTCTAGCAGCGGCATAAACAAGTATATACGAAGTAAGTAAATCGTCGAGCAAAGGAGAGGGCACGATACCTCCATGCTCTCAGCGTGGGGAAGATGACCCCGGCCAAATTGGTACTCCCGGAACAATTATTACGTAAATATTACAGCAAATGAATTACTGCCCACTCCACACAGGGAGGTAAAGGGTGACACATGGGACCCGGGAGTAGCGGTTTCGGGTTGACGGGCGGCTTCTGGTGTAGCTTCGGCGGCACACGTTCTCGCGATCGTGGGACCCGCGTGCAGGCCGGTGGGTCCGTGTGAGATCGGGGTAGCACCGCTATAGTGGGGACGCCTAGAAGGGTGCTCCTGGGATGGTGGCGCGCTGGTTCGCCGGTCGGAGGCCGATCAGCTCCGATCTCCCAACTTTGGAGTTGCTGCCCACGGACCTTCGTTTCTGTTTTCAGGCGCGCGACCTGGCGAGATCGGCTGCTGGGATCACTCCCGACATCGGATCGACGCCCACGAGGTACCGTTGGAAACCTCTTTCGAAGTACTTCAACTCAGGGCCAGAGAACTGAGCTGGATCTACACGGATCTGACATTGATCTATTTTTGAAGCTGCTGTTGGATAGTTCCTGAAATCTCAGAATAACAAAGTAGTTTCCTGATAACTGCCTTTGACTGTAGATTAGATCTCTGATTCAGACCTCGAGATCTTCATGAAAGTTGTGGAGGGGAGAGATAGGCAACCTCAACAAAATAGCCTAGCTGATGATAGACTCATGTAACTTCAATAGTTGATTCTTACTCAGCAACAATCCATTGCCAAACTAGAGGCCCAAATGAGACAGAGCTGAAACTTCCATGAGATGCGAATCAGAACAATTACCAAGTTAACCCATGGCAAACCCTATGAATCAACCATCCAATTTTAACCAACAAATTATCTTACAAATGCCACCCAAGAATCCACGCCTGGAAAATACCAAAGTCATGTTTGCACTATGAAGTGGTAGAATTCTTGAGCATCCAAATCAAAACCAAGTGAGAGGAGAGAGAGCTAGTATTCACGCTAGTAAAATCCCTAAGAACACAATTATCACTGAGGTTGACTTGAACCTTGAGATGGAGATTAATACTAGTTCCAAGATGAGTGAAAAGGAGAAAAGGAAGAAGAAAGTGGATGATTTGCCTAAAACTTACAAACCTAAAGTCCATTTTCCATCGAAAAGCTGATTCTTCTCATAGAAAGAAAGGAGCACATCATGAGGAGATAATGTATCAAACAAGTGCATGTCCTGGCTCTCCTCGATGCAATTCAACATGTCCCTGATTCCAGTAAGTTTCTTAAAAAAACTTTGCACACACAAACCCGAGCCACCGACCAACAGCCCTAAAAAAATTGTTCCTTTTGAGGATGAGTGTTGTTCTCCTTAATCAACTCCCTCAGAACATGGAACACCTTGATGCCCCACTTATTTTATGTGTTATTGGGGACACCACTTTTGATCGTGCCCTACTAGATCTTAGAGCAAGTGTGAACCTACTTCCAACCTCTATTTTTTGAGAAATTTGAGATAAGAGAGCTGAAACCCACATCTGCTGTCTTACAATTATTTGATCGACCCGTCAAGACACGTGTACTAATTAAGGCTGTCTTGGTCAGGGTGGACATGTTATTTCATCTTAATCAAAATCTCACCATTTTAGAGCATCCATTCCTTGTCACTACCAATGCCATCGTCAATAGCGAAACTGGGACCATGGACATTCCATTTAAGAATCATAAGGTTCAAATCAATGTTTATAAGGCCTTTAAGTACATGCAAGAAGAAGAGGATTGCTTTGTGGTTGACATGATTGATTATCTAATTGAGACTGCTCCTGAGAACCTCTCCCTTGAAGAGCTTGATATAATGATAAAGAAGTCCAGACCCATAAGGTGAATGCCTTACTTAACCCATCACCCCTTTGGTCCATGAAATTTGAGCCTCTACCCAAATTAAGTTTTGGGCCATCACTTCCTTCGATTCAAGCTCCTCCACAACTTGAATTGAAATATTTACAGGAGTCTCTTAAGTATATCTTTCTAGGACCCAAGGAGACCCTCCCAGTCATATTGCTTCTGATTTGACAGGTGAGCAAGAGGACCAATTGGTAAGCGTACTTAAGACACATAAGGCTGCAATTGGTTGGAGTGTGGTAGATCTAAATAGCATTAAGTCCTTCGATATGTATGCACCACATTTACACAAAGAACAATGCCAAACCTATTTGTGAGATGCAAAGGTGCTTAAACCCTAATACACAAGAGGTGGTCAAAAAAAGGTAGTGAAGTGGCTAGATTCAGAAATTGTCTACCCAATCTCCGATAACCATTGGATGAGCCCTACCCAAGATGTAGTCCCCAAGAAATCTAGACTCAGTTCACAATGATCACGGTGAAATGGTGTCAGCCAGTCTTACCATGGTTGCGCATGTGCACAGATTATACAAAACTCAATGCTGTTACTCGAAAAGACCATTTCCCCTTACCCTTCATCAATCAAATTTTGGTGAAGCTAGCCGGTCAAAAATACCTTTTGCTTCTTAAATAAGTATTCGAGGTACAACCAAGTGAAAATCCCAAAAGACCAAGAGAAAACCATCTTTACATGTCCCTATGGAACTTAATTGTCGAGGGTGTTTGCTTACCCATAATGGCGACCGACTCCTCCACTGTCATTCCCTTCTCCGCCAAGATGCTGAGCATGGTCTCCACCGGGGCGGTCGCCGGGGGAAGAGACGAGTCTGCCACTTCCCAGCTGGTGCTGAGGACGTCTCTTCTCCCCAGAGGTACCCGGATGTCCGGCCCTCCGGAGGCCGCCACGGCCTCGCGAGCACATAACACCAGTATGTCCGCACAGGAGACTGTTCCCGGGCACTTGTCTTCCACCATGGACTTGACTTTGCCTACCACCTCCCTCTTCCTTATTCCGAAGTTCTTGTGGGAACCCATCTCTGATGTGGTGTTTGAAGAAGTTTCAAGGAGGACGGACGCATCACAGCCCTGTACATATACATATAGCATTAAAAATACACTGCAAACTGATGCCTCGGCAAGAGAAATAATGCTGGGTTTTGGTTGATTGCTGGCTGTACCACATAGGGACTCATAAAATTTGCGCAGGTTTTCACAGGAAACAATGAATTTTCTCAAGCGAGACGAAGATAAAAAACCATGGGAATAATGTTTCATAGAAGATGACACACACACACACACACACACACACATGTACACAGAGTACTGCTACCTGAACCTGGCAGTCATGGAACAAGAGCCTCAGCATGGCAGAAGGCACCACGGGGTCTTCCAGTAACATGCGCGCGATCCCCCACTTCACGATGCTCTCCACCTGTGGGCAGGACTGCTGGTAGAAGTCATAGGAGAGCTCACCTCCTCCCCCCAGAACTAGACACCCTTCCAGCTGCAGAAGCAGGAGCAGAACTGCAAGAAGAGCTGATCTCCTCCCCAGCACTTTCTCCATTCCAAACCTCCCCACTTCAATGGAGCAGACGCGAGGAGCCACCCTCCAACCGTTTAGATCACCTTTTTACTTCCAAGAAGACTAGCTAGCTGGATATATATATGGACAGCATTTAACGAGGCATGCAGAGGGCACAAGCTGTGACAATTAGTTTCTCCTCCAAGATGTCAAGAAGGGAGAAAGGAAACTGGCACACAGCCGTCAACTCGATCGAAAGATGGTGGGAGAGGAGAAATAACATGATGCCACACCTCTTTTCAGTCCATGCCTCTTCCTTTCTCGTGGGAGAAGAACCACCCCCATTAACTGCAGACGCAGAAGCTGCATGCTCAAGTACGTTATGGGGCCGGGTTGGTAATTAAGGGAGACAGCAAGAACATATTAATGGGGCGGAGTGGGGGTCGCCCGTGAAATGGAGCCATCGATCATATATAGTCGATGGACGCTGCTGCTGTACCAAATATGTGAGTAGTTTCTAGTCGTTGGGGGGGGGCTCTCATGCATGGAGGACCCGACCTCACCTTAAATTTCCTGTATGTGTTTGCAGTCTACATGGTGGGAAGAAATGATTCACTCATTAGATATCACATACGGACGCCGTTTCAACTCATCATCCTCTTCATTTAATTCATTTTCTGATATGGGTTGGGATCAGAAGAATGCCCAGACTCTGTTGTGAAGGTCCCATGCATGCTTGAGATTTTGAGGTCTGGAAGGCAGTTTTTTTGTGTCCCCACGAACGATTCGGGAACGGTAGGGAAGCAGCACGCGTATGTACGACTACCAGGGCGCATTTGGATGAGATGTTGGGGAGGAATTTTAAGATTTCAATTACCATAATCGTGAAAATGACGCTCCAATTTTCATGTTCAACATATTTCAAAGTTAGAGGGAGATATACACATCAACTATGACATTTTAAAATCTCAATAATTTTATTGGGAGGAGTTTCTAGATAGATTTGATGACATTTAGTAATTAAATGCCTATCAACTATTTAAACCGATCCATTTAAATCCCTCGTCCACCATTTTAACACATTTAAACACCACTAACACTCCAAAGTCAAGGTTCTGTAAAAATAAAACAGAAAGCATGGAACTATGAAAAAAGCAATATAGAAAAAGAATGATCATTATTTATGGGCATGAAATCCTCACAATCATGAGTTTATTCTGTCAGGTCTATTGCTCAGAATGACAGGAATATTGGTGTTGATACTAATGACAGAACAAAGAGAGGCTGGATCAATGAGAACACGTTAATAGCACCAGTTTAAAAACTTTGATGAGAATCAGTTACCAATTTGGCTCACCTTTCTGTGTGAAGGTCCTGTGATTCATCAAGATAAGGTGCTTGTGTCTCCACCTGGGAGTCCAAAACTTTAACCATCAATACAAGAAAATTGCCTTGCTTACTTCTTGGACTCAAAAGTATTTCAAAGCCAGATTTTCCAGAGGATGCAATAAATGCCAGCAAGATTATTGCTTCCTTAGAGAGCATCAATTCCTAAAAAACAAAAATAAATTAATTAACGAAGGGTCTAACATTGTGCCAATAAAAAACTAACAAATAATCAACACAATCTACTCGCTCTCATGGAACGAGGATACTCCCACTTTTTTTTATTAAAACAAGTGAACATTTGTTATGTTCGTTTTCAACAGGAAAAGCATAAAAAGGTGTCACACATGAAGAAAAGGATAATGAAGGCTCTCTAATCATCATTAGGACAATAGCCTAATACATATTCAAGTATCATTGGGGCATTTCCCAAGGAAAAGGGACATTATACAAGAAACCAAAAAGACACACAACCAAAGCGGGACATACACAATATCTTCCTAACACCTCCCTTAATTCATCGTGGCTAATATCAAGTTCGCCAGCCAATTCCTTGAAGTGCGGACTTGGTGGAATACATCATCAACTTGCTCCAGAGAGGAGATACAAGGAAAAGCAAGCTACCAAAAATATAATTCTGTTGGACAGAGTGGAAGACAACCTCAATACATTTCATCCACACACGGAATATCAAATTGCTTGCAATCTGAGAGCGCACTAGTTATTACGGATTAAGGTGTAGGAACTAGGGTAGCAACATCAACATCAAGAAGCATCAGCAATAACATTTTACGGAATTTAGTATTAAAGCCAGAAACCACCACCTGCTTCCTATTATGCCACAGGATAGGATATCTACCAAAGAAGGTGCAGAAGCCCATGGCAAAAAGGCGAGTACTGGGACCATGTGGCCAGTCTGCATCAGAGAAGGCATGAAGCTCCAAAGAGAAAGTGACAAACATGAATAGAGAACATGCAAACCAAGCCATGAATGCAACGAAGAATATGCACAGAAAAAAAAAAGAAAAAGCACAATGAACCAAAGTGAGAGGACTAACAAACTGACTCACAACATGCACCACATGAGCAATTGTAGGGTGAAAGATAGCCAGCTCAAAAACCAAAAAGTTGACAATAGCAAGTCAAATCTAATGGAGACTCTCCATCCATAGAATGAAGCTTCCAGTAATAGGTCTAAGGCCGAGTATGGATTGTTGCAAGAAATGTACAAATGATGACTAGGGGTCAGTCACAGTCAAAGAAATCAGAATGATACCAATCTCCAAGAGGATAGCAGACTGGATCCACACTAAGATAAACTAGGACCAGAATGGGTTAAGATATGCTAAAAGGAGCACCAGCATCTTCAACCTAAGCCTCTGAAGGGGCAAAGAAGTCATGAGAAACATGGAAATATACTTGGCTAGCAGGAGGTTGGACAAGCTGTAAAGAGCCAGATACATCTGATTGAACGAAGGAGGCTTGATAAGAGTAGAAAGACGATAAAAATGGAGAAAAGCCAGACTTAATAGATGAGGAAAAATGGGGCAAAATAAGAGGAGGAGGACTACTATATGGAAAGAGGAATACTGAGAGTAACAGTAGAAGCTGGATCAAGACTGTAAAGAAGAGAAAGATAGGAGGGTATTTATGTAATATACCCTTTTAATTGAGGGTTTTACACGATGTAGAGGATCTTCAAGTCTTCAAAGCTCCAACAAAAGGCTGCCCTCAAGCTTCCTATGCAGGTTCTCCTCCCAGCTACTCCAATCTCTAGCCCTTGTGTTGTCCTCTCTCTCTCCCCAAATCTCCAAGGCCTCCTATTTATAGGGTTTTGATGGTGAGAGCACGTGAGAGTTCCTCTTAGCTTTCAAGCATTCATTGCATTGGAGAAAGGCGCTCTCTAAATTTGTGAGTGGAGAAGAGTGCCCCTCCGAGTATGCTTTCCCCTTCCCCCTTTTTCTTTTGTTTTAGGGAGAGAGAACAAGGTGAGTGGGTGGAGGAGGCTCCTCTAGGTCTATCTGTAGACCCAGTGGGGCCTTCCTCTTGGTCCTCTTTCTTTTTTTTGCTTTTGTTCTTCTTTTTTTTGTTTAAATAGGGTGCATGAGGGAGAGAAAGACCCGAAGGCACCTCCTCCTAGTCTATGCGACGGGTGGGAGACCCTTCGGGTTTGTGTGAACCAGATGAGATCTCTCCGAGTTTGCGTGACCCACAGGGAGCTCCTTCAAGTCTGTAACACACGGAGGATGGTCCTCTAGGACATCTTCTTGTGCAAAGTGAGTGAGAGAGAGAGAGGGAGTAGCATAAAAGGTGGTCCCTTCTGGTTTCCAAGTCCAGTCAAGGCTATATGACCCCCTTGACTATCTCGTTCTTAGTTTTTTATGGTTTTCTACTCCTCTCTTATAGACGGCGGTGCATGTAGGTTCTTTTGATTTATTTTGACCTTGCTTGATGCCATCATGCTACCCTTGGATCTTGGGGTGTAGGGATAACTCTGCGGCGCATCGAGAATACCCCACGAATGCCCTTGGATCATCACTTCTCAATTATTTCGCTGTGTGGATACGTGGCTTAGCGTGGGGTTCGACAAATGCCTTCCATGGGACACTTGGTGGAGGCAAAGCTAACGGAGGGTGACCCACGCTGCTTGTTAATCCCCGCAGCTCTCATGGGTTGATGTTGTATCGAGATTTGCAGGCTTGATGGCTTATTTATTTACTTTCATATATGTCTAGACTGATTTTTTTTCATTTCCCTTTTGTAGGTATTCATTATGTCTTAGCTCCGAGAGAGTTGTGCCCAGGGATGTGTAGGCAAGGACAGAGATATGGCCTCCACTCCATCAAAGAATTTGATGCTGCTCCTGGGCCTTCCCTAGTGACTAAGCACAACATCTTTTCCCTTAATCAAGGTTTAGAGACTGTCACTAAAGGATCTCTTCTTGAGGATGTCTCCGAGGGTGGAGATGTTGACTCCATATTGATAGTTAGATATAAAGGCCTGTATCGATACTAGCGGATTGAGGATTATCCTAGACACTTCTCACTAGATAAATATTTATTTTCATTCATTTAGAGTTACATCCCAGAGCAAATGGATGAGGATGACCCCTGTTTGTTAGCTACGTTAGACACCTTGAGAGGGCTATTCTAGGGTGCCAAGATAGTATGCTTGGGACTTGCATCACTTCATACCCCAGCTTTTCTATAGGCTTTACTCACCAGGTTCAGTTCCCAGCAGTAGACCAATTAGGTTTCTTTAGCTCTGATGTCAGTCACCACACCATGATATGCAGTATGACACTCGTGATTTGGGAGCTATTTGGCCAGGACAGGCCTTGCCTAACCAGTGTTTCTGGTATGTTCCTTACACCTTCTGTCTCATAGTATGCGAGTGAAGGATAAAATAAATTGTGCTTCCTTGACAGTATTATGAGTAGCTCAACACTGTTGGTATGGGAAATGGTCAGTGCTCTCCTCCCATAAGTTTCATTTGGGAGCCATAGAATGGTTGATTGGCATATTACACCATTACTGTGAGATTTTGAACCACCTTGGAATATCCTTCTCGCCCTGAACTCGTAGGGTGTCGGCAAGTGTTGAGGACTTCTTCGCACTCTGCGTGGCGCAGAGCCAGGGTCACCAGATCGGCAAGAGAAGACGGAGGCTGGAGCACCAGTTCTCACCAGAGGTTCTCGTCTCGGGTGCCTCCGGTCAGTGCGGTGATGGCCGAGGTGATGTCCAGGCGCTGGATGCATAGGGCTTCCAACTTAAATCGATTGATGTAGGCCCGTAGCTTTTCCCCTTGTGCCTGCTTCAGTGCCAACAGCCCCATGATCAACCTTGGAGGGCCGGTACCGGTGAAGCTTTCCTTGAACAACCTTCTGAACTGTCTGAAGTTGTGGATGCTGCCGGGGGCTAGTCCTCGGAACCAAGCTTGAGCTCCCTAGATCAGAGTGGTCACGAACGCTCGGCACTTGACAACGTTAGATTCCCCGTGCAGCGTCATCAGAGCATCAGAACTATTAAAATGGTCAGCCGGGTTGCCCTGACCGTCATAAGGCTTGAAGGTTGGAAGCGAGACTCTTGGGGAGACTTCGGCCTTCAAGACTTGATCGGTGAATGGGGATTGCTCCTCATCCTTCGGGGTGGAGTCCTTTTGCAGGGCGCGGAGGGCACGCTCTTGTTCAACGAAACATCGCTCAAAGTCCCACGGGCGAAGGGACAACTCTGGTCGCCACGGAGCTGGGGGACTGCGAGTACGTCCCCAATAGTTGCCCCGCTGCTCCTCAGCGGGAGTGTATACTTCTGAGGGTTGTTGAGGCAACCCTAATTTCTTCCCTCTCGGACTAGAGGAGGCTTCCTACTCTGGAGGCGGGGCTTGTGAGGGCCCGTTTGGCCAACTACGAATGAGTCACCTGCCTTGGAGGGTGAAGCGGCCTTCAAACATTTGCCGAGAGGCTTCCACACTGGGGGGACTCACCCAAGGTAGCCGCGACCTCTCATCCCTGGCCACTTGGGTCCTCATCAGGTTGACGAGGATATCCTATTTGGCATTGAGGGTTTGGAGAGCATCGGGAGTCTCAAGGGTGGGTTGTCCCCCCGTGGCTGGCATAGGTAAGGCATTAGCTTGATGGTTGGAGAGGGGGCCCATGGAAGAGTGGGAGGGTGCATGTTTCCCCTCCACGGTCGCCGATGCCTTTCCTTTGTCACCGGCGTTTCTCCTACTGGAACTTCTTCGCACCACGCTGGCTCTTCGTACGTTTCCCCCAGACGGTCCCAGATGAAGAGGGGTGATCTCGCGATGGATCATGAGCCGCATGATCCTGTTGTCGTCACCACGAACGAAAGATCTACAAGGCAGGAAACGGATCAGAAGAGCCCAGGGTTAGCACCCCGGGGAAAACCCTTTGATGCCTAAGTCAGCAAACTAATAGAGCGTAGGTGGAATGGGAGTAGGAGAAGAAGTGAGGAGCGTGAGATCGCTCTCCACCAGTGAGTGTGGTGTTGAGTACTCAGGATCACATTACCTTCTTGGAGGGCTTTCTTGGAGTTTATATAGTTGCTCTCTTCCATGGCTGGAGATACGGTAGCTGGATGGACCAGGGGGCGTTTATGTCCTAGAGGAGGGCCCTTGTTCTTCCCTGTCCCTTTGGACTTCCTTTCTCCGAGCAGCAGTGAGATTCTCGCCGAGAGATATGCCCTGTCCAAGGAAACCGTGCCCGTAGGGGGTCCGAGCGTGGGATATCCCCTGGTGGGGCGCTTAAGTTTCTCCCGAGCATAGAGGGCAATGTTGTGACGGTTATGCTCGGGTGCCGGTTGGACTTTCCCGAGCGACTGTTACTCGGTCTTCCGGGCCAAGAGGCTGCCTAGGAAGGTCTGATCCGAGTGTGTTTGGGCTTCGAGATAAGTGGGCCCGTTCGTGGGACTGTCACATAGGGAGATTGGCCTGGTTGGGTCGAATTGGGCCTGATTGGGCCATTATTCTGCAGACATTCATTCTAGACTCATATAGTGTTTGGTCATCATCAAAATCTTATCAAGTAAGAACTATCACATAAAGGGGGTTCAACAATATGCTTAAGTTCTTCATCCAGTAGGTATATCAAAAGGCGTGGTTGGAAGGATAGGTTACGCCTATCTAAAATTTCACCTCTTACGTGAGGCTAGCCTCCGCTAGGTACCATACCTGGATGTTTGACTAAGTGTTGGTTGCAATTATCTGCTATCTTTTGCTATTACTAAAATTCATTCATCTCTTACTTACATTTGGAGATTCATTTCTTACGGTCTATTATTCTACATTAATCCTCTAGTTGTTAATGTGAATTGCCTTATCTGCGTATTGATTACTCGTTGGCGTGATAATTTGTTCTGGAGTTTACAGCCATTGATAGATTTATAGTAGTTTGTCTTAATTCCCCATAGTCCTTAACTGCTGTAGATTTTTTGGGGTAGATCTATTCACTCCCCCTCTAGATCTACTAGTCATCCGTTTCAACATGGGGAAATCATCCTTTGGACATGCGTGGTTAAGGTCCCCGAAGTCAATACAAATCTTGACTTTCCTATCCTTCTTCATGACCAGAACAATGTTTGCCACCCACTGAGGATAAAAGACGACTCTAATAAACCTAGCTTTGTGGAGCTTGTCTACCTCTTCCTTCATTTTCAAAGCCACTTGTGGGCGAAAACACCTTAACCTTTGTTTTACTAGGATGGACTCCCATTTTAAAGTTAAATGATGTTCAACCAGAGTGGAATCCAAACCCGGCATATCCTCGTAGCTCCATGCAAACGTGTCCCTGTATTCCTTGAGAACCTCAATCAATGCCTCTTCTTCTAATGATGGTAAATTATCACTTATGCGGATGATCCTGGGGTCTTCCTCAGTTCCCAAGTTTATTTCTTTGATTGACACTTCTACAGCAGCTGACAGTTCATCAAATCTCCTCATCCCACTAGCATAAGCGTTAGTCGCGTCCTCATATTCTTCATCCCCTTCTTCGATCGGGTATTCTTCATCTGTGATCTCATAGACTCCATACCCTTCATCAGTTACAAAATTTTCTCCACATTCTATCTTCGGTAGTTGGATGGGATTTTCTAGCAGCTGAGGAATGCCTAGACATGCTTGGCACCTGTTGGCTAAATCTTGGAGGAACCGACGAGGGATTTCCTTATCCTTGGACTTTCTTTTGGGTACTACCATTGACCCATTATTCCTAACCTGATTGACTTGTCCTACAGAAGAATAAGAAGACCTTGAAGAATGTATAGGAAAAGACCCCTCAGAGGAGGGATAAGAGAGGTCGCTTAAGGGACCTTGGATGAATGGCCCGTAAGTCGGGGCACACTCGTGAGAGATGTAAGATGTCTCTTCAATGGAAATGTGTTGTTGAGGAGTTTAAAAATTGACTTTTTTTTTCATTATCATTTTTGATGACAAAACAATGAAAAGAAATTGGAGGATGGGGAAAAGGGATTATAGCTTGGGGGTGGGGAGGCTCATAGAGCAAATCATGATTGAAATCCTGGTGCGGGTTAAGAAACCCGCGCAGGTATGTAAGTAGAGAAGGGATCTTGGGAAGATCATCAGACAACCGTCTGGCCCAGGAAGAGGACAACAACAAAGGCTGAGATGAGTGAATAGAGAAGGCGATGACTAATGAGCCATCGATGGCAAAGTTGATGATGGACATCAATCCGTCGATTACAAAGTCCTCTTGGCAAGGATGGTTCAGGATTCTGGCAACAGTGGTGGTATCCCTTGGCACTTCGGAGATTGGAGGTGGCCCTTCTAGTTGTAGAGGTGAGAACATCTGCTACAGTGTGATGGAAATATCAGATATGTCGAACCATTTGCTCCATTCGCACTCCGGGTCATCGACCTTGCCTCTCTCCGCTTACCCTAAAGTGAATGAAGCCAAGGTTGACAAGCACTATGGCCACATTAAGATCCCTGAGGGTCTTATCAAGCCAATAGCCAGCCTTGACAATCCCACCATCATACCTCTCAAGACACTAGAGGTGGCCCAGCATGACAGCCACAGCAGGCAATTTTATGGGACTGAAGAACATGTTGTACAAGAGGGGGCTGACTGCCACCTTCCAGAAGATCTGGAGAACCCACCAGTCCCATTTAGGGGCTAACGTTTACCTCAGAAAAGGTGGCTAGAATGTTTGTAAAGCAACACATCACGTCCCGCCAGCCTCACAAAGAGGGGGAGGCATTTAAGAAGATTTGGTATCCTGCCAGCCTAGACAAGGAGCTGAGGCGTATCTCCCAGCACCCGAGATTGGGCTTCACCCTTGAAGAATATTATTATAGTGGGTGCTATGAGGTGGATGCCATCTCTATCTTCTTTTTAGCGGACGATAGTTCACCGGGGGCAACTTATGATGAGTACCCGCTAGATGCTGAGCATGCCAGGTTACGTCGGCCAGCAGGCCAAGAACCAGAAATTGTGACTCCCTGGAGATGCTGGGAATAAGTTTATCATGAAGAAACAGCTTTGTAGGTCAAATTTGACATGGCAAGCAATAGTGAAGCTGATGGCACTGAAGATAAGGAAATTGGCCTCTCCTACAACCCTCCCTTGGCGGCGGTATTAGTGTCCCCCAGATTCATCGAAGAAGCTTCTGCCGAGATCGATCAGGTAACACTCACAATTAAAGATGTGGGAAAGAAGGAACAAGCTATCTCCATTGAAGATGCAGCAGCTCAAGGCAACATGGTAGCAGGATCAGCCCTATGCACTGCCAGGCTGAAATGCTTTCCCTTTGAGCCAGCAATAAACAAATGCCAGTCCGAAGGCTACAGAAGGCCCACTGGTGAAACGGCTCGCACCTTTGCCATTGGATGAATTTGAAGTCCATGAGGAGGTTCAGGGACAACATAATGAAGAGGTGGAGGTACTTGAACTCGATAATTATATTCAAGATTTCATTGACCTTCAGTCGGCACCCCCGAAAATTGATGATGGAGGCCAAGCCACAGTTGATGAATTGATAGAAGTCAATTTAGGAAGTGAGGATAATCCTAGGCCATCTTTCCTCAGCGCCCAGCTCTCCTCAGAAGAGCAGAAGCTGTACATCCAACTGCTACAAGAATTTTAGGACTACTTTGCCTGTAGTTACAAGGAAATGTCAGGGCTTAGTCCTGCAGTTTCACAACATGAATTGGCTATAAGTCCTGAAGTGGAGCTAGTAAAACAGCCACCACGGCATATGAGGTCGAAGCTTATCACGTAGATATGCAAAGAGGTTGACAAGCTCATCGATGTGGTTTTTATCGAAGAGAACCAATATACCACTTGGTTGGCCAACATTGTACCCGTAAAGATGAAGAATGGGTAGATCCATATATGCGTTGACTTTCGAGATCTGAATAAGACATGTCTAAAGGATGACTTTCTAGTACCAATAATAGAAGTCATGATTGATGCTACAACTGTTCACGATGCCCTGTCATTTATGGATGAATGATTCGATTACAACCAAATATGGATCGCGGAGCATGACCATGTCCATACCGCCTTTTGAACTCCTAAGGGAATCTACCACTACAAAAGGATGCCGTTCGGATTGAAGAACACTGGCGTAACTGACCAGCAAGCAATGACCAGAATCTTTGATGAGTTACTTTACCACAAGGTCGAGTGCTACATAGATGACCTGGTAGTCAAGACCAGAAGAAAGGAAGATCATCTGTAGGACCTCTGGGTTATATTTCAGAGGCTTAGGCAATATGAGCTAAACATGAACCCCATGAAGTGCGCCTTCGAAGTATCTAGTGGCAAATTCTTGGATTTCATTGTCAAATTAGCTCATGCAGATATGGGCCCTTCCTTGGCCCATTATCCCTCTTATGGGCTTCCCCCTCCGTCGGTCTATCCTTTGGCCCCACATGTCAGGTCTACTCTCCCAGTCCTGCCTCCTCCTTCCTGGGAACGAAAACTTCTTGATAAGTGGGCTACCATGCAGCAGTAAATTGACCTCCTCCATAAGCGGGTCGGCCCACAATCTCTCACTGATATCCCCGTTCCTAATTTTTGGGACATTCGTTTCCCATCTCAGTCTGAGCTCCCCACATACCGAAAGTACGATGGGAATGGCAACCCTTTTATTCACATAAGGGAGTTCTTATATGAGTCGGCGCAGTTCCAGCATGACGATCGCCTCACGACATATCTTTTTTGCCACTCGTTGGACGGGGTTGCATTGGAATGATTTTATGCTCTGCCACTGGAGGAGGCGGAGAGTTTTAAAATTGTCAAAGAAAGATTCATCCAGTGATTTCAAGATCGGGTGGGTCCGGAGTATTCCTTCACAGACCTAGTGGCCGAAAAGATGAAGACTGATGAAGATTTTGCAACTTATGCAGATAGATGGAGGCAGATGACCTCCCATGTGCCCAGGTAGATTCTGAAAGAGGAGAAAGTAAAATTGTTGATTTCGAATGCTACACCTACGTTCCGAAATATTTTAGCTATGAATGATATTTCAAACATGCACTAGTTGTAGAGTCGGGCCGGGTTCATCCAAACCCAGCTTAAGGACTCCCCCATTCATTCCCTATTCGAGGCCCAGAAACCCAAACCTATTAGGAAATCCCAGGGCCCAGTCACCAAAGGAGTCCTAACCAATGAGCAGGTGCAGGCTGTTAACCAGTCTGCTCCACCACGCTTCCAGCAACCTTCCCACAACCCCCAGTTCACCGCTTCACCAGCTACCCAACCATCCTTCCCCGCTCATCAACAACCACAACGACCACTACAACAGCAGCAACAGCCACCACAGTACCATAATGTTTTGCCACCGAATGGTTATGCACCTGCTCGACCGGGTCCTAAGAGAACCCATTACCCTCCACTTCCTGAAACTCTCCTAGATATATTTTTGGCTCTTATGTACACTGGTGATCTTTAGCTCCCTCCGGAATGCCCAAATTGGAATCCGGCCACCGATCAGTCCAGATTTTACATATATCATTGGTAGCCCGGGCACACTATTGAAAGGTGCTATCGGTTCTATGATTTAGTGTATGATTTGCATGAAGGGCAAAGGATTGATTGTGCCCAAATGCATAAGTTGATAGAAGACATCAAGGAGAGAAGAAGACAGGCGAGGCCACAGTAGTCGGTGCTGCAGCAGCAGCAACCTCAGCAAGTGCAACCCCAGCAGCAACAGCCTGCACCAGAACTCGGGATTCATCAAAATCCCGTGCCAAACCACCCACCCGCTCCGCAACAATAGCCACCGACACCGGCTCAACTAAATATGGTTCACCGCCCAGCTCCCAACGCTGGGTGGTCTTATGATGATGAGACCCCCGCTCACCTCCTCGCTCTCCACCACACATATACCAACTCCCCTCTACCTTCTATCCCTACCACCACTCGACCCACCATCCTAACCTCCACTACACCCACCATTCCCTCCAGTCCCCTCATTCTGCCTTCCACATTACCTACCATTCCACCAGTTTTTGTGCCTTCATCCATTGCACCCTCCATTACCACCCTTTCACTTAACCCTTCACCGGTCATCCTCCTACCAGGGCCTGTCAGACCCGCTTCTGCCATCATCACTCCCACTCCTATCCCTTCCACTCACCCGATTGGGCCGATCGGGAGTCTGCCTAGTGCCATGCCGATGTAGAACCTTGCCCTCTGGAGCAGGCATTTATTTCAAAGAAATTACCCCTCTATTGGTGCACCCTCACCCAACCCTCTAGTTCTACGCGCAGTGGCGGCAACTCCTCACGATAGTGCCAAAGCACCCAAGCCAGTCTCGGGGCATCGCGGCAGCGCCACGAAAATCTGAGCGGATTGGCAAGCAGCCTCAGCAGCCAGCCGAGCATCAGCCTGTCGGCCCAAGGCGGGATACTCGCCTGCCCGCCCGTCAGAAACCCGATCGCCGCCCCGAGACACAGGATGCTCGCGCGATACGGCAACTGTTCCTTCAAAGCCAGCCCCAGCCGCTCCTGCACGCCACCCCCGATCGCCAGCATGACGACCTGCGGATGGCGCCCTTTTAGCCGGGCCACCAGCTCGGGGTCATCCAGCTCGCCCGCCGCCGGGTAAAGCGGAGCCACATACACGTCGTCCCGCGTCACCGGAAATCCCTGCGCCTGCAACCACGCCACATTTCGCGCGGCCTGCGCCTCCGAAGGCATCACCCAAAAAACCGCGCCCGGCCGCTTCAACTCGGGGTGCTCCAGCACAGCGCGGATAAACTTAAGCCCGGAATACCGCGGCAACCGTTCCCCCGTGTAGAGCCACCACAACAACACCATGAAACCTGAATCCGTCAGCGCCAGATCAGCCGTCTGCAACGCTCGTCGGTAAGCCGGCTCGCGAACCAAATCCCCCGCCAGCCCAGGCGCGGAAGGGGCGACGAGCAGGAATGGGGCAGAGGCGCCCAGAGCCCAGAGCCCAGAGCCCAGTGGCGAGGAGTCGGCCCCGTTGATATCTGAGTGTTGAACGTTGAGGGTTGAAGAGTCTCCCTGTCCGTAGTCCCTAGTCGCTGGGCTCCGGGCTCTGCTTTCTGGCCTCTGGTCTCCGACCTCCGACCTCTGGCCTCTGGCTTCTGCTTCCTGGTCTTTAGTCGCCGCTCCGTCGGCGCCCAACACGAAGTCCATGGCCTGCCCTAGCGGACCCACGAAAAAATCCACCCCGAGGATACGGCGAGTGGGAAGGACGGAGGCTTGTTCAAGTCGCGAGTTCAAGTTCAACGCAATCCGAGTCGAGCGTCCGCGAGCCGAGAAGTCGAGATACGAGCTATCAGCTACTAGAGCAGTTTAAACTGAAGTATAGCCACAGAAGGCACAAAATGCGCAGAAGCCAAAAGTTCCCAATTCTTTATTTTTGAGTATCTTGTGATTTCTTTGGCCAAAATCCATCCGACCCAATCCGGCTACGATTTTATGGGAAATGCTCTAAGCTGCGAGTCCGGAATCCGCTGGCTGGCCTTGGCAAATGCGCACAAAAAAGCCCGCTGGTTGGCGGGCGCTGGACTTTCATTTCCTATGGCACAACTTTCGGGCTACTCGACTTGTTTTCGTTCCAGCGGAATATGCTCCAGCAACGATTTGAGGACTGCTTGAAATGCGGAGTCAGCTTCGAGCTTGGGCAACGGAACGGGCGAAGCGATGCGCAGGAAATATTGCTCGGCTGTGCCATTCCAATAATGGGAAAGATTGTCTATTAAAAACCCCACCGTCTTGCCCGTGCCATATCGTGTGTAATCCAGTGGCTCACCGGCCAGCAAATGCCAGTAAGCCACATAAAGTGTCTCTCCATTGGCGTGAAACACTCGCATCTCCGCAGGCCAAGTTTGTTCAACATGTTGAGGGTTGAGCGTTGAGAGTTGAGCGACAGAGAATTGCCCTGCCGTAAAAACCCGCTTCGGCAGCTTGGGATCCATTGTCCATCCATTGCTCACCCAGCAATTGTCCGGCGCATGAGTGCCCAAGTCGATGAAGTGTTTTTTACGAGCCTGCCAGTAGCCCACATACACCGTGAACCACACGTCCCCGTGGCGATATTCACGGTAGCGATAATCGCTGAATGCCAAAGTGTCGTCCACCGCCTTGGTCACGAGTTCGGTCGTGCCAATATCCAAGTCTTTGATCTGCACATCCGGCAACGCCGTTGGAATCACATCCGGTGCCATTTTCGCCGCGCTCTCAGGATGCTCCCAAGTGAAAACAACTTGAAATACCACTGAGAGCCCCAGCAAGGCCAGCAAGCCACCAGAGAACCAAAAGACTTTTCGAGACTTCATGATGAAACAAGCTAGACACTACATCCCCGCCGGCCAAATGTAGGTTTCGAAAAGATCCGGGTAGTGCTTGGTTAAAAACGCCTTGATCTCCGCCCTGAACCGCTCCGGACGAAAGCGCTCGGCATTGGCCCGGCAATCTTTCGCCCAAGGTCTGTTGCCCATCGCCTCGAACGCTTGCACCACCTCGGCCAACGACTCCGGAGTCTGCTCATTAAAAAACACACCGGTCTTTCCCTCAATCACAGTTTCCAGCGCACCGCCTGCGCGAAACGCGATCACTGGCTTGCCCGCCGCCTGAGCCTCGACCGCCGTGATCCCAAAATCCTCAATCTGTGGGTAAATGAAGGCGCGGCAACGCTCGAAGTGGTCCTTCACGACCTTGAAGGGCTGGCGGCCCAGCAGTTGCACCGTGGGACCGGCGATGGCCCGCAGCGCCTTCAGTTCGCTCCCCTCACCTATCACCACGAGTTTCTTGCCCATCCGCGTAAAAGCCTTCACCGCGAGATCAGCCCGCTTGTAGGGGGTCAAGCGAGACACCAGCAGATAAAAATCCTCCGCAGGCTGATCGGGAGAAAAGTCAGCGACTGCCACTGGAGGATAAATCACCTCGGCATCACAATCGTAGCAGCGCTTGATACGCTCGGCTACAAAGCGCGAATTTGCCATAAATCGGTCAACCCGCTGCGCCGCCGCTTGGTCAAAAGCCCGCGCCCGAGGGAGCGTGAAGTTAAAAACCAACCGCTTGGGCCAGCTCAGCGTCGCCAGATAAGCATCCTGCAAATCCCACAGATAACGCGGGGGTGAATGGCAATAGCACACCTGCCGTGCCCCCTTCGGTAGCCTGAGCCCCTTTACCATCGCGGCATCGCTCGACAAAACCAACCGCGTCTCTTTCGGCACTTTTATGTGATAAAAGCCCCAAGAATGAAACGGCATCAATGCCTTGTAGTATTTCCATCCCAGAGGAATCCGCTGAATCGGTGACGTGATTATCGCATCCCCCAAAATCCAATCCGGAATCTCCCCTCGCTTGCAAACCAACGCGGCCAATGGAGCCGTCGGGAAGAGCCACCTAAATTCAGCTAGAACCCGCTCTCCGCCTCCGTAGGACACCAACCATTGATTTGCCAAACATACTTGTGATAAATCAATCATTCATCCCTTACTTTTATGATTAATATTAAATTACTATTCCCTTTTGATAGTTAGCCCAAGCAGCGAAGAGAATACGAGCCTGTATCACCGCATTTCCCCAGGTCCAATGCTCGATTAATTTCCCCGCAGCTTCTGGGATCAGCCGATGCTCTCTCAAAGTTAAAATGGCATGAACTTCATTGGCTAAACCCAGGGAATCAGTTGGATCGAAGTAGCTGGCAGCATCACCAAAGACTTCACGGTGAACTGGAATATCACTGAGCAAAACCGGACAGCCAAGGTTGAGTGCTTCCAAAGGAGGTATGTCGAAGCCCTCGTAAAACGAGGGCGCGATCAGAAGTGCGGCATTGCGGTAAAGCCAAGCTAATTCGGCATCGCTCACACGTCCTAGCAGATGGAGATGATCCGATGTTGGAATCCAGTTGGTGTCTTGGGCGAAAACTTTATCCCCGCCACCCGCCACTACCAACGGTGCACAAAGTCCGCCCGTCAGAGCACATGCCCGAGCCAGCAGAGTTAAGTTTTTCCTCGGCTGCACACTCCCGACAACTAAGATGAAGCGCTCCCCATCTGCCACCGTTAACTGCTTGGGTTTTTGAGGTATCAGATATCGGATATGATCACCACCGTTTGGAATAATTCCTATTCTTCTTTGTGGAACATCCAAGTATTTTGCAATTTCCCTGCGGCTAAAACGGGATACCGTGCAAATAATCACACCTGAAACGGCGAACCACCTCCATGCAAAATTATACCATAATACAAAAAAACGGCTGAACCAGCGTGGTTCAACTAAAGGTGCGGCATCATGAATAATCAAAAGCTGATTAGAGCACAACAAAGGACCCATATTCGTAGGAGACCACAACAATTCGGCATCTTTGACTTTTGCAGGCAGCCAAAGTTGCTCCCATAGGTTACCCGCAATGCGCCCAGCCCAAGAAAGATTCGGACTGAAGACTGGGCAATCACCCAATCCCAAAGAAATCAATTTGGCAAAACGTTGAACCCCCGTGGTAGGGACAGAATAAAATCGACCATTTATACAAAGAGTCATACATTCCCCTCGACCACCTTAATTCCGCGTAGCCGACTAATTGGCAATATGAAATCATCCGTCGCTTCTCCCATCGTGGCAAAGAAGAGAGCAGCAAAGCACCAAAAAATCGCAGTATTAGCATCAGGAACAGCAATAGAAGCGACGAACAAATAAATGACCATGACCGAGGCCAAACTGAAAGAAAGAGATTCACCAGGTCTAAGCCGCCATATTCGTTTGACCAAAAAAACCAAAAAGAGGCCAAATCCCAATAAACCTAATGCACCACCACAGGCCAAGACTGTCGCGACCAATGAAGACGCCCTATGAGAGCCAAATCCAACACCAACGCCATAGCTATTTTTAAATATCTGCCAAGAAAAAATGTCTGCTTCTTTTCTATCAACTCCCGAGGTGGTAAACGGTTTTTCCAAAATAAGATTATAGATAAAATCATATCCCCGCCCTCTGAAATAAACCACCAAATAAGCAACCACCAAACCACAACCCAAAAGAGCCACAACAAGGCGATAATCAATACAACGTCTTCTAATAAAAATAAACATCATTAGCAAAATACAAACTATTGAACCCAAAAAGCCCGTGCTTGACAATGACCTCAACAAAAGCCCCATCCCCATGGCAAAACAAAACACACTCAACCACCGGCCACGAATACACCAGTCGCAGATCCAAAAAGCGACAGCGGCAGCCATATACGCACTAAAAACCGAGGCCTCTGGAAGTGTGGAGACCAATCGCTCATCACCCAAGATAAGGACTCCATACCCGTATGAATAACTCCCATTTAGGAAAAAATTATAAGGGAACCATATACCAAGCATCGCACTCGAAGCCTGCCAAATAGATATCCCCAAAAAAAACAATAATCCTAATCGGACTCCTTTGAGAACGCTTCCAGCATACCCCCCCGGGAAGAAATATGAACATGAGACAATCAAAATTACATGAGCCGACCAGTATAAAGCCTGAGCATAATTACTTCCACCGATTGACAATGGGGTTTTCAAAATCAGTTGATCGTCGATACCCAATCGAGGCGTCATCACCAGCATTCCTTCAAACAAATGCGGCCCTAACAATGAAAGCAATATCATTACCAAGCCAAAAATAAAAAAGATAATAGCGAGCGTTCGCTTCTTTTTAATTTGCCCCATATTCAAACAAGCGGAATGCGCCTTGAGAAAGAACATCTTTAGGACAAAACAGCCAGCCAACAATTCGAATGGCCAAAGAGTAAGGCCGCCAATATCTATAATAGTGGCACCTGCCCACGTAGAGGATAACACCAAAATAGCTACGGCCACATCCATTCTTCCCCAAAACACAATCGCCCCTAACAAAAATGAAAGGTATCCAATTGGAGTCATAATTTGAAAGTTCGCTTTTTCTTCAATCGATCAACAACATACTCAGGAGTGATAAGTCGTAAACATTCCATACCTTCACATCCATTACTTCTATGGCACGGAGCACAAGGAACACCATATCTGATGATATCCGCACCCAATGCCCACGGTCTCCAGTGCTCCTCAACCGTTATCCCGGGGTGAATGAGCGTACATGGAACTCCGGTTGCAGCGGCCAAATGCCCACAGAGAGATTCCAGTCCAATCACATGCACAGCATTGGCTACCACAATAAAATATTCGTGAAAATTTAACTTGCCGCATAAGTTCAAAATATTCTCATGACCTACAGAAAGCTCAGAACATAAAAACGACTCACGCACCCCCGAACCAACAAGCACCAGCGGGAATTTACTTAATATAGGATGGGTAATTAGACTTTTCCAACTCTCCTTAAACCATTCCCTTATTTTGGCTCCAGTTCCTGGATGAATCAAAATATATTGCTGATTCAGTTCCGGCCATCGTACTAACAACCTCAGCCAAGCCCCCGAAAAGTCTTCTCGTCTCCAAAGTGGCGCCCGCTCAAGCTCGATTGAGAAACCAAAATGATTAACAAGCTCCCCCATGTATTCGACGACCGATATTGGCCTATTTTCCCAATGTATCGGATATTTATAAAGCGAGCCACCTCCACCGCTTGAAAAACCAATGCTGACCGAAACATTTGAAAGCCGGAGCAATAATGCAGAGTTTGGCCAATAATAGTAAAAATCAAATACCACATCGGGCCTTAATTCAGAAATCTGGATAAAAGACCAAAAGAAGTCCGATATATTTCTACAGATTTTTCCTATCCAACTTTTTGATGACCTATCCGAAGCCCAAGGGTTTAACCAAAAAATCTTATCAAATCCCTCTACGTATTCATTCAAAATTGGGGACATCCACCGTGGGGCAAGTAGAGTAATTTTGACACTAGGATAGGATTTGCGAAAAGCACGTATTACATAAAGTGCATTGAGCGCATCCCCCAAATGTCCCCCGAGACAAAATAAAACTGAACGCGTCGAACTCGCATCAATTCTTCCACCTTTAAAATGTTCCTCGAAAAGATAATCTCGGACGAAAATAAACGTTTTTAAAAAACGATTTCTAATTAAAAGTCCAGTCTTAGGATCCGGAATTTCCCATCGCTCTGTTTCGTTTATCATATCCGACTCATTCGCCAGCTTCTTATTTTCAACGGTAGCAAAATAGATATTCAGTTATCTCAAGATTGCCTTCTTAAGTTTTTTCACCAAGCGCATCAACCAGTTAGGAAGAAAAGTCACGGGCAAAAACACCAGCCAAAAAAGATAATGTACTGAATAGTAGCGAAACGCAAGTTGGCGCAGCTCTCGATTACTCCGCCCCTCCGCACTCTCATTTAATGCTCGCTTAATATGGTATCGAACCATGACAGAGCCTAGTGCAGCCCGAATATCTTTTGCTGAATACCCAGCATTTTTACGAAGATCCGTAAACACTACTCCAAGGCCTGTCACAAAAAAATGATTCCAACAATATCCCTCCCCAGAATTGTCGCCTCGCGCAAGAACTAAATTTTCTGCAGTAATTAGTCCATGCGCATTCACCAAATCCATAGATTTATAGAAAGCATACAACTGATTAAATCCATAGCTTGAGTAATAGCTAACCTCTTCCTCACTTAAGCTATCCAACATCCCCTTTTTGGCAATCACTGACGAAATAAATGTCGGACCAACCCCAAGTTTTTCCATTGCATTATGCTTCCCATTTATTATACAATCAGTGGAAATACGATACCATCGATTAATCCTGACACGACTCATCGACCGGTCATAAACCGCATGATTAAGGATCAAAAAATCAAGTCCAGTCCTAAGATAATCCAAGATTTTCCCTAATGCACCTATCGGCAAAATTTCATCATCACCAAGCACCCAAACATATTTCCCTCGGCCTATTTTAGCGGCATAGGCTATATTTAAATTCCCCCCAATGTTATAATGATGCCTGTGATAATTTACAGACAGGCCCAACTCATCGCAATACCTAAGAATCCCACATGTGTCATCAGTGGAGGCATTATCACATATCCACACATCCACATCGTCCTGATTTTTTATTAAATCACTATCAATACTATCAATTAAAAATCTCAGGTAATGGCTCCGATTATATGTCGGAATCGAGATCGTCAGCAAGCAGTCATTCATTCGAAAATATAAAAGACCACTGCTTAAGCTTCCTCCACCAAGAACGAAGCGATTTAGCAGCAGCGGATGGCAACAGAATTATCAAGTATAGTGGAATAAAACGAATTTTAAAAAAACTTGGCGATAAACGATAAATCATCCGAATAACATGTAATCGCTTGCCAAATGTGACGCCACCACCTGAAATTGCCTGCAGAAATCTGCCCATAAGCTCCCGCTCAACCGAATAATAAATTTGTTTTGATAACACGGGGTCATCCAAGTAAATATTCATGTAAATCTTAAATGAAGCATGAACATCAAAAAGAACTCTGTCAATTGGTGAAAGTGTCTGACCCAAAACATCAAACTCTCGATATCGTAAAGGTAAAAACGGGGCATGAATCCATTGATTTAGCCCTGGCAATAATTTTAATCTAATAAAAAAATGGCTGAACCCATCGCTATAATTTGATTTAGCTTCATCAAGCAATCGCTTTGTTAAAATATCTCTTTTAATAATACATTGTGATAAAAGCCCAAGCCCACCACCGATCACCTTGGCACACCCCACCCCGCCTCCCTCCAACACAACACCTGAATCAGCAAATCGATGCACACTAAAATAATGCACGTCATCAGTTCTAAATTTCTGAATATCAAAGGTGATAATTTCCGGCCTCTTGTCGTTCGATTTTAAGTAATTTATTATATCAACGACCGCATCGCAATTGATACGGTCATCACTCCCAATCACCCACAAGTAATCACCTTCGGCGTGTTCACAAGTTTTTATAAAATTATGATCAAACCCAATGTTTTTTTCATTCCTATTGTATGATAAATTCAACCCAGCCTCTGCAAATTTCTGACAAATTTGCCCGCTTCCGTCAATAGACGCATTATCACACACGACAACACTCACCAGATTTAGTCTCTTACTTAAATCGAGACAATCCTGCAGAAGCTGATCAAGTGTATGCGCACGATTCCACGTTGGAATCCCTATACATAGTCTCAATTCATTCATAACCGGAAAATTTCCTTATGTAAAATGGAAGAAACCAGAATGGGAAAATCAATTGACTGACAATCATTCCCAACAGAATCCCGATCGCGCCAAATTTCTCTCCAAGTAAAAATTGGGAACCAATACTAATTGCTGCTTGCAGCGGGGTTCCCCATAAAAACGAATTGATCTTATTATTGCTTTGCAAATATGCGGAATCCACACTAATCAAACACTGGATAAAATTATAAATCCAGAGCAGAAGAACTAATAAAACCCATCCGTTGCCATGTTGCACTACCCCTTTTTTGATCAGATTACCAATATAAGGAAAGGCGGTACATATGGTCACACCAACCAAAAACGATATCCCACCCACAATCGTTTTTGCCTCTCTAATCTTATGCGCCACAGCAACCGAATCTCCTCTCTGATAAATAGCAGTAAACTTGGGCATTAAAGTCGCAACAAATGTACTACACAACAATCCAGATACACCAAACAATCGTGCAGCGACACCATATACAGCTATCGAATCAACATCCGCAAACTTCGCTAAAAATACATAATCCAATTGCAACGTCAATGCCGCCAAAATACCAAAAATCCAAAAGCGAGCGGATAAACTATACGTAATTTTTTTATCTATCTGGACTTCATTTACGAAGTCCAAGCCTCCCATTCGACCTACATAAAACAGAGTGCACAATAAAACAAGCGCAACCGGGGCCACCAATCCAAAAAATAAAAAAACCCCCGATCGGACCGTTAAAAACCGCAGAAATAAAAGAGAAAAGCAACTAAATAGATTACACAAAAATGGAATTGCTTGTGACAATACAACCCTGCCAGATCCAAGTAATATGCGAGGTGCAATATTCCCAACCCCCACTGTAATCATGATTGGACCTCCATAAAAAAGAATGCTTCGAATGCCCTCACCACCGATGGACGTACTATGACCCAATATCCTATTAAGTGATAAATTAGAAAATAAAAACCATAAGCCGAGAAGAACTATCATCAATAACAGTGCATTAGATATAAAGAATCTTATCTGCTTACTAAGGCCGGACCCTGTACTGACCAAATATGCAACTTGATTTTGCGCAACCGCACCCAATCCAAAATCGAGTAAATTAAACCAAGGAAGAAATCCATACACCAATATGACAGAAGCGAAGGCTTCCTTCGATAACCCACCCCCAATTAACTTAAGATTTATAAAACCGAGAAAGACTGAAAGCACCCTCAGTAACCAAGAAATAAAAACAGAGGATGCAGCCCTACCCCTATGCCCAAGAAATGGGTTAGTCAATTTCGACAATACTATAACTATTGATAACACAATCTAAACCATGGCAAATGCCATTGGAAACATTGGTAAAGTTTAGCCAGCCGAAGAGCCTGCGCGAGGCTCTTCGGCGAAGAAATACACTTTAACTCTTACAGTCCTCGATTATAGATTAGTTTTCTGAGCTGATCATTTTCGGAATAGGGTGTATCGATGGCGTCGATCACGAGAGGAGCGTCGGCTTTGACTTCGCGGGTGATCTTATGACCGAAGCGACCGAGCATGAGTTCGCGACAAGAAAGTTGGCCTTTCTGGAGAGGAATAGCAAGGTAGACGTCCTCCTCAGTGATGAGCTGGCCGGGCTTGAGGTCGCGCTTGGCATAAACGCCCCGGATGTAGGTATCGAGGTAAGCGGTCTCCTTGGCGAGCGCTGGCTTCCGATCTTGGCTGGCGGTCCAGCATGCTATCCTACCGCATTGCATAGGGCACATCTGGAAAAGGCTTTGAATGCATTTCACCGGATGGTGAAGGGACCAGCTGCACACTTGTTTGCAAAGAGGTTGGAAGAGGAATGCACTTCTATTTGGGAAACAGGAAGGCAACTATGCGATGCCATTAGTTTGACTGGAAAGCCGTGTATGCATCAGAGGCACCATGTTAAGGCTGGTGGTCCACAATCAGAAAAAGGAAGTAAGAAACACTCCAGTGGTTTTGTCTTCCTCCATGCCTGTTCATGTGGCCGCTCTAGACGTCTGCGAGATGATCCTTTTGATTTTGAGACTGCCAATGTAACCTTTAGTTGCTTCCCCAATTGTGAAGGGCTTCTTCCAAGCTTGGTTCTACCAGAAGGAAGAAAAACAGAACCTGTTCGTGCTTCCTCATGGAACCTCATTCGTCTTGGTGGAGCAAGATACTATGATCCCTTTAAGGGCTTGCTTCAAAGTGGTTTCTGTTCAAATGAAAACTTTTTGTTGAAGTGGACAATTTCACTTGAAAGATCCAAGGGATTGAACATAGATAGTGTGCAAAACTTACCTACCATAAACTCACCTAAGGATCCCAATGTTGTAATTACCGAAGAAATTGATGAAACTAATCCTCAACTTGGAACATCAGAAAATGATCAGAGAAAATCCTCAAAAAATGTCCCAACTGAATCAACTATCAGTTTTGGAAAAGGTCTTCCATCTTTTGTAATGAAAAAGGCTTTTTCTGAGGTCGTTGCAGGAACTGCTGTGTTAGACTCCAAGGTTTCTCTTCTTCAACAGAAAAAGCAGCAAAAAGTCCCTGCAGAAAAGGATGTGACGCATAGAACTGAAAATGATATCATGAACGATCAAGTTCATGTTCCAAATGGGGGTCAAGAGTTGAGAAGAACTGCACGTATCTCTATTCAGCAAGGTTTACAAACCAGCTTCCATATTAATGCTTTACAAATAGGAAGCAATGTCGTGCCTGTAAACATGGATCATGGCAAGAAGACAAAAACAAAAGGCATTTTGAAGCAAGTTAACATCTACATTGGATTTGAGCACGAATGCCCCCATGGACACCGTTTTTTACTATCCACAGAACATCTGAAGGAGCTAGGTTCTTCATGTTCTTTGCTTGAGTCATCTCATTTTCACCCTGCTGAAGATTCTAGTGGAAGATTTGCAAAGAAATCTGCTGACATGAACATAATGAAAGAGGGTCCCCACAAGAAAGTTAACATACATTCCGGTGGAAAAATCAGTCCCGTAAGCAACATGAGAAGGAAAAACAAGTTGATTGAAGTAGTGGCAACGCCCAACCAACATTATTTAGAAAAGGAAAACAATCAGCCTGGCCCCAGAGAAAACCTCAACGAAAATTGTTTTCTAGTTAGACTTGATGATGGTAGCAGTGCATTTCCCCTTTTGAACAGAAACTTGCCGTTATACATGAACTGTCCTCACTGCTTGAACCCTACGGAAAAAGAGCAGAAGTTCAAGTTTGCAAGTACAGTATCACAGCTCCAACGAATATTTCTGGTAAAGAAAGCCATGCCCTGGTTCCTTTCATATTTTTTAATGCTTACTGAGAGACAACTTCTGCTGTTGACGTGTATCCCCATGAATGTTGAAATTCTTTTCCTTTATTTTCATGGCTAAGATATGTCAAGTTTTATGTTAGCATATTTTTAGAGTTAAACTCTGCATAGTAAAGTTTCCTCTTTGTTCTTCATCCTTGTTGGTTAACTTACGTAAGTAGACAATGTCCCAGACATTATATATGCAGATTTCTTCTACACTGCACTAAATATTGCATGCAACAACAATGAAAATGATGCCATAAATGAGATTTATTGCCTATATCGTATGGAGATATTCTTGGCATTTGCTTGGATTGATCCATTAAACACCCGCGCCGATGACGGGAAAGTTGCCGTAGATCGACGAGATGTTTACGACATGGCCCTGGCCTTGCGCCATCAGTTGGTCATAGACGGATGTGATGCCGTTCAGCACGCCTTTGATGTTGACGTCGATGCAACGCGACCAGGCCTCATGCGCAGCTTCGTGGTCGGCATAGAAGGCAAGCGGCATGATGCCCGCGTTATTGACAATGACGTCAATGCGTCCGTGGGTTTTGACGGCGTGCGCGGCGACGGCTTTCATCTGGGCGAGGTCCGCGACGCTCGCCACAACATGGGAGGCGGTGCCGCTTTGCGCGGTGACGGAGCGGGTGGTTTCCGCAAGGCCCGTCTCGTTGATGTCGGCGCTGACGATCTTGCATAAGGTGGTGAGGTACTTGCCGTTCGCATCGTAGACCACGGAAAAATCGAATGCAAAGGGCGGGAACTCCGCCCTGCTGCTATCGGAAGCGGTATCCCAGTTCAGGGCGATCACGTTGCCGAGCACGACGGCCGGCTGCGGCACTGCGACTTCGGCATAGAGGTTGATGCGCCCCGCTCCGCCCTGGTATAACCGGTCGACGGCGACCTGCAGCGGCGGCGATTGGCTATCGATCTCCAGCGGTTCGTCCGACACGGCCACCGGGGAGCCGTCGACGGTGCCGACCGGCGCGAGCGACTGCCGTGGCGGCGACCCCGCCGTACCGACCTCGACCGCGCTTGAACTGACGCTGCTGCCATCGCAATTGAAGACGTATCCCCCCTCTTCGGCCATCACTTGCGCTGGCTGGATGGACATGCCGCACGATGGCACGAGTTGCACCTGGATCACGGGTTCGCCCGGCAGTTGCGGCGAACGCTGCAGGCGTCCTTCGAGATGGTCGAGGCAAATGTCGACCGCCCAAGTGATGCCGTTTTGCGTGAATATGCCGGCGCCGTCGTAGCTCACGCGCTGCCGTTCGCGTCCCGGGCCACTGGGGCCGGCATCCGGATATAGCACGCTGCCCAGCAACAGCGCGGAGGGGTTGGCCGAAGCATAGATGAAATCGATGCCCGACATCATTTCCTTCATCACGATCCGCGCACTGAGGGGGCCGTTGTTATCCGGTCCGCCTTGCTGCACCAGGCTGAAGTTGAACGCTTCGGGCTGGCCCGCGGTCGATATCGCCGTCCCCACGATGGTGCCGAATACGAACATCCAATCGTCCCACTCCTGGTCCGCCACCATTTTCTGCAATTGGGCAATGGCGAACTGCACGCTGTCCATGTCGTAGGCGCCGTTGGCGCCGCGGAAATAGAATTCCGGCACCATGAAAACCTTGAGCGTGATCCCGGCCGGGGCTGCAGGCAAGCTGGCTTCGGCGCTTTGGATGGCGCGCAGCAATAGCTGGCAACGTGCCTCGATATCCTGTATCGGATCGGGCAGGCCGAGGTAGGTCGAAACGCCCCCCTTGCCGGCCACCGGGAGGGTGTTGATCACGTAAGCGATAAACTGGATGTTCTGGTAAGTCATTGTCTTGCTCCTTGTCTTTGTCGGGTGTAAATCACGGATTCAGGTTGTTTTTATCAAACCGTAGGTAAACTTGATGAGGTAATTCACATAAATGTTTTTCGGCCGAGTCTCGTATTGGCTCATGCCCGTCGTGTCCGTCAGCGCGTTGCCGCTCGCGTCGAGCAGATCGGTGGTCGCGATGGTATTGACGGCGGTGGTTGCCGCCGATCCCGTTCCGGTGGCTGCTGCCGGTGCCGGTGCAATCTGATAATTGTGCTGGTGCATCAGCAAGGCATCGTTCTGAATCGAGCCGGCCTGGTTTATCGTCCCGCTGCCGCCGGGCGGCACGGTGCGTAGAGCCAGGTCGGGATCGTTGCCGGAACCGTCGTCCACACCGCGCAGGAAGTAGCCGCGATAATCGGGAATCAGGA